>JBBBDQ010001313.1:600000-1082500 GCA_037127315.1 Ascarosepion bandense
GAGGGCGTGGAGAATCTAATACTCACGGGACGGATAGAGTGAAAATGAGATAGGAGAAAGCAACGCGAGACATACTTGATGGACTTGAGCAAGTCGATGGCAGTGTAGGGTTTGAGAGAGATATCAAGAGAAAAATTATTAAGAGCGACGAGGAATAGGGGTAAGTAGAAGTCCATGATCGCCTACGTCCTGAAAGGAGATGGCACATAAAAAGTCTCTCCTAATTTAGTCTTTACTCATTGTGTGTGTGTATCTTCTTTACTCAGTGATTCAACTGATAAGAAAAGTACAAAAACGCTTTATCAAAAATGTTTCTTGAAATTAAAATATGCCTTACGCCGATAGACTTAAAGTTCTTGAGTTTTTTCTCACATGAAAAACTTGATTTTGACATTACTATATAGAACAGTAAATTCAATTGATAACTTAATATTTTTTATAAATGCCAGCATAAATTCATCATAGACTGTCCATTAAAGATTTAACCACTGCCCTCTCGGCTAAACATCCGAAAATATTCTTTTTCACAGCGAGTAGTGAATGATTATTTCCTAAGCGCAGCTTAGGTGTGGCACAATGTCGAAAATATGAGGCACCCAGTGATGAAAGAACTCACTGCTCAATTGTAATGATTTTAGCGAGAGAAGCTTGCTAATCATTGCACCACGTCGTGGTTCCCTAATGAGTTGATTTTCTAAGTGCCACTTAGATGTGGCACAAGGACAAAAGTATGGGGCACCTAGTAGGGATTGAACTCACTACTCAGTTATAACAGGTTTTAGCGAGGCAAGCTAGTTAACCATAACACCATGTCGAGGTGACCTATAGCGGGTAGTGAATGAGTAGAACACTCTTCCTCTTTCAGCAGCCAAGTTTTAGATGGTTTCAAAAAGGAGATAAAAATACTTTTTGATTTTATTGACAAATGGTGACAGTATTTGTGTTTTTCTTTCCCTCTTGTAAATGCTTTTCTATTTCAATGTTTTGAATATTTTTGCTTCCGGTACATTGTCAATACTCTTTGTTGTATCTTTTGCCTCTCGTTTCTTTGTCTATTTTGGCTTAATACTGATGCTATGGATTTGTGTGTGGTTGGTGCAGTGGATATCGGCAGAGAGAGAGAGAGAGAGAGAGAGAGAGAGAGAGAGAGTTCCAGTTGAATTCTTTTCATTCATTTACCCTTGGGGAAGGTATGAATTCGTCGTTTCTCCCTCCAGTTATAGGCTAAATAGCAGGACAGATTGGATTCTATAGCCTTGACTTGCAACCAGTCTTCTGCAGAAAGTAATGGCAACTTACTATGGGAAAATCTTCTGCCCAGTCAGTTATGTCTTTTTCGAGACGTGATCGCCCAAGCGTGTATCATGAATGGCACTTAACTGACCGACTGAATACTGATGCTGATGTGTTTTGCAGGGGATGGAAACGAAAAAAACAACAAAAAAAAAAAAAAAAAAAAGGAACAAACTCATACTTAACTCAAAAAGAAACAAACGAACCCATACTTAACTTAAAAAAGAAACAAACAAACTCATACTTAAAGACAGCTGAAGTTCCTGGAACATGTAATGAGGAAGGAGGGCTTGGAGAATCTGATACTCACATGTCAGATAGGGAGACAATGGAAAGCAACGGCTAACATACTTAATGGGCTTGAGCAAATAGATAGCAGAGCTGGGTTTGGGAAGTGCAACAGGTGAAAGCGTATTAAGAGCTACTAGGGATAGCGAGATGTTGAAGACCATGATCACTTACGTCCTGAAGGGACATGTCACATAGAAGAAAAGGAACTGAGTTCGATCCTCACTAGGTGCGAAAGGCTAAACTTGACATTAAATAATCTAACAAGAGTTAATATGTCGTTAACCAACCAGCAACTACAATAACACACACATATACACAGGCACATACGTGCGCACGCGCGCGCGCGCACACACACACACACACACATAGACAAAAGAATTACAAAGGCACACATACAAAGTAGTGCACCCACAGTGAAGCACACATATGTACAAATAAGCAGATATGCAAAAGCGCGAGCACGCACACAAAAAAGGCATCCGTACAAATACAAAGAGTCACACAAGTACATCCTCAAGATCACGCGCAAATATAAATAGCAGGGCAGACTGGGTTCTATAGCCTTAGTTAGCAACCAGTCTACCGCAGAAAGTAATGGAAACCTACTGCAGGTAAATTTTTTGTCGAGTCAGTCATGTCTCTTTCGAATCATGATTGCCTAAGCGTATTGCACTTAAGTGACTGATTGAAAACTTGGCTCAAAATAGATTTCAGAGTCACCCTATGAAGCACCAAATACGTACATGCTGATATTAACCGAGATCTGTACAAAGCATCTTAAGTCGCCTGCAGTGGCAGGTGTGATGGTTAACAAGATGATCTACTTCACAAATATAGTAAATAAGGTAAGCCCTTTCTGGCCTTCAGGCGGGGGTTTAAATTTCCGCTTAGTTATTAATGACGCTTAGTACTGGGGATCACAACGCCGCAGCATTTCCCCCTCATTGCATTAAAGGGATTGGGAGAGAACGATGCCAGTACGATAGTGGTCTCGGTGATTGAGAAATTCTTGTTTGCACTGACAGCATCTATTCTAAAGGCTAGAGAGACGGGGGAAAACGTGTGACCAGCTTAGCGACTTTGTGTGAATCGATGTTAAGACAAGGACAAAAAGAGGTCACCCAGAGTCAACATTACTTTGAGCAACAAACGACAAGAAGTTGTGGAGAACCTACGTCTTGAAAGAAATTGGCAAAAATATTTAAATTATCAAAACCTCATCAACTAGTTATTTTCCTAAAGTCCCCAATCTACAAAACACAAAGGCGCACGAGCGCGCGCAAGAGAGAAAGAGCATATGGTTTTTATATATATTTATATATTTCATATATATTATATACAGAATAACGTAGTTTTAGAAAAAGGAGAGAAATTGTATGTAATTATCTGTAGTGTATGTGTAATGCGCCAGGTGGTTATGTTGAGACAAAAAAGTAGTTTGTATGTGTTCTGAGAAGACATCCCGAAGAGAAACGACACACGCCTTGTTACTACGGGTTGGGAGAGAGAGAGAGACAGAGAGAGACAGACAGACAGAGTGTGTGTGTGTAGGAGAGAAAGAGGGAGAAGAGAGAGTGTGGGAGAGGAGAAACGAGACGAGAGGGAGAGAGGGAGAGAGGAAGAGAGGAGGTTTCGAAATAGACGCAAATAGAAAATCGGAAACATCCCATTGATTCTACCCCTGAAGATAAGTGATGGTCAAGCCTCCGTCTTCTTGAAACAAAATAGAAAACGTTATCGATTCATCATCATCCTGAGAAATTTTTCGACTTGAAGTCAGTCAGTTAAGTGCCATACGTGATACTTGCTTTAGGCGATCATGTCTCGAAAGAGACATGACTGACTGGGCAGAAGATTATACCGCAGTAGGTTGCCATTGCTTTCTGCGGTAAACTGGGTTATAGAACCCAGTCTGTTCTATTATTTAACCCATACTGGAGGAAGGTGATGGATTAATACCTTTCCCAAGAGTATTTGTGCGTAAGTGAATGCAAGGAGTTCAACTGGAATTCGAACTCGGCTCCCCGATTGGTCGTTCCGAGTTGATATCCACTGCACCACCAATGTAAGTTTCTTATCTTCAGCAACTTTGTAAATCTTTCTTGCATTCCAAGCCTTGTGCAAATTCACGAAAATGTGTGACAGGCAGACAATCATCTTTCTTTTATAAAATGGATTTTTAAAAGTCATTTCACCTTTAGCAAAGCGGGACCACCACTAGTGCGCAGGTGGTTTCAGTGAAAGAAAAGACTGTGTACAGTGGGTATTGAAGAAAGGATAAAAGATGAACGGTATTCAAGAAGATAGAAGATGGCAATTGATGTTGTGTTTAAGTGTTGGGGGATTCTAGCTATCAGGGAAGCAAGTAAACAGAAGGGAGATTAACAAGCGGGAAGTGCGAGAAAAGAAACTGTTGGATTAGAAGTTAATTTTAACTATTTCAACGGTAAAAGGTGGGACGTAGATGCCAATCTAGTAGCAAGCGTAAATTCATAGGGTCAAGGCACCAGGGAAAGAAGCTCGTCAGAGCAGTTGCCATTGCCATGAAAATATTTGTAGAAAAGACAGATGAAAGCCATGGTGAGAAAGTGAATGAAGTCAAGATGCCAAGTCAAGACCGATTACATTGCAGATCCTTCTTTAAATTTTGTCGAGAACCTCGAGATGAATAGCAGGAGCACCCAATCAGATATAGCAACAACATTCAATGCACGAATGAATGGTAGATGCATAAATGTGCAAGATGAATTCTGACGAGAAAAACTTTCTGGCCAGACACAGATACCCAGACTTTCTAGCAGTAGATGCAGCTATCTAAATTTAAACCTTTTCTACACAATTTTAATACGAAAATGCATTCGAAAGTGATTTTAGTATGAAAACTCATTGGAAAATGATTTTATTATGAAAATACGTGTGATCATCCATTACACCATCGGAACATCCACGCTTACAGCATCTCTTATTAACTTTAGTGATTGTACTGGGTCCAATGTTTTAATGTGAGATCTTAACGGTCTATTAGGGCAGCTTTTAGATTTAGGGAGATTTTTATTGAGTCACTCGTATTAGAATAAACATTCCTGAACTTGAAATGAAAACTCCATTAATCAATTTGTAGAGCAACTGAAAATACATAACTCCCCCCTCTGTTGTTATTCGATGTGAATCTTAACAAATATGATGCTTATTTAAAGCTAACCGAATGTTTAAACAGAAAACAGTATAGAATCTATATTATAATTGTGCTTGTCAATAGTTCATAATTAGTTCGCACGACCGTTATGCCCTACCAATACCTCAAAAGTAATGGACTATTCCGTTTTGATCGCGTGAAAGAGGGAAGAAGACACTACTTGGTTTCAGTGAAAAAAATGAAAGAAAGAAGAAAGGAATATTGAAGGGTTTAGCGTCTCTCATCAATACCTAATAAATAATGGACTATTCCGTTTGATTACGCGGAAAAACAAATAACATACCAGAGCCACTACCTGGTTTCAGTGAGAAAATGAAAGAAAGAAAGAAAGATAAAAGTGTCTAACTCCTGTTTCAGTGAAATGGAAAAAGTTATCAATTCCAAATCTGTTCATTTGTACCCACTTCTTAAAATAAAGACTAACATTGATATTTTTGATTCTTATTGCAATATTTTGTTGAAGTTGTTAAGCTCAAATATTTAACGATGCGACAGGGGACATTCTACTGATATTTTATTGTCGTAAAATTTGCCATGAGCTTATTCAGTCATTAACTGAAAAATTAAGATTTATCAGAAAATTGAAATAGGAAAACCATGAAACTCTCACCGGTCTTTTTAGTTTATTAAAGTTGTTAAGATGAAATACTTAACGAAGCAATAAGGGAATTTTTGCGGATATTTTATTGTCGTAAAATTTGCCATGAGCTTATTTAATCATTAACTGAAAAATTAAGATTCATGAGAAAGTGAAAATGGGAAAACCGTCAAATTTTTATGCGCTTTTCTAGTTAATGATTATTAACATAAATAATAAGAAGGCCTTGTAGAAAATATCAGAAAACATTACGACATTCAAAGGTTTCCTGAAATAATTGATAAATTCTGCACAACTTGAAGCAGTTATGTAGAAAAAATTTGGAGAAACTTTTTCTAAACACAACATGTGTCTCTTTTACAAGACCAGACAACGATTCTAATACAACGCTAGAGGTCGTAGCCACAAACAAATAATGGAATGTAGCAAACTTGTTGTTTACATATCGTTTATTGTGGCTTGGCTTCGCGAACGAGTAATTAGGATAGCATTTCGTGTCTGTTTCAGACCCGCTGATAGGCTAAGTTTGTACGAGACAAACAAACTGCAATAGAAGAAAGCCTGGCAGCAGTAGGAAACTATAAATTGCTGTAATTACGTCTTCTCTTGTTTTGTGTTATGGCTCTGATAGGGAAAAGAATATTTTAGTTCGTGTCATTTGTGTTTCAAGGACATAACAAGTTTGATTCTAGTTGGAATATTTAAATCTTAACTTTTTTTAAACATTTCAATTCAGCAGATATACAATGATAGAAAGGGGCGTAAGACAAGGGTGTGTCTTTTCACCGGATCTATTTAACTTGTACAGCGAGAATATTTTGAGGACCCTAGAAGTTATGCCTGGATTTGTCATCGGAGGCCACGATTTAAACAACCTAAGGTACGCAGATGATACAGTGCTGATAGCAGACACAGAAAGGAAACTACAAGACCTCCTACAGAAGGTAGCTGAAGAGAGTGACAAGAAAGGACTACTATTAAACTGCAATAAAACCGAGTGCATGGTCATCAGTAAAAAGGGCAGCCCAATATGCCAAATACGGGTCGGAGATACTAGAACCAAGCAGGTACAAAAATTTAAATACCTGGGAAGTGTTATAGCAAAAGACGGAAAGTGCGACACAGATCCGAAGGCGAATTGGCATGGCGAAGAAAGCATTCCAGAAGCTGAGTAGAGTATTAAGAGACAGGAAAATTTCACTAGAAACTAAGAAGAGAGTGCTGGATTGCTCTGTGTTGTCAGTTCTTCAATATGGCAGTGAATGCTAGACAATATCATCAAAGATGAAGGAAAAACTTGAAGCAACTGAAATGTCGTTCTACAGAAGGATGCTGCGAATATCATGGATCGAGCATGTGAGCAATGATAAGGTTTGGAAAATGATGAAAACGAAAAGGAAATTAATACTGAGCATCAGGAAGAGACGGCTGAAATTCCTGGGACATGCAATGAGGAAGGAGGGCTTGGAGAACCTGATACTAACATGCCAGTTAGAGGGAAAAAGAGACAGAGGAAAGCAACGGACAACATATTTGAAGGACCTAATCAGGTGGATGATGGAACGAGGGTTGCATGGTGTAACAGGAGAAGTGTGCTAAGAGCCACCAGGGATAGGGAGACATGGGAAGCCATGATCGCCTACGCCCTGAAAGGACAGGGCACATAGAAGAAGAAGAACTTCTAAATAAAAAAGTTTCATTATTTTTATCAATACCAAAGCCGATTTCGAATTCCAATTGATTTTGTTTCGTTCACTTGGGAAAACGTATGAATTTATCTTTTCTCCCTCCTGCTATGTGTTGAATAGCAGGACAGATTGGGGTCTATAGCCTTGGTTGGCAACCAGTCTACCACAGAAAGAAATAGCATTTGGGATACATTCTATATAGGTTGTAGGGCTGCAGCATTAATGAACACCTGACCATCTTATATTTCGATTGCATGCCAGTTCCCAAGTCTCTGTGAATTATTTTCCAGTTCAATCATTCACATTGTCAGACTATTTTTACCTCTGTCTCTTTGTCTTCTTTTGCCTCTAAGGTGGTACCTTGTAATCTGGCAGTGGAAATATTGTTAACTCTTATGAAATGGTCATAATGTTTCAATTTTCTCTTCTTGAGAGTAATTGTGAAGCCTTCTAACAGGCCTGCCTACGCATTTGTGATACGTTCTATATAGGTTGTAGGGTTGCAGCATAGATAAACACCTGACCGTCTCACTCCACATGTCTCGGTTGTATGCCAATTCCGAAGTCTCAGTGAATTATCTTCCAGTCCACTCATTGACATAATCAGCTTATTTTCTTTTTAATTCTGTCTGCCTCCTCATCTTTATCCTCAGGTGGAACCTTTTTGGATGACAGTGGAAAGATTGTTGGCCCTTATGACGTGCCCATGACATTTTTACTTTCTCTTCTTGATGGCGGATATGATATCTACTAATGAACCAGTTTTTGTTTGATGACGTTGCGCACTGTGTCATTTGTGATTATCTCTACATAGGTGATGCCTAGGATGGTTATGTAGCATCTCTTTTTTAATGCTTGGATTCTTCTTTGTAATCCTGCTGTTAACGTTTAAAACTCGAAGAAGTAGAGAATGGTCAATGCTTTCCAGATATTTCTTAGTTTCGCGACAGATTTTTTGGTGCTGCTCTTGAAATTATCACTATCTTGAGAACATTTTTGCTGATAATCCATATTTCCATTGAAACTTATTTTTATCTATTATTATTTTATCTATTCAGTTCGAAAAAGATTAACTTTAAATATGATCATTCGTACTTAAACCGTTATCTTTTAATAAACTTATTTCAAGAACCTTACACAGACAAATAAGAACATGAGTATTCTTAAAGAATAAGACGCTACCTATGTCCGCGGTAGATTGCGCAGCATATATAACTTAAAAAATTCAGTTTTTGTGCATTTTTACTGACAGATACATCCCCACTTGCCCAAGGCTGTTTAGGGATGGGTGTTTCATAAAGTCACCATCTCTAGGTAGATTACAAAGCAACGCTAAAGAGCACACTAACTGGCTTTGAATTCAGAGCTAGCGTTCTCCTATACTGATTGCCAATCAAGACTAGAGAGCTGCTGATTGAAACAGATTCATACCTTTTCGAAGTGGAATTCTACGAAAAAGGATAAAGACGAGCTAGGCCGGAATTCGAACCTTGTTTGTCGATTTCTCTTTTCGAGCAGCTAAACCTTACACTGCATATACATACATGTGCAATGTTGTATATAATTAATTGCCATATGCAACGAAAATATATATCTCAATAAACCAATCTAGTAAAATTATTTTGGGTTTATGAAATTCCCCTAAGGCTTCCGGTACAGATATTTTCCGTTAACCCCAATCAAGGAATTTTAAAGGCTGTCTCAATAAAACGGAGGTTTTCTTTGGGGATGCTTTACTTTGAAATGGTGAAGAAACAGGCTACGCAAGCCGCAGTCGTAGACGCTAAAATGTTAGATTTCCGACGCCATGAAATCTAGCAGCGTTGACAATAATTTTAAACAATATGTGTTGAAACGAGCTACTAGTTTGGTAGCAAGATCAAAATCTAATGATTTTACATTTCAAAATGCCAGAAGTAACCGTAAGTTTTATGCTAACAGTTTCTTCAACCGCGCTTCTCGATTGCGGATTTCTTTTCCGGTTTTTTGCTTCCCAGTCCACGTCTATTTTCAAAAATTTAAATGCAATGTCAATCGTTATCTTCTGTCTTCTTAATTCCTGTTCTTTTATTCTCTCTTTTAAAAGTGATTTTTTCCTATCGTATGATCTCACACTCAGTAAACTATGTCGTCTTAGTAGCTTTAATACACCGCTTGAGGTGAAACAATTAAAATCCGACATTACTTACTATTATAAACTTTATATCTACCAGTGAATTTCATATAAATAATTAATTAATAAATTAATATTAAATGAACGATATTCATTTTTAAACAGTAAAATTAATATTAAGGTAGATTTTCTTTGATAAACTTTCGATATTATGTTCACTATTTATAAAGCAAAGATCTCTATCCAAACACGTGTACTCCCTAAATAGAATGTTTATATATATTTATAAAAACATATTATGTTCATATATATATATATATATATATATAAATGTTTATATATATATATATATATATATATATATATATATATATATATATATATTAGTCATCTGCATACAAGCCTGTTTCGCTGTATCACAGGTCATCAGTATGCTAGACTTCCATTTGCTTCCAGCCGGGATGGAAAGTCGACTGATTTGGTCTTAATCAGAGTCCCTACTCTCTAAGCCATAGGCTGATAGAATGAAAAAAAAAAATGCGTGTTGTATATATGCAGTGCATACACACGCCAGTCACCGAGAGAACTTTATATACATATATACAAAAGAGAGAGAGAGAGAGACAACTTACATATATAGTCATCCGCAGACAGATCTGTTTCGCTGTATCACAGCTCATCAGTACGATTATACTCTGATTGCTTTTTAACCCAGGATTAGAAACCCGGCCGAATTGGCGTCAGTCGGCGATTCTACCTCTGAGCTATGGGCGTTTTTAAATGGAAATGTATTAGGTTTTGTCATTCACACACTAATATTACCGACATATAAACACACTTAATTCGTTTATAGTTTAAACACCTTTGGCACAGGCATTATTTTAGCATGCACAAATTTACATTTAAAATGATCATCTTTTGATTTCATTATGCGTGGTACACACATATAAACAGACACAAGTTTTTCTTTACAATCAAAAATATTCATCCATTGCTTTACTACACGTGAAACGTGTCTGACAAATGAATTCAAAACCCAGTCAACCTACTCTGTGTATATTCAAATTTTTTTTAGAACATTTAAAAAAGATTTTTTAAATCATTCGTCTTTAAAAAAATCCCTAAAGAAGCTTGTTAAAGTGGAACATGTTAGATTAAGGACAGTTTTTCCTATCTGTCCTTTACTTATTCTAATTATATATATATATGTATATATATATATATATATATTAAAACCTCGTTTTGACTGGAGGTCATTCGTGGTCGAGAGGTCTAAGACGTTGTCAGATCAAATGGTAGCTTCCCCTATGTGGATAGGTAGTCGCAGATTCGAATCCTGCCGGATGACTCACTTTCGTAATAAAAATTTATCGTAAATAATCAGGCCAGTAGATATAAATATATAATTCTGTTTTAATTAAAAACAGAATATCTTCTTAAATATGAGCATCGAACAAAAATAATGTACAAACAAATCATGTCATATATATATATATATATATATATATATATATATTGATTGGTTATTTACTTAGGTTTTGGTCGTAATAAAACTTGACCAGTGCACATTTGTATTAACAAGTGTTCAATACAATTAGATTGTAGAACTTTTGAATATTTTTCATTTCCATTTGTTTTCAATAACTAGTTATTGGAAATGCCTGAATATTTTCCGTTTGTAAACAAGTTATTATGCGACCTAGGTTTCTACCATGAGTGGTGTCCTCAGGTGATTAACTAGTTATTGAAAATCGTCTGAAGACACCACTCATGGTAGAAACCTAGGTCGCGTAATAACTCGTTTACAAATGAAATATCTATCTATCTATCTATCTATCTATCTATCTATCTATCTGACAAAGTGGAAATGTTTTCGTGTAACGTGTTTCGTCTTTTATGACTTCATTGGATGCATGACACATATATCGAGCACACACAGAAATACATATATATATATATATATATATATATATATATATATAGAGAGAGAGAGAGAGAGAGAGAGAGAGAGAGGGAGGTAGAGATAGAGAAAGAGAGAATTGAGAATTAATGCAATTAAAACGTTTGTCAGTTGGCTGATTGATGATATCCTCAGCATTCTTATTTCAGAGTTTTATAGACGGGCCTGTTCGTCCACTCATCACGGTATATTAGCAATAAAAGAAAAGAGAACTTTTTATGCTATCGCGTTTCGTTCCTTGACAAACGTTTTAGAATCGGTAAGGTTTATCTATATATAGAAGCAACAAGGAGAAAATTATTGTTACTTCTGTGTATAAATTATAAGTTACGAGGTAAAATTTTCTTACTGATCTTCCTTGATAAAGTTTCTCAAGTAATGAAATGCATCGGCATAAAAGATTTCTCTTTTGCGTTATTTATATAGTCTTTGCCGATATATTATATTTATGCCTTAATTTATATGCACACACACACACACACACACACACACACACACACACACACACACACACACACACATGTATGTTAGCTTAAGATTTGTTAAATGTTCCATAACATATTGTAAATAATTCCAGGCATGTGAAGATATCCTAATTTTGTACTCGTTTGTAGGCTGTACTTCTGAAAATGAGACTAAAATAATGTTTTGGTAGATAAAGAAGATATTAAAATATTTCGACTTTCGCACATTTTCGACGAGAAATACTCCCCGCTCTCCGAATCATAAATTCTATATAGAAATTGTATCCTTAGCAACAGGGAATCGCCTCAAAGACAACACGTCGTCTTTTCTTCTTATAGACCTTCTTAGAACTTGTGATATCATGGCTTATCAAAATGTTCGGCCTTTTGTTGCTCCAAGTGACTTTAGACCCTTTACTACCTGCCATTGTGAGAAATGGTAATTCATTCTGCCTGGATTGACCTTTTGAAGCAGTGTTCAGTTTAGCTCGCACGTTCTACACAGTTGACGCTGTTTGAAGTCTAATGTTAATAATGATGAAGTTAGAAAAATATTAAAAGTCTTTGGTAACAAGTCTCAGAGCTTTGGAAAAAACAAATTGAAATTATTAATCTAGTAAATAGATGTGCGGGTTGCGTGTACGGTTATTAGCTTGTAAAGTGGAATCAGTAAAGCGATTTTAAATTGAAACCGACTGTTTCGTTCAGTTATGCACTCATGGTCTTGAAGGAAATAGCAGGGTAGACTGGAATATCTAGCATTGGCTGGAAGCCAGTCTAAAGTGTGAATTAAAAGACGTTTTAGGAGGCAACAGGAAACTTCGCTATATATCCCTTCATGATATGCATCCGATAATTGCATAGTGCACAAAACTTTTAGTTGTGATATAGACGTAGGATAATATGTAAATTTATTAATACACACACATATATATATATATATATATCAGACATTGAGTTCAGTTTTTAATCGAATCAGAGCTCGAATAATAAATCATAAATTAATAAGTGTACAGTTTTTCTTTGCCGGCAGCACGACTCTGTACTTCACGCATTCTCAATTCAACACATGAAGATTGTGTAGTACATAAAACTCCGAGTTGTGATGCAGGTTAGGAATATATATATATATTAATTTTCTACCACTGTAAAGGTACTTCCCTGGATGCCGAGTATACTACATACTGAACAAGAACGAAGTTTTAAACAACGGAAATGGAAACAAAATTAGATCTTATATATAACATTAGAAAGAGACATTTCTAGGGTAACTGATGAGGAAAGGGGGCTTGGAAAATCTAATACTCACAGGACAGATTGAAGGTAAGTGGAACAGAGGAAAACTACTTATCGAGTAGATTAAATAGATAGCATTATAAGAAATAATTTGGAAGAGATAACAAAGAGACAAATTTTACTAAGAACTACAAAGGACAGGAAATTATGGAGAGCCATGATCACCAACATCCTGAAGTGAAATGACCACGGTATTCTATATTAGACGGCCAATTCAAAATGTAGAGAAGGGAGAGAATTGGAGGCTGGTTTTCAAACGTTCCTTGATCCAATGAGAGTAGTGGGACATTTTCAGCTAGCTACTCCATTGTTGTTGAGTTAAAAAATTTAAACGAATTTTTACTTATAATTGGAATACAATTTAGTTTATTTTTTGAAGTGAGTAAATATAAGATGTATTCATTTTATTTTCAGCTGCTATATTATTTTTTATGTAGATTGTAAAAACAAACTTTTAGGTTTGTAATTCTCTGGACAAAATTATAGGTACTTCCACTCATTTTCGATACCTAACTTTTAAATTGAATTAAAAAAAATTTTTTTTTCAACTTTTATTTTAGCTTTAATTGAAAGATAAATTATTAAATTTACGATTTTCAGTAAGCAAAATTCTCTGGTGTATTTCAAACAGAAGTTATATTGATTGGAATCTAAAAATTTTAAATTAAAAAAAAATTTCAATTTTTCAGCCATTTTTGGGCGATCGACACATTTATAAACTAAAGTTAATTCTCGGTTTTAAAAATCTTGCAAAACTAGAATACACATCTTTGATACATTATTTTTGTAAAAATAACAAATTTAAAGTTGAATCAATTTGATTTTTAGCATGGAATTTAGAATAAAATTATTTCTTAATCACCAAGGTGCAAATGATTGATGACAGCAAGATGTCAGATGAAAGCTAAGTATGATTAACCAGAATTGACGTAACTGTCTAATTTTTTTTCCTGTAAGGGGGAAGAAAACGTGAAACACGTGACCTTTTTATATAACATAGAAAAAAACTTCCCACACACACACACACACACACACACACACACACACACACACACACACACACACACACACACAAATATTTAAAAAATCTATTGGCTCGATGATTTTTTACTAACCTAACCGCAACAAAAATTTGTAGAATTTTTTAACAAATTTAAGCAACGTTGAGCCTGGTCAGTACTTAGGTGGGTGACCACTTGGGAATACCAGGTGCTGTTAGCATTCACGGATGTGCGTTGGGGTGCGGTGGATGTCGGCTTGGAGGGGGAAATCGGTGAGCCGAGTTCCAATTTCAGTCGAGCACGCTGCATTCACTTGCGCACTTGTACCCTTGGGAAAGGTATTAATCCGTTCGTTCCCTCCAATTATGGGTTAAATAATTGAGGTCTGCTGTTCGTGCGATCTGTGGCAGTCATCTGCACCAATTGTTTGTTATCAGCAGTTCCAAGAAGTGTGGATGGTACTACACAATGCCTTCACCACTATAAACAAATCTCGGTGTGGTTGTCTTGCTGGAAAAAGGTTGGACCCTCATACGTTGAACGCGACGGGAGAATCCATTATTATTATTATATATATATATATATATATATATATTAAAAACAATTAAAAGCTTATCTAGTGTTTTAGTTCATTGCATTTTTTATTTTACTATTTAAAACAGATTTTCGAAAAAAACGGCCGTTTGGAAAAAATAATAGATGATTATTCAATGAGTCTTGCGTTTAACTAATAAAACTAATTTTCACTACGAAACTTTATAAATTTCATGAATTTACGTGGAGGTGGGGGGTAACAGATATAAAAAATAAACAAGTTTTCTAAAAACAATTTCAAAAATATTTCAATTCATCTGTAAATAAGTCCTGAAAGTTTCATTAAAATCCGACAATTATGCGATTTTTGCAAGAATTTCCAAATTAAGGTATTTTTACTGAAAAAAATTGAGTTATTCATTGTAAACTCTGGTAACAATTTGGTTACCCGCTAATGAAAAACAAAACAAGGTATTTTTACCAACATTTCGAAAGTGTTAGAAAGGATTAAATTTTTTTTTAAATAATTAAAAATACTTTGATCTTTCCTCTTAATAATAACACAAATATTTTGACGGAAAAAACTTCGTTTTTATTAAGTTTATCTTTTTTCTTTATAACATGTTTTTTTCAGAGATATACCGAAAGGTACCTACAAAAATGGTATTGAAGAATTTTGGTCTTGTTATTTTGAACCATAAGCTCCTTAATTAACATTTTTAAATTGTATTTATTAAATATTTTCACCTTTAATTTTGTTTAATATTTTTTCACTTAAAGTTTATTGGGGCTCTTAAAAAAGATAGCAAACGTGCTTTCCTTCTTCCAGATTAGTTTTTCCGAAAACTTTTTGAGTGCGAAATTTATTCATATAAAATTAAAATAAAATACCATTATTTGTCAATGATTACAAAGTTATTTTAATACTTTTTATTTGATATTGTTATTTATAAGAATTATTCATTGATAAAATTTAATTCTTTTATTTTCATTTGTGCCTTTATTTTAAAAATCTATTATTAAAGTAAACATATAATAGAACCAAATGTACTTTTGTATTACAAAATGAATGAGAAACATTTGAGAATGTTTTTACATAAACTTAATGATATATAATTATAATTAAATTTTAAACATTTAATTTATTATTCATTTTTGATATTGTAAAAACGCTGTGAGTGTGAAAGAAATTAATTCTGTTGCTCAGTCATTTTTCCAGAGTCTTCTAAAGTTTTTAAAAAGTATAGTTAAAAAGAACGAATTTGAACATTGGAATTTTTAGAAATGGCTATCCAACGAATTTGAACATCGGAATTTTGTTTTATTTTATATATATATATATATATATATATATATATATATATATATATATATATATATTCATAAATTATAACATGGATATGTTACAATATCACTACAAAAGTAGCCATTTTGTTTCGACACTTTTTGTGTCTTGTCAAGTGATGTGATTATTTTAAAATGAATGGTTTAAAAGGTTAAAAACAAGCAGGACCCCTTTAATCAGGAAGGCATTATTGTATATACAATGTGGACCAATCAGAGTAAAGCAAGCTTCTAATTTGGAGAATATGTGGGCAGGCTTAAGATTAATCTTGGTGGGCATTGCTATTAAGATTTGATTGAAGTGAGATCAGTATTATTAATTAACACTTATATCTACTTTATTCTTGTTGCGAAAAAATATAATAATAATAATATATGTATATGTATATATTTTTTTACAATAACTACGCGTACATAGACACATACACACATGACATGGTCGCGACATATAAATACCACCAGATGAATTAGATACATAAGGCAATAGTAATGCAACTGATACTCTTTAGCCTGGTCAAAGAGTCAAGGGAACCATCACACCGCACTGAGATAAACCACATATACAAGCAGACTAATATCGTCAGACCACAGAGGCCCCAACTAGAATACACACACGTATACACACGGTCACATGTACAGCAGTTAGAATACACACACACACATATAAATACATCAGCAGATAGCCCTGAACAACTGTTCATAGGAGGGCCTATAATATTTTAAATTCATATTTTAGTTACTAGAGTTTGTTAGACGATCAAAAGGCGTGAAACCCAATACAACATCTATCTCTCCATCCATCCATCCATCCATCCATCCATCCATCCATATTCATACGTACATACACAAATACATATACCCCCATGCACATCCATATATGTTCACACATGCACACATACCCATACACACATATATTTGAAAACACGTATAAATATAGACGTGCATATGAGGACACACATACCCATATATAGATGCCTACGTGCATACATACATACAACCACACACACACACACACACACACACACACACATATATATATATATATATATATATATATGTATTTATATATCTAAACATATACATATACCCATACAAGAGCATACACACATACATGTAAGATATACACACACAACCAAACAAGTAAAGGAATACAAATACATACATATCAGTAAGTGAAGCAAATATTAATATGTCTGACCAGTATGGAAGGACAAGCGTGCGGCCATATGTACATATCTACATGTATGCGCACAAATACACATACAAGCATGTACACACATACATACGCACACACACACATATATATATATATAACCATATATACACATATACAGACATACTCACATACACACACATATGCATATGCGTACATTAACATTTAGACATTAATTTACCTATACTTGATGGATATTCCCGTCTGACCTGAACGCCCCAAGAAGTTCCCCCCTAGGTGCACGATCCGACATACATCAACACAACAGGGCTTTGTAAGTACAAAACCCAATGCTGAACGCTAACCTGAACAGCCATGAGGCATCCATACCGACATCGATTATCACGCTAATGTACGACAGAGCTCATACCAATACAAATTAATTGGCCAAAGTACAACACGGTTCTCCATAGCAACGACTTTCTAACCAATAACCAATAACCATGATGCTCAGGGCCCATGTCCCACATCGTTTTTTCACTATTTATAAATCCTTGGCTCCGCGAAAACCAATGTCGGGTGGAATACCACACAACCACACATCCCGCCGATCAGCATCAGGCAAAAATAGTATGACACATGGCGAACCGAAACACCCCGCAAAGATCAACCAGGCCGAACAACCCGAACAGAAGCACCCATCAAAACGGCAGTTGGCGGTATTTTCCTAAGCTTTTCACTATTACAACCCGGACTTTAATGTAAATGTTGAGCTATGTTTACAGTGGACAGTGAGCTCATTCCTCTGGTTTAACATTTTAACCCTGTCCACAAATTTGATAATTTCTAATTTTTTATTGTGACAAAGGTAGTAAGGTGCATGGAGAGAGTTGCAGTTTCGGGCCCTTGCGAGGATTTTCCATTTAACAGTGGGTGTTTTGTTTTTTTCCTTTAGAGACCAATAGTATTTCGATAATGAAGTGCTGTATTTGTAAGAATTATTATTGAAAGATAGTGTGTTGATACCAGCGAGGTTTGAACGAGGTTTTAGTAGAACCTATATAAAATTTTATAGTATTAGGATTTTCAATTGTGGAAACGGTACAAAGATAAACTATGGAGTCAACCAAACAGTTGTTATGCAGAGGACAATCTTTAGGTTTTCTACAATTACAATCCCTGGTGTTAGTTCCTATGTCCTTGGTACGATCTCTTTGAACATTGTGATTTACAATGTTCTGTTTTCATAATATTTATTGAGGACTTTGTTGTTGTGTTTTTTAATAATTTTTTCAAGATTACCAGTGCAACTGTAGCTTAACTTAAGTGTATTATTATTAAATATTTTGCTAAGAGGATTGGTTTTTGGAAAGTGTTTGCCGATTAAGCTTAAGAATTTATGCCCTAATTTAGTTTTAACCATCAAATTGTAGGGAGGGGTAAACCATATGATTTTTCTAGATCTTCTTTTCTTCATGCTATTATTATTGTTAGTAGGGTTTCTGTATTTGATGTCAGCAGCCTTATAACCAGCCTTATATATATATATATATATATATATATATATATATATATATATATATATATGTGTGTGTGTGTGTGTGTGTGTGTGTGTGTGTGTGTGTGTGAAAAAGGAAAAATTGAAAAAGATTACCTAATTTCTGTCTGAATTTCTAAGATGCCTTATTCTACATGTATTTACACTTGGGAAAGGTATTAATACATTTCTTTTCTCCCCCTCCCCAGCTATAGGTTAAATAGCAGGAGAGACGGGATTCTATAGCCTTGGTTGGCAACCAGTTTATCGCAGTAGAAACTGGTAATCTGCTACAGGAAAATCTTTACATAAAAAAATCTCATGAAACTTCTTTCAAGGAAAACTCCTGCTCAACAAACCAAGGGTGAATGCCAGTACAAGTAATTGTTTTAAGAAGCTTTCCCCTTTGGCATCTCGACTTTACGAATTTAAGTGCAGAACTAGATTGACAGGTTTTTTCATTTTAGAGTTGAAATTGTTAGTTGTAACCTTAAGTTCTATGCTAACTACTAACGCATCTCTCGCTTGTGAAACTGTGTAGGGCCTCTTGATTTCCAGTCAATTTTGATCTTCAAAACGTTAGTCGCAAGCTTCTGAATTCATATTTTTATTGTTCTTTTTCTTAATAATGCTTTTCTTTTTCTCATATTAACACTTAGTAAACCTCCTTGCGTCTTAGTGGCTTCATTACCTTGCTTCAGGGGAAATAATTAAAATAAATATTCTTGAGAAATTAATTTAACTTTACTCACATTTGAAGTGGTTTGTATTTCATCTTCAAAAACACATTACTTTCCGAATAAGCGTAAGACAAAGTTATTCCTGAGAGGAAAAATCTATAATGGGGGAGGGGGGAATCTAAAATTAATCTGCAGAAGAAGGTCGTTGTTGTGTCTGTTCTATAAATACTGCACTAACGAAGGAAATCTATATTTTAACAATAGACTCTACTTACGATGATAAAAAAAATAAATAAGTTGTGATAAGAAGTAAATTGAATAAATAATAAATTTCTCTTTGTCCTCTGATTCACTCCTTTGAATTTTGTTATTGCCCTTAGAATTGAAATTATGTAGGGGGAAAATTTGAATTGTCTTGTGCTCGGATCTAACTAAACTTTGTATGTTCAGGAGAAATAGAAATAAAATATTTGCCTGATCTGCCCTTGAATAATACGATTTCTGTTCTAAATTAGTCGTTACGTTGACATAAACATCTCAGTAGTCAAAATACAGCAGTTATCATAGGACAGATATATATATATATATATATATATATATACTTTTTTTTAAGTGACGGAATTGCTCACTTCTTGCCAGAGGATAATGACCGAAACTTTATGACGTCAGCAGACGAGATGAGAACACGAGTCTAAATAGTGATTTTCTAAGCGTAATTTAGATGTGGCACAAAGCCGAAAGTATGGGTCACTCAGTGAAGAACGAATTCACCACCCAGTTGTAATTGTTCTAGCGAGACAAGCTTGCTAACCATTACACCATGGAGTGGTGTAATGGTTAGCAAGTTTAAATAGATATAGAATAAGGATAATTTCTCATTTTGAGACAGAAATTAGTTTATATATATATACTATTTTTATTTTCGTTGCCTGAAAATAATAAACCACAAGGGCTCTCCCTTGAATTACACGTACAACATCTGTACCTGACAAAACTTACTCCTTAATATTAATTTTTATGATTTTGCTTTACAATTTTATGTTTAAGTTTCAGTCTAAACTAAATTAAATTAAACATTTTATAAATTAAGAAAATGGCATCCCAAATTTATAATTTATAGCGGCTATGAACAACGCGAGAAACAAAAATCAAAAATCAAAATATAGAAATAGTCAGTTCATAATATGTAACTGATGATTGCATAGTGCACAAATCTCCGAATCGTGCTATAGACGTATGATATAATATATATATATATATATATATATATATATATATATATATATATATACTAAGTATTATGACAGTATTAGCAATTATGAAAATGGTTATTTAGATTATTCGGTCTGTTGACATAATCTTTGTTGGTATATTCACGACGTTTCGACCGTTGTATACTCCGACTTTCATTAAGTTATTGAAATTTTGAACTGAACCCTTTATTTTGTTCACTGGGGTAGATTGTTCTCGTTCCACGAGTCATGACACTTCCGGTTGTCTTAGTCATTTAACTAAACTCTCTTAAGTTTTATCTTTACTACTGCTGTTGCCAGGCATTGAAATCACAAATCTTTTGGTCAAGTCTCTGGATACAATCAACACTTTTATCAAAACTGGGCCATATATTCTTGAAAACAGTCCGAACAATGTAAATAATTTAAATAATTGCAATATCTCATCTCAGAAATATAGGCATATAATAACGGTTCTAGGATTCATTCAATACTAGAATTCCTTTAATATATTTATTTAATATATATATATATATATATATATATATATATATATATATAGGGGTTGCAAAATTAGATAGACAGTAGGTATTATACCAGTATTAGCAATTATAATAAAAGGTTTTGAGTGCATGTTTTGTTTTTTGTTTATATATATCGTAGTTATATGTTTGTCTTTGCAATTTATCCCTGAAGATGATCTTAGAATAGATCGGAAGTACTTAGGTTAAAAAATTAAAAAAATATTAAAAACAGCTACGATGCCTTCCTTGAGGAATTTAATCAAGAAACTGATTTGACAATTTGAAAGGATCAATATAAGAATAATATAGACAATATCTATATTATTCAGCGAAACATGTTTGAATGAAGATATGCTGAATATATATATATATATATATATATATATATATATATATAACACCACTTCTAAAACAATAAAAGACTTAAATAATACCAAATACCAAACTTGAAGGAGGAATTTAATCTATCGGCGTAATGATTGCCACAAGTAATACATAGGAGAAACCTTGAGGAATCAAAATGAAAGATTATATAAACACAAAAGGAATTTTTTACAAAACAGTACAAATGCATTAATTGCTCTCTGTAATGAGTCTGAACATAATTTTGATCAAAACAAATGTTACTTTAATTAAAGAGAAAACAATTTCCTGTAAAAAAATGTATAGTGAGTGTTTTCATCGCTAAATAATTTGCAGTAAATTTGCGTTCGGATTCTTATAACATCTCACCTTTCTGGACAGATCTTATATTATGGGATACTTATAACAATATATATATATATATATATATATATATATATATATATATATATATATATATAAAGTTAAACTAGATGAAATTGCCGGATTATTTACGCAAACATGTTAATAAATTTTTTTTTAATTTTAAGGTTCAAAATTTCAATTTCCTCTCTCCTTCTTGCGCATGTATAATTACATCAACACAAACATCACTTTAGTCAGATAAAGTCCTAAAGAACGAAACGAGTCGTAAGAATTTTTCTACTTCTATTTTTCCGAATAATAAGTAATGTATATACAAAGTGCAATGGGTAAATTGTTATTTTTTATTTCACGCATGCGCATTGCTTGCATACTGTACAGCTTAGCCAGAAGCTTCAATACGAACTTTTCAGAGTCTTCGTTTGTCAATCTGAGGACAGTTCAGAAAATTCGGAAAGAGTTGGACGAGTCTAATGGTGATTACGAAGATTACGAAGATACGAAGATAGCTCGGAAAACCCAGTCTGACCAATCTGATAAGAAAAGAACTACGGAATTTGTTGGTGAGAGCTGCAGACTCAGCACGGAGAACTACATCAAGTATCCTGGGGAGGTTGTGCTGACCTGTGTCAAGAGGGTGATTGCTTGAAAACCCTACGTCTGCCTGCAGGATCCTGCACTATGTCACACAAATAGAAGAACCCATTTATGACTGTTACTGAGACCACATAACCTTTTATATCTGGCCATCTAACTCACTAGACTGCAACCTCCTTGATTATTATGTGTGGGGCGCAATTGAGCGAGAGACCAGCAAAACTCCTCATGGCAGCAAAGATAAATAGAAGGCAAATATTATGGTAGCATTCACCAACTTAAACAAGGAGACTGCTCAGAATAGATGCAGGAGATTCCGAAGTCGTCTGGAGGCAGTGGCTGAAGCTTATGGTGATTTTACTGATTAAATTTACTCTTTGGTATTTCAAAGTATTTTTGCGTAAATTCGCTAAATATATTTGTCAGAATGAAATGTCAGTGTTTTCATTTTGTCGTTATTTAGACGAAAATGTATCTATCGCAACCTGTAGATATAAACAGATAGATATAAACATAAATAGATATAACCAGAGATATATAGAAAGAAAAAGAGCTAGCTAGATAGATATAAACAAACAGATATATAGTTAGCTAGCAAGCTATATATATATATATATATATATATGAAATGATTGAAACAGGTATATAGAAACAGAGATAAACAGATAGATATTTAGATAGATGCTACAGGTTTGCTTGTCAGTTACCCTACCTTAACTAAGGTGTGCTCCCTACGGGTTGATACATTGTCTATGTCTGTTCATGAGGTGGAGTAGTGGGGGATCGTCATGGTTGAATACTGAGAGTTTTTACTTTTGACAAAAGTATCCACATGGTAAGGTTAAAATGATTTCCTCAAGGCAAATACATCCTTCTTCTAGACTGGTTGGCGAACACGGTTACAGACTGCGGTAATATCTAACCCATAGTAGGAGGTTTTGAATTTAGTGTTATCTTTCTCCTAGACTGGTTGCTACTCAAGGCTATAAGTCTTTCCTGCTATCTACCAATAGTTGCAGACAGAAGAGATGGATTCAAACCTTTCTCAAATGTATTAGCAAGTAATGAACTCGACTTGAATTAGAACTAGGTTCTCTAATTTCGCAAACTGAGTTACAATCCATTACTTCACCGTGCCTTCTAATGAGCCCACGTTGTTGTAAGAAAGTAAGAAGAGTTGGATTCATACCTTCCCCAAGGCTACTAGCACGTAGGTGAATGTAATGAACTCGATTGGAATTCGAACTTAGCTCGCCAATTCCTCAATCTGTGCAGATTACTCCACTGTTCCTCTTTTATTCAGTGTTTAAGGAATCTAGAACAAAACAAAACAAAACAACAACAACAAAAAAAAAAGCATTTTGCTGACTTTTGTCAACTTTTGACATTATTACTACTAAGAAAGTGTTCTAGTGATATGAACCAATAAGCTAAATTTATTAAGAAACAATTTCAACGTATGTTTTTATCTCCACAAATAAAACCATTGCCTAATAAAGCTCCGTAGAAACGATATTGAGAATCTTGTTATTTTTTAATTTTTTATTTTTTTATTTACACACAGACACAGAGTCGAACAGAGTCGCATGTATGTCTAAGGCGGGAGGGTTAGTCGCCCGCAATCTGTGCTGATATTTAGATTCTGAAGCTGAGCAGTGCGTTTCATATTTCAGGCCAAATCTGTTCGGGGGCCAAATCTGTGGAAAGATGCTATTTTAATAATATCTGCCGTCAGGTATAACATATCAGTAGCTTTATCACTCAATGAACTATTTCCAGATCGACAAAAGAGTGAATACTGCTAATGTGAATCACTGGTCAGAGAGAGAGAGAGAGAGAGAGAGAGAGAGAGAGAGAGAGAGAGAGAGAGAGAGAGAGAGATGGGAAAAGTTTGTTTTACAAAAATGTTAAAAATAGGACAAGGTCTGCTTAATGTATGTATGTATGTACTTTTATTTATATCCACGTACCTATTTCTATTAATATCTATCTATCTATCTATCTATCTATCTATCTATCTATCAAACACTTTCTGAAAATCTCTCTCACTCTGTATATATGTATGTTTGTGTGTGTGTGTGTGTGTGTTATTATCTAAGTGGATATAAGTGTTTGGGTAGATATATCTGCGTTTTAAATTGTCATTTTCATATACCGAGTTGACAATTCGAATGTCGTTAATCAAGAAGATGTGTCCTTTGGAAGAGTCCGAACCTGCGTCTCCCTTATTTAGCATAAACACATGTAATAACTAAATATAACATTTATCGTAATAATAAATAATGTCGGATTATACGTAAAAATCATTGAAAATTATATATATATATATATATATATATATATATATATATATATATATATGATTTTTTATTGGATATTTCTATTTGAGTAAACAATCCATTTATTTTAAGCTGTTTATTCTGTCTACCGGCCTACAGACTTGCGAAAACTTATTAAAAGAAAATATGCCCTTCGGTAGTATTCTAATCTGCACCCTTCTTTGCAGTAGAAACTACCGGCGTGCTTTGACCGTTTGGTTACGAATAGTTCCGCAATGAAGCTTCTATCTCTGGGTTGAATAGCAGGGCAAACCGTGGTCTATTGACTTGAATGTCAACCAGCTTAGGTGAAGGAAAACTCTCAATTTTAAATCTGCCCAACACACACACACATAATACATTCGAATTCAATATATATATATATTTATACATATAATACATTCGCATATATATATATATATATATATATATATATATATATATATATATATATATATATATATAAGAAAAATTAAAACAGACACGTTATTTCATGGTGAATCGGAAGTATCGGAAATAGGCCTATACTTTCGATTCACCATGAAATAACGTGTCTGTTTTAATTTTTCTTATATTTACTCTATATGTATTTATATGCATATATGTTTAGAGCTCTCTTAGAGAGTTATCCTACCGCTGTATGTACAGGATACTCCTTTGTATTGTTCTATACTCACATGCTGATATATATATATATATATATATATATATATATATATATATATATATATATATAACATAGCACACTTGGTAGACAATCCAGGTAAATTCCGATAGAGACGAACTCAAGAGAACTCAATGTTAAATTCTTTTATTTAATTTAACAGAGTAATATAATTTATAAAAGATTTTAAATTATTACAATGGGTAAAACATATTTCATCGCGTCATGATGTTATTATTTTGGCTCGTCAGACTGAAATGGTACAACATTTGGTACTAAAAAATATATATATATAATGCAAATATAAGATTTGTCACTTAGCTGAATATTCGTAATTATTTCTACTCGATAGCTTCGAGAATAATTTGAAACATAAGCATTACCGCCCACACGTTCACCGTCAGGATCATACAACAGACCTTGCTACCCATAATATATCACTAGCCAGTAGATATAAATAGTCGAGCAAAAACACAACACACATGGCATGAAGATTGCATTTAAACATGAAATAGACTGTTGTCGCTGGATATTGAAATCAGAGTCTATTTTTATATTTTATATTTATATTTACACTATCAGTATAGCCCGGCGTTGCTCGGGTGTAATGAAAGCTTTAAAACTAATCCATAGTCCTGGAGCTCAGACTCAGCCTAAAGAATATTTGTGTGAAGTTTGGTGAGAATCGGATAAAAATTGTGGATTTGTATAAAGGGCATACAGACAAACAGACACACGCACAAACATATTACCTTATATATATATATATATATATATATATATATATATATATATATATATATATATGTATTATCGATTTTCTGCACTATTGTAAGAACTGCAACCATGAAATTTCTGAATATCGTTTCTTATGTCTTTGTCTATGAGTGTATCAATTTGATCAAAATCGGACCACTCCTTCTATAACTCGATTTTTTCGATTATCGATTTTTGATATTTATCGGAGGTGCCTCAACACAAAACCTAGCTAAGAACACTTGCAGACGCTTATAGTACAACTGTGTAAAATTTCAAGAAAATCGGTTCAGCCGTTTCGGAGTCTATAGGTAATGGACACACACACACACACACACACAAAGTTCCATTTATAAATAAGTTTAGATACTTGAAATCACTGATATTAAGCACTCATACCCATAAATATTGCATCCCAAAAACTATATTTTTTATCATATCTTTTTATTCATCTGAATGTTAAATGTTCCGTTACATATTGTAAGTCATAAATACCACGCCTGTTTGTATGTTGCACATCTGTAAAGGCGACTAAAAGAATGTTCTGGCGTATAAAGAAGTCATTAAAAGTTTTGTGTTTTGCACATTGTTAACGAGAAATGCTTCCCGCTCTTCGAGACATACATTCTTAATAGAAATAGTAACCTTGGCAACAGGGAACCGCCTCAAAGACAACTCGTTTCTATTGCACTATAAAAGAAAAACGGCAAAGCATTTCTTGATATTTACGGCATTGGCTGCGGTTTGTTGTTCATTTCTTTTTCTTAAACAGAAGTAATAACGCAGTTAATATTACATTTTACATCAACTGGCATTGATAAGAATAGTGTACCGTTTATTAAGTACAAGTACTGTTCTATTGTCAAAAAAAGAAAAGAAAAAGAATAAATAAATAAAACTTACGCGGAAAGACCTTTGTTAAAGATATGAATCCAGCTCGTCACCTTCCAACTATTATCTTTAAAAAATTCTTACAATCTAAAAGTATTTATGGCTTTAAATAACCTGTAAAGGGTTGATAGACGTAGAAAACGAATGAATCAATCCGTTTTTCAGTAGAGACAGTTATTACTTTCAAAGAAGTTCAAAACTAATCTCCTTGGAAGTAGGATTTTCAGTGCACTTGTTTTAGCACGCCAGCCACTTCCTGAAACCTCCACGGAAGTGAAGTGAAGGTGACTCTACTCGAACAGCCAAGCTTACAGCACCTGGTATTCAAAAGGTTCCATTCACTTAGAAACTGACCATGCTCGACTTTGCTTAACATCGGCGATCGTGCTGGAACCGGTGTTCCAATATGATGCAGCCGTAAGCGTCTATTGAAAATCTCAAATTCTGGAATGCAACTCGTACATATTTAAACCATTCTCTTAATAACTGTCCAGATATCATTTTATTCCTCCCCCTCTCCCTCTCCCCCCTCTCTCACACACATACACAAGTAGTCCAAATGATTTCACTTTAGCTGAATCACAATTTAATGATTGCATGAAAATAGCATAAAATTAATTTAAAAATTCTAATCGTAAACAGCTGTTGGCATTTATTTTTTAAGAAACTTCGATTTTGTCGAAATTCAAATTAATCTTAAGAGTATCGTCTTTGTGGTGCAGTAGATATCGGCTCGAAACGTGCAATCAGAGAACCAAGTTCGAATGCAACAAATTCAACTGAAATTTGTTGCATTCACTTACGCGCAAATACCTTGGGAAATGTATTAATCCGTCTTTTCTCTCTCCAGCTGTGGATTAAATAACTGGACAGATTGGGTTATATGACCTGAAAACCAATCTACTGCAGAAAGTAATGGCAAACTACTGTGAGAAAATCTTCTGCCCAGTCAGTAATGTCTCTTTCGAGACATGATCGCCCAATCGTGTATCACGTATGGCACTTAACTGACTGAATCGTCTTAGAAAGCATATATATGTAAAAGTTGTTTGTTTATATTATCGAATCAGATTCCTAATAAAAGAGTTTCAGATGCCAATGACCACAGGATAGGATATATTTAGGATTGAAACGTTCGCAGGCAATAAAAACATTGTTAACACATATTAACATATTAGTGCGCTTTCTATTATTGTCCTCAGATGCATCCGCTTTAGGATTATGTCGACGAGTTGACAGCTCATATCGATCTCGAACATCTCTTATCCATCGACCTTGTATACGCGTATGATAATGTGTTGCCTTCGTATTCTAAGGTGAAACAGCTGGTGTTTCTAACACTGCTAGACGTGGCAAGGATGGTGGTGTGGAAAAAGCAAACTGAAGTAATCTTACGATACGAACAGTATTCTCATCACGATCTGGTTGAATTCTTTGGATTCACAACGAAGATCAGAGCGAAAGGTGGGTGAAAGTAGCAAACCTGGTTCACGTGAACAAGACCCAGCCTTGATTTTCTTTTATTTTACTCTCCTGTCGACATAACAGGACAGTTTCTTGATGGTCATCTCTTCTGGTTAAGCTGGACTCTTTTCGTTGAACTAGCTAATGTCAGGCATTGCTTTTTCCGGTCTCTGTCCGGCATTCGCTTTTGTTGTTCTTCTTGTAAAGATTCCAAATTTTCCTAGTTTTTTTGTATCCCTTTTTTATCTTGCCTAGTTTAGCTTTTGATTTTCTTACTTCATAATTTATTTTGTTCTTCGCTCACCTTTAGTGAGTGAATGTTTTGATTTTACTTATCGGCAGAATATCGTAGCCACTCATATTTTTCTGTTTGGTGGACGGGGTCCTATTAACATATTTTTGTTTTAGTTTGAATATTTGTTTTTTTTTTCGTTATTGGGATAACCCGTACCGCTTAATGGATAATGGGATGATCCATACCCTCTCATTTTATGATACTTAATTTTTTTTTCAGAAAAAATGAGAAAATTAATAATAAAAAATTGTAATTATCCCCAAATTTTTACATCATGAAATTTTAGTAGCTTCCCCTGTGACTATGTTGTATTTTGGTAAATGTAGGATTGAGTGAAAAGAGATGTGTTATTGTGGTGAATGAGTAAATTGTAATGAATGAATGGGTTGCGAATCGGATTAGCTAGGATTAGATAGTTCAGTCTCACCCCACTTCCCTTTTGGCTTTCTGCCAAAAACTGTATGTAAAAGTACAATATATATATATATATATATATATATATATATATATATATATATATATATTAACATTTAACCGAGTGGAGAAGGTAATTTTTTCTCCGGTTGTTAACCGCTAAAAGTTGGCAACTTATCTAACCTTTCGGAACACCCCTAATTGCATATATATACAATTTTACCATCGGATCATTTAATGTTAGAGAACTCGTAAAAAGAATGAAAAACAAGAATTCTTGGCTGAGCACATTGATAGTTGTAACATTGAAGTATGTTGTCTTCAAGAAACACAAACAAAAAAACATCTTGATATTAATATCTGAGTTAGCACAAGCTAATAACTTTGGAAACAGACAGTAAATATTATGGAATTTGTTTTGCCATCAAATGGAAGAAAAACATCCGTAGACATTGGACAAACAACCACAATTGGACAATAACATCAAAAGAACTATCAAAAAAATTCCATAATTCCTTGTAAAAACATTGAAATGTTTGGAAAACCTACAGCCGTTTAATGCGTTGGCACATGGCAGGTAGTTTTGAAGGGAACTGATAAGAATTATTTACAAACTTGGTGAATATGAGAAATCATATTGATTTGTTGTGTGTCTCGAAACAGCTTTCAGAATATTGATGGTGCACATGATTGGTGAGTTAAAAAAATAAATTTCCACTGGATATTTACCAAACCTAAGTACAAAACAAGTGCGAACATGATGATATTTAATTATTGAAGTGTAGACTGATTTTGAAGAAAGTTATTTCAATTTGGAAATTTGAAATTCTTAACGTATTTCTTGCTAATATATAAATTGAAAAAATATTGTAAAGATTCACTTCTTTAAATTAATAACAATGATATGATGTAGGAAAATCTTTTAAACCCCCCCCCCCAAAAAAAAAGAAGAAACATAAAAAAAACGAACAGCCCATTTAAAAATATAGGTTTTGTATTTATTAGATTTTAGCAGCATATAGTTAGGAATTAATACTAATTCGTATAATCTGCTATGGTTAATAAGCACGACTAATGTAACAAGGCGATCTAAATTACAACCCCACACTATGGCCTTAAACTTATAAAATAAGTGAGGAGCCTACCATAAAGTAAGAGTGATAGCAATTTCGTCTCGCTTAACAGTTTAACAATCTATCTATCTATCTATCTATCTATCTATCTATCTATCTATCTATCTAGATGAAAATATAGTTTTGAGGTATGCTAGGGTGCTCGGTATCCACGATACGTATGTATGTATATATAAGTAGTGTGAACACAGACTTCAAAAAAACGAATGGTGATAGTCTGTTTCATGCTTTATCGCAATCTTCACGAAATATGTAACTAAATATATGACGTATCATATATTTAGTTAAGTATTACAAGTCAGCAAACCTTCAAGATAAATATTATTAAAGACATTTTGTGCTGATTAATCTTATTGATCACTTTTTCCAACACAGGAATAATCCTTCTTAGACAGATGAAGAAATGCCGTTAGAAATTGTTCCTTGTGTAGAACCACATTTCTGTTGCTTCGAGCAATCCAGTACTCTTTTCGTTGTTGTTTCCAATCAGATTTTCCTGTCTTTCGGTAATTTGGTTAGCTTTTAAAATGCGTCCTTGGCTATGCGAATGCGTCTTCGGATCTCAGTGTCGCACTTTCCATCCTCTGTCAAAACGATTTCCGGGTATTTAAATTTCTTTATTTGTTTACTTTTAATTCCACCAACCTGTAGTTGACATTTTGGGTTCTTTATCCTGATGACCCTACATTCAGTTTTCTTGAAGTTTTTGCTCAGTCCTTTCTTCTCGCTTTCATTTGTTACCTTCTGTAGGAGGTCCTGCATTTTTTTCGATGTCTGCTATCAGCACCGTGTCACCTGCGTATCTTATATTGTTGAAATTGTGGCCATCAGTGACAAATCCTGACAAGGACTTTATTTCTCTCAGAATTGTTTCGCTGTACAAATTGAATAGATCCAGTGAGAATACACATCTTTGTTTTACTCCCCTTTAGACATGTACAAATAAATTATAAATACACACCTTACATATCTCAAAACACTATTTACCTACGTCACGAAACTCACTAATTCTACTAAACTGACCATTTATCTCTACCTACCCTAATGATGACTGAAGAAAATTTAATATTTCTTGTACTTTTCCCGGAATAAACTTCAGACAATTCGTGACGGAGTTTTCTTCTTGTTTGACGAGGATTATTTGTAATTTGAAAAAGTTGACCAGTAAAATTAATCGACACAACATTTCTGTAATAACATTTACCTTAAAGAACTATATACAAATGTAAATAAAAAATGATCCCAATTTTCATCGTGACATATCTTTAGGTTTTTCACACTGCCTTCTGCTCGCGCTTGCTTACAGTTGGTACTATTGTAGTTACGTGATCGAAGTTTTAGTTTGATCGCACTGTCGCCATATTGTGTTAAAAGCTTCTGATTAATTTCAGCTCTTGATACACTTTCCAAACCGGGACATCAAATTATTATTATTTGTTCCTCCTCGGAGCACACTGCTAGCGGAGCAGCCATGTTTACACTGTAACAACAGCAAGAAAACTAGCGTGATGAAACTCAAACTCAGATTACGTGACGACAATAATACCAACTATAAGCACACGTGAACAGAAGGCAGTGTGACAACGCTAAAATTATGTTATGAGGAAATGTTGAGGATTTTAAGAGCAAAACTTCTGCTTTACATACATTCCCATCACCAGCAGTGCTTATGACAAATTCTAATGAGTACAAATGGATAATTATATCATTTTATTTTCTAGATAATTTGTTAATATCAATTAGTTCAAAATGTTGGATTTCCTGAAGTAATAAGATTCTTTTGTTTACGTCACAGAGCCTTTCACTATCAGTATTATTTTTTTCTCATTTTATTGATGATTGGTACATGGAAGGGAATATTGTTATCATTCAAATCTCATGAAAGTTGATAGTAAGAATCGTGCTTTTAGAACTAAGCGATTCTGATATGACATTTCGTAGTCGTTTGTTTAATTAGTTTGAAAGGCACTGTTGGATAAAAATGAAGAAAACAAAAAAGTCTGAATAGATTGACTTTTTGTTTACACTGTTGTTACAAATAAAGTCATAGGGGATAACATCTGTAAAAGTCATAACTTCGACTTATGGTGAAGAAAGATTCATAGAAAATAGTTATAAAAAATATATTCATTAATTTTGAGTAATGGTGTGTTTACCAAATACATATCGGCGGCTTCGTGAATATTCTAGCGATAGAAAAATAAACAACTAATAACAAGATCAAAATTAAAAAAAAAATAGATGTCTATTTAGAATCCGTAGGACGCAAAGCTTTGCGTTGTTGGTGCAGAGACTACTATAATTGCTATGTTGAAGGGTCTCCCTTTCAGTTTGACCAGGAGGACTCCTTCGGATAACTGGCAGTATCCCAGAGTGCATTTCTTCGTCCAGTATTATCCCAACTCCTTTTTTTGTTATTCTTACCTCCTGAATATGGTTGTCGCTGCTGAGGTCTCCATTGTTTGGCCATCTAGTTTCGCATATGTCCAGAATTTTGATGTTCAATCTGCTCATTTCCTGCTTGACATTCTCAAGTTGACCACAATTGTTCAGCGTCCTGACGTTCCATGTTCCTAGGTTAATTTTTTATTTGTTGCGCACAGTCGCGAGTAACGGTACAGAAACACCTTTTGCTCATGTTGTTCTTTTCCGGGCGAGGGACAAATTTTGGGACAATGTGTCCGTTGGTGCTAACAATCGCTGGATGACGGTCAGGTGACTCCTGTCGCCCATGTCGGTCATTACCGTGCGAGGAATTACTTCCTTTGGAAGTAACCCCCTTCGGAAGTAACCCCCTTCACGCTGTTGGGTTTTATATGTATATTTATAAGGCCATGATTATACTCGGGAATGATAGTGGGGTGGTTTCCCGTTGCCTTCTCCACGGTGATTTATCGAGACACCACCTCTATTTAGCTGGCCGTTGATTCCTTCAGAGTTCTTTCGCTCTTTTTGAAATCTTGTTTTTCGTCTACAACGGGGCGCTAGCCTCCCACCCTACTTACAAGTCCGCGCAGTGGGTTAGAATCATCATGGGAAACTTGAATGTCAAAGTAGGCAAGGAGAGAGAAGGGGAGACAACTGGTAACTTTGGATTAGGAAACCACTGAGATGAAAGATGGGTGCAGTGGTGTAAGGCAAATGACCAGGTGATAACCAACACTTGGTTTCAAGAACACCCAAGACGCCTATGGACATGGAGAAGCCCAGGAGGCGACACGAGAAACCAAATTGATTATATAACTATAAACAAAAGATTCAGAAACGCAGTGGTTCAATGCAAAACCTAGTGTCAACTGTGGAAGCGACAACCTTCCAGTTATCTAAAGGTGAAACTCCGGAGACTAAAAAAGCCTAGGGCAGCAACCAGACTGCAATACAACACGCTCTTGAATGACCTCAACCTGCTGAAAAAATACACTGACAGTGTGAGAAACAAATACAAAGAACAAATGGGAAATGTAAATACGAAATGGGACGTACTTAAAGAAGCACTAGTGACAACACGGCAAACAACATTGTCTCAGAGGAAATCAGGCGCAGAAGAAATAAATGGGTGGATGACTGAAGAGATTCTTCACATGATGCAAAAGGAGACAGAAAACTATGCCAAGACATGGAACTGAATACAAGAAACTACAAAAGGAAATAAGGACCAAATGGCCACAGGTTAAAGAGGAATGGCTCAACAACAAATGTGCCGAAGTAGAGAGATTGCACAAGACTAATATGGGAGAAATGCATAAAGAAATAAGGGAACTGACAGACAAAGAAGATGCTCCTCAACAGGATGTATAAAATGCAAGGATGGAACGATCAGAGAAAGAGGAAATACTCCAGTGATGAGAAGAATATATAAAAGATCTCTTCCAGGACAAGAGAGAGTAACCGATAGTAAATAAAGATGCTGATGGACCGGAAATACTATAACCCGAAATGAAACCTGCAATGGTCAAACTGAATAGAAACAAAGCAACTAGACCAAACGGCATTGTAATAGAGATGCTGACAGCCTTAGAAGATTTCGGCAAAGAGAAAATAACGAAATAATAAATGAAATCTACAACAGTGGTATAATACCAGATGACCTAAGCAGATCAATTTTCATAGCTCTGCGTAAGAAGCGAGGCGCAAACGAATGTGAACTCCACCAAACAATCAGTTTGATGAGTCACATAACGAAACTCATTGTCCGAATCCTGATGAATAGAGCGCGAAGCAGAATCAGGCCGGAGATAGGACAAGAACGGTGCCGTTTTGTCAAGGACACTGAAACAAGGAATGTGATATTTATGCTTAGGCTGCTGTCAGAAAAGGTGATATAAATGAAAAAGGACGTTTACCTATGTTTTGTAGACTATGCCAAGTCGTTCGACAAAGTACGCCACAAAGAATTGATAGAAATGCTCAGCAACCTCTAAATATTTGGGAAAGACATTAGAGTAATAAAGAACCTCTACTGGCAGCAAACCGCCTGTATACGGACAGGAAACGTATTCAGCAAATATACAAAGATAGAAAGGGGCGTAAGACAAGGATGTGTCTTTTCACCGGATCTATTCAACTTGTACAGTGAGACTATTCTGAGGATCCTAGAAGTTACCCCAGGATTCATCATCAGCGGCCACAATCTAAACAACATAAGAAACACAGATGATACAGTGCTGATAGCCGACACGGAAGGAAAGCTACAAGAACGCCTAAAAAAGGTAAAAGAAGAAAGTCGAAAGAAAGGGCTACAAGAAAACCGAATGTATGGTCATCAGCAAACAGAGGAGCGCAAAATGCCAATTACAGTTTGGGGATACTAAAATCAAGCAGGTACAAAAATTTAAGTTCTTGGGAAGTGTTCTAACAGAAGACGGAAAGTACGATACTGAGATCCAAAGGCGAATTGGCATGGCGAATAAACGCATTCCAGTAGCCGGGTAGAGTATTAAAAGACAGATAAATTTCGCTAGAAACAAAGGTTAGATTACTGGATTGCTATGTGATGTCTGTTCTTCAGTATGGCAGCGAATGCTGGACAATATAATCAAAGATGAAGAAAAAACTTGAAACAGCTGAAATGTGGTTCTACAGGAGGATGCTGTGGATAACATAGACCAAGCATGTGAGCAATGATGAAGTTTTGGAAAAAATGGAAACGATAAAGAAATTAATACTGAGCATCAGGAAAAGACAGCTGAAGTTTCTTTGGACATGTGATGCGAAAGAAAGAGAATCTGATATTCACAGGTCAGATAGCGGGAAAAAGAGACAGGGGAAAGCAGCGGATAACATATTTGACGGGCCTGATTAGGTGGATGACAGAGTGGGGTTTTGGTAGGGCAACAAGAAAAAGTGTGCTAAGAGCCGCCAGGGACAGGGAGACGTGAAAGGCCATGATCGCCTACGTTCTGAAGTGACATGGCAAATAGAAAAAGAAGGACGTTAAGTCATATTTCGATCAACTAATCAGAAATCTGTCTTTCCTCATTATGTATCCTAGAAATAATAAGTCCTTGATCTTAGTCCATTAGAAGCCAAGACGCATTTTCGATACGGATCTCTTTGCCTCGATAGGTAAATATATGACGAGATAGGATGTCATAATAAATCAGAATCGATTAATTAATTTTATAAATTCTCTGATGTTACGGTCACCGTACATATCTCTTCCGACTAAACCCCTAAATAGAGTAAAATCTGATTAAAAACTGCGTGTACGTCACCCCATGCAGCTGCGGAAAGAAATATAAAGATGAATCAGACGACCCCCTTAAGATAAGACTGCAAGAACACGACAAGGCCGTAACACGAAGGGAATATAAAAGATAAGCCGTATCTGACTGCATATAGATGGAAAAGGGAGATCAAGGTTCCCTGTAGCATAAAAATGAAATAATAGACAAAGAACTTCATTGAAAAATATGGAAACTTAAAGAATCACTGCATATATTTGGCCACAAAAATCTCCTAATCGGCCAAACATAAAAATGAATACAACTTGAGAACTAGTACTAAGGAGTGCTAGAAAAAACAATAATAACAACAAGATTTTAACATGAGCGCTGGTAAAAATTAATTACTTATAATTAGGTTTATAAATTCCAAAAATTCATACACTGATGTCCTCAAAGACACATGGCCCAATGGATAAAATCGTTGGTCAAATCCAGTATCTTGACTTTAAGAGTTGTGAGTTCAATAAACAAAAATCTTGTGAGTTGAGTTAAAGGAAGATAACTAATACTGAGACACTCTAAAAAGGCATGGTACGTGGAACGAGAACAGTCGACCTTGGTGGGCGAAACACAGGGCTCAGTTCTGAAGAAGGTTGGAGCGTACAACGGCCGAAACGTCGGGAATATGACAATAAAGATGAGGAAAACAGTCCGAACAATGTAAATAATATTATATAAAGAAAGAAAACGAAAGAATGCAAATTAAGGTTTTATTTTCTCGAAAGTGAACATGTTGATAAACTCTAGAAATGTGTTACACGCCTTTTCTCCGTATCTGAAAAGGAAAATTAGTTTATGATGAGCTAGCTTTACTCACAAGTCCATTACATCATATTGTAATGGAAGATGTTTAACCCACGTTTCAGGGAGACATCATAACTTTTTGGCATATCGAAAACTGTTTTCTCCCGAAAACTGTTTTATCTACAGACTGGGCTTCACTGTTTGGCCGTTAAGAGTCACATGACTGGCTAAGGGCGGTGCCTACTAATTGAGAAAAAGATCGGAGAGTTATCTCAACGATAAAATAAGTAATATCGATAAGTAATCGATTTTCTTCGCCAACACTTTGTTTATTAAAATGTTACTTATTTCATTAAATAAATGAAAGTTTTATCTATTTTGTATGGTTATTCTCTACGTCCTTTTCTTTGACAGAAATTGCAGTTATGACTTTTTGTCCGAGCCGAGCGTGATCTTTGACTTTTTCTACGACCTTTACCTAATAATTGACTCTTTGGTTACGATGTCTAATGTTACTGATACCAATGACAGCATTAAGAATTCTTGAAAATATTGAAAATTATTTTGGAGTGTATGAGACAGAATAATTTCTTGTTTGAATTTCTACGATGAGGAGTTATCCTTATTTACATTATTTGTATTCGCACAATATTGTCCTCATCTATCTATCTATCTATCTATCTATCTATCTATCTATCTATCTATCTATCTATCTATCTATTCTATCTGTCTATCTATCTATCTATCTATCTATCTATCTATCTATCTATCTATGTCTGTTCATTATCTATCTATCTATCTATCTATCTATCTATCTATCTGTCTATTCTATCTATCTATTCTATCTATCTATCTATCTATCTATCTATCTATCTATCTATCTATCTGTGTCTGTTCATTATCTATCTATCTATCTATCTATCTATCTATCTATCTATCTATCTATCTATCTATTAGCTGACTGCATTAATCTTAACTATGTGATATTTTTCTGAATGCCTTCGATGACGAGTTATCATTTACATTATCTATATTCAGACTAATGCTTTCATTTTTCATCGTCACAACGTTTCGTCTCTCGATCATTTTTCCGGTATCTGTCGGTACAGGTAATCTTTAGGAAATTTTGATCTGAGCTCCGTAGATAAAAAAAGGGTTCTGCTTCAAATTCCCTCGATATTACGCGGACCAATAGACACCTTATGAAGGTCGGAAGCACCAAGAGCCGAAATGTTATGCTAATAAAATCAAAGGCGAGTAAATTAGTTCAAATGGAAATAATGTAAACAAGCATAAGACATTGGTCCGCTTCCTTACGAGCCACATAACCTTAATGTCACATAACCTTAATGTCACATTTCCTTTCAATAAAAGAAACCACCTGCGATCACATCAACATCTGCTGGGCTCACCCTATGAGAGACCAAAGTAAATTTTAAAACCATTGTCACACCAGAGTATCTGGAAACCAGGTGACTCAGAGGGTTGCGCTGGAATGTGGCCTCATAGCCACTAGGACGTCGCTGACATATCAACTGGTAATCAACCCAGCTGCGCTTAAGATGTGCCAATGTGGGACAGCCGAATGACAGGAAGATATATGAGCATTACCATCGTGAAAACCCTGAGAGCCTCACAATTCCTCGCGAGAATATCCGGTTTCGGAGAAAGCACCCAAAGACTTACACCCCTTTAATTGTTGAAGTCCGGATATTAATAAACAATAATTTTATATAAGAGAGATTTAGTATAATGTTTCTTTTTAATCAATTCCTCCCAAGCAAAATGATAATTCTACTAAGACTCAAGGGGACTGAGAGTGAAAAAGAATGAAAATACTTTAGGAGGTACAGAAAACATAATTCTAAACAGGAACAAACGATACACTTCAACTTCTGTTTATAAGACTGGGTAGGAGTGTGTTCACGGCCATATTTTAATTCTGCAGCCAATTTTCCACAGACAAAATGCAGCTAACCTCTCGCTACTCTATCGCTATTTCCATGGTAAATGTTCAGACGAGCTACATTTCTTAGTTCCACCAGTTCAGACTTTTAGAGCTAATTCTCTATCTACTCTATCGCTATTTCCATGGTTTTGGTAAGCTACATTCCTAAGTTCAGACTTTTTCCACTAGTGCTTACCATGCCACATACATGAAACTGAAGCATCCTCATCTCTCCGTATTTCATTAGACCGAGAAAAGTTCTATTCAGGTAAATTCTTCCCAAGAAGAAACGGCGCTTCAAGTCTACGGTCAACTGTTCTCTGCTCACAACGAGACGAAGTGGCAAAAAGAATGTTTTCCCCTTGACACCGCTATTATTTTAACTATCTTCACTCATCGGCAATGTTTATTGTTTTAGAAGCGTTGATTAAAATTGTAATAAAACCTAAACACAATTCAATTTATACATTTTTCTTTGTTCTTGAAAATGTACAACAACACAGACACTATTTATTTATTAGCTTGGTTATTTACAAATATATATATATATATATATATATATATATATATATATATATATATATATATATAACATTCTAAAAAACTAATACAGTTTTATTAAAACAAAGGAAATATTCATCATTTACCAATTTATAAAGAAATAAATTTATAAATTTATAAATTTATAAACATTTACTAAATTATTAAAAGATGAGAACCAACTATAAGGAAATCCTTAATATTTTCTATTTTATAAAGTTAGAATCAGCCGATGTCTTGCTAAACATTCCAATATCAATACACTAAATAAATAGTGTAAATAAACAATATAACAAATAAGTTGTGTATATCATTTTTGTTGTCAAGTAAACATTGCAGAAGAGTTGATGGTAGTTAAAAAAGAAGCGGTATCATAGTGAAAACTGACCTTTTAATATTACGTGCTGGTGCAGTGGATATCGGCTCGGAACGAGAAATCGGAGAGCTGAGTTCAAATTCCAGTTGAATTCGTTGCATTCACATACAGGGAAAGGTATGAATACGTTGCTTCTCCCTCCAGCTATGAGTTAAATAACAGAACAGATTGTGTTCTATATCCTTGATTGGCAACCAGTCTACCGCAGTAATGCAACCTACTGCGGGAAGATCGTCTGCCTAGTCAGTCATGTTTCTTTCAGGGCATAGTCGCCTAAGCGTGTATCACGTATGGCACTTAACTGACTTATTGCAAACACGTTTGTCGATGTTTCCTCCAAGTTAAACCGACCTTGTGTCAAACTCGTCACCATAGGCGGTGGTAAGTATAAATGGTGGCTTCTAAAGCTTTAAGGTTTGCTGAAATGTGGCTCTAAAGAAAGATAATGAGGATACTATGGACCGAACATGTGAGCAACGATGAGGTCTTGGAGAGGATGGAAACGAAAAGGAAACTAATACAGGAAAAGACAGCTGAAGTCCCTGGGACACGTAATGAGGAAGGAGGGCTTGGAGAATCTGATACTCACAGGTCAGGTAGAGGGAAAGAGAGACAGGAAAAAGCAACGCGTAATATACTTGATGGACTTGAGCAAATACATGGCAGAGTGGGGTTTGGGTGGGATAACAGGAGAAAGCGTGTTAAGAGCTATAAGGGATAAGGAAGTGTGGATCGCCCATGTCCTGAAAGGACACGGTACATAGAAAAAGAAGTTAATCAACACTGTAGTAAGTGGCTTTTATTGATATTTGTCATATTTATTTACCTTAATTTAAAAAGTTCTAACTAAAATGAAATTATTTTATGTCCTTGTCTCCATCCATAATTATTATGTCTATTATTAACATCCATAATTTTACTTAAAAATGATAACATGTTTTAACTGCATACATCTACACTTAGATTTAACAGTTTAACTTTTCCATCTTCCATATAGTTGAATGTGAACACATTTCAGCATCCAATTAATCCGCCATTTATTTTTGCATTCTCTTTGTTTGTTTATGTGAGTCACAATCAATTTATCTATATATGATTGTTCAATTATCACCCAGCGTTGTGCCGTGAATCTCGACTGATTTAGATTTTTAAGATATCGAAGTATTTATTTTGCAATTTTCTCCTAATGTATGGCTCAAGAGCTCTCAAGGTAGAAGGGTTACTGCGCGGAGTTCTATTAGCGTAAGAAAGGGCAAGAAGTGATATTCTTGGGGTAATGCCGAAAATAACGGCTAACTCTAGACTTAAGTCAAGATTTAATAACATTTCAGAATTCAGTTGGAGACGTTAGAAGTATAGGGTGGAAGTAAACATCAGAAGGAACCGGAAACCAAATTCTAAAAAAAACAAGAGATAAATCTCTACTCCTTTTCGATTGATTATAGAGGTGTGGGAACTGGGCGATAGGTGAATCTGTCTACTCCGATTAGGAATCAGAAATCCACTCCTAAATATAAAACAAGAGATAAAACTACACTTATTCAACAGATCGTAAAGGAATGTGAACTTGACGATAGGCGAGCCTGTCTACGCTTAAAATGTCATTTTCTCGCATTCATTTCTTTTAACTCAATGCGAAAATTACCTAAAATATTGTAATTTTCTTTAAAACTGGTAAGTAGTTTATTTGACTATTAAAGTTTACTAAAAGTGCTTAATATGCATTTAGTATATTTTGTACAAAAGTCGTAATTATTTCCAAGTGTTCATGACCGGATAATAGAAGACTGAGTAGTTCCAATGCAAAGCCATAGAAAATAAACCGAAAGAAATACCAGTAAATATGTATAACTGTTGACAATGTTTTAAATAATAATAACAATAATGATTTTCCTATCTGAATTTTCTGATGGATTTTAATGGTTTTAAGTTAATGATTTTGTAAACACATTGCAAAATATCCATGGAAATCCCACCCGATTGCCTCGTTAAATATTTTAGCTTAGAACGTTAAAAAATATTACAATAACATCCATGAATATGAATGCAGATCATTGTTTAAAGAAGTAAGAGGGTACAAATAAAAAGACTTGAAACTGATAAGGTTTTCTTTTTTACTGAAGCAAACGTTAAGCACACTGCGTTATCGTTTCTTTCTTTATTTTCTGTCTGTCTGTCTTTCTTTCTTTCTGTTTTTATTGCACAAAACCAATGCTTCTAACGAGAAATTACCAAGTTCGCACACTGAAAAATTGTGTCAGCCCAAAATGCAGATTCTGTGATAAATATTCAGAAACAATTGCCCATCTTGTATCAGGTTATATGATGTTATCATCAACTTTGGCATGAGAGAGTGGGCCAATATCTGCATTGGAATATCTGAAAATTTCACTGAAATAAAACTGCAAGAAGTTGGTGTGCACAACACCAAGACCCGATTATAGAGAATCGGACCTGTAACAATTTGATGGGACTTTACAACACACACAGACGGAACAATCAAAGCTTATTGTCCAGACATTGTGATCAGAGACCACAACAACAGAATGTGCTTCCTTTGTCATGGCAAACTGTAATGTATCTTAAAAAAAATCATACTACAAGGACCTTGAAATTGAAATCTCAAAACACCCACACATACGCGCGCACACCCACATACCCACCCACATATATATATATAGGGTAAGATGAATAAATTGTTGTCTAAATTACGCAAAAATGAAAATAACATCTCCTTTTAACAGATATATTTATCAATATAACAGAAAAATATGTTGAAATAGTCAAAATTAAATTTATTCAATAAAATCGCCATTATCTTCAACCTTAGCCTCCTGATGACTTCGGAATCTTCCGCAACTCTTTTGGAAGGTATCTCTCTTTAAGCTGGTTAATGCTGCCATAATCCTTGCCTTCAGTTCATCTTTGGTGTTACAAGGAGCTTTGTTGGTCTTTCGCTCAACTGCGCCCCGAACATAATACCCAGAATGTTGCAATCTGGGGAGTTAGGTGGCCAGATATAAGGGGTGCTGTGGTCACAGAAATTGTCTGACACCCATGACTGGGCTTTACTGCTTGTGTAACACGATTCAGAGTCCTGTTTCCAGACATAGGGTTTTCCAGCAGCCACTTTCTTGACTCAGGGCATCACTACCCCACTGGCTATGGACTTGATTGACTCGAGTGATTGTTTTACATGTTGGCCTAGATCTCACCAACAAATTCAGGAGATTCGTTTCTAGTGAGAGCGACCTGAGTGAGTTTTCCGAGCTGCCGTACCTTCGTAATCACCATTCGACTCATCCAACTTTTTCCGAATCCTCTGCACTGTCCTCTGATCGACATCCAAACACTCTTGAATGTTCCTATTGGAGCTTTCGGTGCGAATTCTAAGCAGTAAAGCGTCTTGTTTCCAAATTTATGGCAGAGTGAATTGGTATATTGTGTATTTGAAAAGTGCGAGAAGAGAATCTATTAGAATAGAACGAATAGTTGCGTCTAGCTAGTCCATTAGTAAAAGTGTGAGACCTAATTGCCAACCTAGTTTTCTTCCTTTTAGGTGTCGTGTCTCTTCAGAACGTTGACGATCATGACTCTTGACAACATCTTGACCTTTGTTTTTTTGTTATCTCATCCGAAATCCAACTCCTCCGTACATACTCACATCTCGCCAGGTTATGCATTGATTTCCCCTGTTCTTCTTAACTTTAATCTGTCGTGTGAGCATCAGATTTTCCAAATACCCCTTCCTCATTATGTGCCACAGAAATTTGAACTGTCTCTCCCTGATGTTAAGTGTCAGTCAATTAAGTGCCGTACATGATATCTCTTTCGACCCGTGGCTGACTAGGCAGAATGTTTTCAAGTAGTTGTTTGCCATTTCTTTTTTCGGTAGACTAGTGGCCAACCAAGACTATAGAACACAATCTATCCCGCTATTTAATCCATAACTGGAGGGAAAAGAAACTGATTATTACCTTTCCAGAGGGTATTTGCGCGTAAGTGAATGCAATGAATTCAACTGGAATTCGAACTTAGCTCTCTGATTTCTCGTTCCGAACCGATATCCCCTGCACCACAACGCACAAATAAATTTTCTTTTTGTTGCCATTTTTTCCGAGAACTTTGCCGCTGCTCACATTTTCGGTCTATGGTATTCTCAGCATCTTTCTGTAGAACTCCATTTCTGTTTCCGCAAGTCTCTTTTTCATATATCATGAAACTGTTTAGTATTCACTGCCATCTTGGAGAAATGATATTGCAAAACAGTTCGTCTTTTCTTTGTTTCTAACGAAATGTTTCCGTTTTTTAATATTTTTCTAAGCTTTTGTAAAGCATATCAAGTCAGTCAATCAGTTAAGTGCCATACGTAACACACGTTTGGGCGACCATGTCTCGAAAGAGACATGACTGACTGGGTAGAAGATTATCCCAGAGTAGGTCACCATTATTTTCTGCGGTAGACTGGTTGCCAGAACCCATAGAACCCAATATGTCCTGTTATTTAACCCATAACTGGAGTGAAGAGACAGATTAATACCTTTCCCAAAGGGTATTTGCGTGCAAATGAATGCAGGGAATTCAACTGGAATTCGAACTCGGCTTCCCGATTTCTCGTTCTGAGCCGATATCCACTGCACCACAACGCACATCAGCATATCAAGTAGAACTTTTAAATTGATGCAGTCGAACTCGTCAGAAAAGTTGTTATGAAAATGATAGAGGGAAACCACACCACCTGAGAAAGTGACTGGAGTCGAGAGATCAGCGGGTTTGATTTTAACTTGATGACCAATCTGAGGTTACATTACATATGTGTCAACATTCTCCAGTGAAATTATTCAGTTGGTAGTGAGACGTTATTGGGCTATTGTCCGAATCTCGCTTTCGCTTGCATTGCTTTTTCGAAACATTAATTCCCTCTTTATATCATTCCTTAATTATATTATTTGTCTGTCTTTATAATAATTAAAATTACTGATGAAATGGAAAAAGGTTAAATTCTGTGGACAATAATAAGATTAATGAGAATGCGACAATGCAGGTGATGGTGATCCCGAAAATGGACTTTGAAAAGAAGAAGAGATAATGAAGGGAGAGTTTCAGATCCTGAAATTACTATTTCTTTGTTTTTTTTTTTACCTGGTTAATAAAGGTTCTCAATAAAAAAGCGGCAACTGTATTACCACTGTTTTTTCTTTCAAGAATACCTGAAGACCTTGAATAAATGTTTTCATGACCTTCAATAATCATTTGACTCTCGCGTAATTACTTAACTCTGATTGGTTCTTTTATGATTGATTAATCGCTACTCGATCTTGTGACTCGTTATTCAAAGATTAGTTGCATTCATCTATCGTTCTGCCCTTCTCGTATGGCTAAACAGCTCATTGATTTTTTGAGCATCAAGTTATCGTATTTTTAAAGACAACCATCCGACATGGGGATTGACGAAATGGGAAGAAATTATTCCTGAATTTCTCCCTCACATCAGTCATTCCCAGTTTTCGACGGTTGCCTCACGTCTTAAGAAATTTACCGTTTTTTCTTTCACTGGATACACTTTATTAACTCGTTAGATCATTTCCAGGCAGATCTCAAATATGGTAGCCACGAAGAAAAATCTATCAATAAAAATAAAAATAAAAAATAATAAAAAATAGGACGGTAGCCAAAATAAAATGTGTAAAATATGTACGTGGCGTTTTTCTTAATGGATTTCGAAGATAATATTTAAATATTTGTACATAGATTTTATCAACCAAATATGTACCATTTTGTTCCACTACTTTCCAGTCTCTCAGAACTAAGCATTTTTTCTTTGTAATAGACTTGTTAAAGTTTTTCTACAGACTTCCAGAGAATTAATGTTCCACTAGTAAAGAGAATTTTGTAAGAATCGAAGTAAGCGGACAATTAGAAGGTGAAATGGTAGGTGATTACGGCGGGTGTAGCAGGATATCGCAATAAAACTGTAACGATTTCTGCCTGGCCTGAAAAGAGACGTGAGGTTGTCCCGATGGAAGCTGACATCTTCCTGATTGGCCAATTCCGGACGCTTCTCATCGAATGCTTCTTTTAATTGGTTTAATTAGAAAGAGTGCCTGTCTGGATTCAGCGACTTTTTGTTTGGAAGGAGCTCGTAATACACAATGCCTTTTTAATCCCACCGTATACACAGCATTACAGGATGCTGATCAAATTTTAGGGAGGTGGCTCATTTTTTTCGCTTCGCACTATTGTAAGCAATCCACTTTTCATCGCCTCAGATCATCCTTTTAAAAATGACTCATTTTTATTTTTTGAGATGAGAATCGCTGATTGAAATGGGGTTTATTATTTTTTCCTGTTAAATTGTAAGGTGCATCGTCTACAAATGTTTTCAAATACCTTACAACACTCATATAAGATATGCGAAGTATCTCTGCGATGTCTTGTGTCAAATGAACCGGTTTATTTTTAAACAGTGTTTCGATTTTATCATCAACGTCAGGCTTGCTGGAAATTTACCGGTCTTCCATATCCAAATTTCTATTTCCGAGCCTACTGAACCACTTACAAAGAATACTGTCAGATATGGCACCATCTACATAGATGATACATGTTTCTTTTGCTGCTTGCACACTATTTTTAACTTTTCTAAAATAAAAGAACATCGAAGGACCAAATATATCTTAGTTTCCTCTAATTTAACTTTTAACGCAAATCATTTAAAATTCACGACTCACACTCGCATCATACATTTTTATTACTTTAGACGTTATTTTTAGCGAATACTCGTATTTGAGTAGACGATCCGGTTGTTTTAAACAATATTTGTTTCTTCTTTCGGCCTGCGTACTCTAAGAAACTTAAATAATATGTACATTCTATCAGGATTCGAATAATAGAACGACTACTTAAATACGGGTATCCGCTAAAATTAACTTTGAAATGATAAAGTATCATCATCATTATCATCATCATCATCATCATCATCGTTTAGCATCCGTTTCCATGTTAGGCATGTGTTGGACGGAGTTGTCTTGATGGCTCCGTAATTGAACCATCATGAAATATTGGAACGAATTTTACAGCTGTATGCCCTTATTAACACCAACCTGTTTAGGAAACTGGAAACCCAGTACTTTGATTGACACATCATCTCTAAGAATATTGCCTACCAAATTTAGAGAGTTCAGTCTACCCTATTCTACACAGAGTAGGTGTAGAGGTTATTATTTCAGAGATTTCTTTCTCTTAGATAAGCTATTCCAAGTTAAAGTCTCTTACCCAGCCTAACTTTTTTCTTCTCTAAAATGACCCCAGTTTGGGGAATTAACTATTTGCCCATAGCTGGGACCCTAACAGGTTATACCAACCCAGGTCAGGCTGACCCTGGGAACAACAGCAATTGAGAGGTGGTTCCATGTTCCTCAAAACATCCTATCTCCCGATCAGAGTCTTTGCTGCCGAATGTAGTTTATCGTCATAACCAGGACACATATATGTCGGGTATATTTTATTTTTTTTAATAAAACCCATGGATCATATCGAAAGGCACACAGAAATAGCATATATATTTGTTTTCAAATTTCAGTCAAATGTGACAAGAAATCACATGTTCAAGTGCCATCTATTGAAACACATTAAGAACAACTTGATACACGACCATAATATATATATATCTTTCAACTGAGAACGAGTCGCTTTCAAATCCGTCACTTCAAATCTGGATAAGTCAGCGTCTTTTTTGCTATATGTTTTTTCATTTCTCTTTATCGGCTTAAAGTGATCAGATTATTTTTTGTCGCAGTCTTTTTTTTATTGTATTACTGATTGGCGTTATTTTATTTTCTAGTTCTTTCAGTTGTATAGTCTCCGCGGTTTCTGTTCACTGTTATTTTCGTCACCAACCTGCAATAACTGAGTGACTTCTTTCTTAAATTTTAGTGTATATTGAACGGAAAATTTTTTTAGTGTATATTGAACGGAAAAAAAATGTCATCGATGTTAAAACAGCATATGTAATTATAATATCAGATCATTTTAAAAGTGACTTTCGATTAATAAATACCGTTTTATTCATAAACTCGTGAAACGATATTGTATGAAATAGATTTTAATAACTAGTATACAATATCATTTATTAAAACAAATTTAAAAACAAAAATTTGACAGAGTTTGTTTCATACTCATGTATATCGAATTGTCATCTCTTATCGACACAATTATTTCCTCCAATACCGCCAGCACCCGATGCTTATTAAACATTTGTATTTGGTCGAATGGATCACGTCTAAAAATGTTCCTACTACCATGATTATTCCAGAGCGCATTTGCGTTTGATACAATGGATCACGTCTAAAATGTTCCAACAGGCAGAATTTCCAGAGAGTACTTGTATTTGGTACAATGGATCACGTTTTAAAATGTTCCCACCGGGATGTCTATTCTAGAAAGCACTTATATGTGGTACAATAGATTACATCTAAAAATGTCCCCACCAGCATGACTATTCCATAGAGCAATTGTATTTGTTATAATGAATCATGTTTAAAAAAATTCTCACTGGTATGACTCTTCAGGAGAGAACTTGTATATGGTACAATGGAACACGTCTAAAAATGTTCCCACTACATTATTATTCTAGAGAGCACTTTCATTTGGTACAATGGATCACATCCCAAATTGTTCCCTCCGGCATGACTATTCCACAGAGTACTTATATTTGGTACAATAGATCACATCTAAAAATGTCCCACACTAGCTTAACTATTCCAGAGAGCACTTGTATTATGTCTAATGGATCACGTCTAAAAAATTTCAACTGGCACAACTATTCCAGAGAGCACTGGCATTTGTTACAAAGGATCACATCTAAAATTGTTTCTACCGACATAAATTTTATAGAGAGAATTTTTAATTGGTACAACAAATCATGTCCCAAATTGTTCTCTCCGGCATGACTATTTCAGAGAGCACTTGAATTTGGTAGGATGAATCGCGTCTAAAAATGTTCTCACAAGCATGACTATTCCAGAGAGCCTCCTTTGTATTTGGTGCAATAAATGCTGTCTGAAAATTCCCAGTGACATGACTCCTCCAGAAAGCATTTGTATTTGCTACAATGGAACACGTCAAAAAAATTCTCACCAGCATGACTATTCTACAGAGCACTTGTATTTGGTAAAATAGATCACATCTAAAAATATTCCCATCAGCATGTCTATTCTAGAGAGCACTTATATGTGCTATAATGAATCATGTCTAAAAATTTCTCCACCAACCTAACTATTCCAGAGAGCACTTGTATTTGGTAAAATGGATCACGTCTAAAGATATTCCCTCCGGTATGCTTGTTCTAGAGATCAATTATATTTGGTACAATACATAACGTCTAAAATTGTTCCCATTGTCGTGACTATTCCAGAGCGCATTTGTATTTCGTAAAATAAATCATGACTAAAAAAGATCCTACCAGCGTGACTATTCTAGAGAGTACTTGCATTTGGTTCAATGGATCACGTCTAAAAATGGTCCCACCAACATGACTATTACAGAGAGCATTATATTTGGTACAATGAATCGCTTCTAAAGATTTTCTCGCTTGCATGAACATTCCAATCAAATTTGGAATAATGGATTCTTTCTAAAAATTCCCAAATGACATGACCATTCCAGAGAGCACTTGTATTTGCTACAATAGATTACGTCTAAAACATTTCCCACCAGCATGACTATTCCAGAGAGCTCTTGTATTTCTTACAATGGATCAGGTCTAAAAAATTCTGACTGGCATGACTAATCCAGAGTGCACTTTTATTGGTACAATGAATCACATCTAAAAATGTTCTTACCGACAAATTGTTCCCTCCGTCATGACTATTCAAAGAGCACTTGTGTTTGGTACAATGGATTTCATCTAAAAATGTTCCCACTGGCATGACTATTCAAGAAAGCACTGGATATTTTAAGCGGTATTTTTGTACAAAATATACAAAAGAACTGCTTAAAAATATCGAATTCTCGTTTTAATTGACATTTAACTTACGGTTAAAGTTATCGTTGTTCAAACCCACATAAAAGTCAGGAATTTTAATACTTCTTTTCAATTCAGGTAGACCCTCTTCGCTTACAAAACGGGCATAACATAATCATCGCCCATTTAAAATTTTGCAGTTGCAAGTCGTCACTATGTTAGCGAGCTCTATGTTAGAAGGCATAGCAGTTAAGAGAAACCTGAATCTTTTTAACAGTTGAGACAACTGGTAGTATTTATTCTCGGTGGCAGTTGTCAGTGATCAGTATTAAGTAAATTCGAAAATTTCATAGACCATTCCTATTTAGAATTTTGTAGAAAAATATTCTTAAGTAATTAATCTGGATAATGTACTTTCCGATTTGGAACAACGCCCCCTCTTTGTTGTTATGCTTACAACGTTTCAACTTTTGTACCCTTAGTTCTTCATCAGGTATCTTCATATTAAGGTGATCTTGGAATTTCGTACTTAACACTTTATTCAATTCACAGGAGAGATTATTCTCGTTTCGCTTTCTAAGCTAAGGGGAGATAATGTATCCATATTTATACTGATATGAAATATTCCTTAAGGTATCCTGTAATGTGTGCGTAGATTAGTGGTTATTGGTGCGAAAATTGAGGATTGGCGTGTCGAGTTCAAATTTCACACAAACAGCTTTGGAAAGCTATGAGCCCATTTCTTCTCTCTCCAGCTAGAGATTAATAGAAAAAGAAACCGGGCTTTCTAGTCTTGATTGACAGTCTAGCAGGACATGTTTGAATTCAAAACCGTTTGAGCGTCAGGTTAACAATCTACTCCATAAAAATCTACTTGTGACGGAAACGATAACAGCGCGACAGCGTGTGTGGGTAGACTGTGGACTAATACTCTTTAGGGTAGTATACAAGTTTAAGAAACTTGACAATACTTTTTACAGTAAGGTTCAACCTGTACAAATCACGGGGGCCACTCGAAATAGAGTGTTCTGTTAAGGTGTAGTTTATATGGAAGATAGCGATTAACTCTACACTTGCGTCGGTTAAGATTGTAATGGTCGAGGAAACATCCTCTTGGGAGTCTGTTCCACACGGCAGTAGTTCGCGGGAAGAAGATGTTTGTGTGGAACTTCTCGCCGATACGGAGAGAGTGTCTGTGATTTGGCACTATGTAAGTGGCATGGCGGGTTCTATCTATAAAGGTTAGATCTGGTGGAACAAAGGAATGTCGTTCGTCTGAGCACTGTACATGAAAGTAGGGCCTGAGCAGGGAGAGACTCGCTACGTTTTGCCTCTGTGTGTGTGTGTGAGAGAGAGAGAGAGAGAGAGAGAGAGAGAGTGAGAGAGAGAAGAAGAGAGAGACGTTTGAGTGTGGAAAAGAACTATTTTCCAAGAAAAACTAAAATGCGCTTTTGAACTAACGTAAATTCACCAGAAAGAAATTATCCGTTTTATTTAAACGATTTCTATTAGCCTCGGGGCTCGTTTCCCTTTTAGGGGGAGGGGATGTGCGTTGTGGTGCAGTGCATATTTGCTCGGAACGAGAAGTCGGAGTGCCGAGTTCGAATGCTAGTCGAATTCATTGCATTCACTGACGCGCAAATACCTTTGGGAAAGGTATTAATCTGTCTCTTCTCCTTGAATAGCAGAGCAGATTAGGTTTTATAGCCTTGGTTGGCAACCAGTCTACCACAGAAAGTATTGGCAACCTACTTTGGGAAAATCTTCTACCCAAGCGTGTATCACGTATGAGACTTAACTAACTGACTGATGACTCGGAGACGCTTTCCTAGTTATATACATATTTTGGGTAGACATTTTTGTGCCCAAGAAAACTACGATAAGAGATATGCATACTTTTTATAATAACTTTGTTAATGAATGTCACAGGTGACGTCATTGATAACAGTTTGGAATGAGAAATCAGAGAACTGAATTCGAATTCGAGTTCTTTATATTCACTTAAGCGAAAACATCTATTGCAAATGTATGAATCCATCTCTTCTCTCCTCGGTTGTCCTAGCAGGGTAGACTTGACTCTATAGCCTTGTTTGACAGTCAATCTTAGATATTCATAAGTATTCCATTCATTCTTGCTTTGAATATTGCTACCACATCTAGTCTGGTGCTCCTGCTATATATTTAGAGATTTTTGATAAGAATCCAAAGAGGAACATGAAACGTTATTGGTCCTGACATTCTAGAAATTTTTTCTCCCCAGAATCTATCTTACATATATATAAGTCTACCACCCATCCTTGCTTTGAATATTGCTGCCACATATCATATGGTCTGGTGCTTCTGCTATATAGTTAGAGATTCAAATCTGCTACGTTATTGGTCCTGACCCGGCATCTCTATTTCATTCTCTTTCTCACCGCCGTTGTATATCCTTCCTGTATTTTTTCTATAAATACTTTCATCGTCTTTGTTCTTTTGTCTATAATATCTAAACTGAATATTAATTTAAGCGCAGTACTAGATTGGTGATAAGGTCTCACCGTAAGTTCGTCATAGAAAAATTATCCGTTTTAGTTTTATTTCAACAATTTCCGTTGTCGTCTGGGCGGGATTCCCTTTTAGAGGAAGGTGATACCTCCAAACGCGTTCCTTGCTGTTTTGGGTAGACATTTTTCTGCTAGTTGAAATGTCTAGATGTAACCGTAAGTTTTATGCAACAGTTTTCTATCTTATTGCTTGTGGGCCTCTATTCTTGCTTTTTGCTTCCACTTCAGTTTGATCTTCAAGAATGTAATTAAAATGTTAATTATTATCTGATGTTATTGTTTTTTAATTGTCCTCTTTTCGTAATTGTAGTTTTTCTCATATTCTATTACATATTCTTTAAATCTTCTAGTCAATCATGTATCGAAAGAGACTTGATCGTCTAAGTGCGTATCACATATTGCACTTGCCTTTTTGAATTAATAGTAACTTGATTGTTATGTGATGTCTGTCCGTCAATATGGCAGCGAATGATAAAAGATAAAGGAAAGACTTGAATCAAACGAAATGTAGTTCTACAGAAAGATGTTGAGGATGACATGGAAAGAACATGTGAACAATAATGGTTTTGGCGAGGATGAACACGAGAAGGAAACTGATAATTAACATCAGAAAACGACAACTGAAGTTTTTGGAACGTGTAATGAGGAAGGAGGGTTTGGAGAATCTGATACTCACAAAACGGATAAAGGAGATGAGAGACAAGGGACAGCAGTGCATGACGTACTTGGTGGACTTGAGCAGATGTATGGTGGAGCAGATATTGTGTGATAACAGAAGAAGCAGTATTAAGACAAACAAATGATAGGGAGATGTGGAAAGCCATGATCACCTACGACCTGAAGGGACACGGCACATAGAAGAAGTAACGTTTATTCTCAGAAAGATAATGAAAATATTTTATTAACCTTTAGTATTAACAATGATAGATAAAATGTGTACACATTAATGCTGTAGTGAGTTACACACATACACGCATACACACAGATACTTTAAAACGTGCTGGTTGAAACACACACACACCATAGCAGTATGCTTTTTCAGTCTCTGTTTAGCTCTACCGAACCCCATATATATGGGAGTTCCGGATTGGTCACAGATTCGTCCAATCGCGGCCCGTCCTTCTGCTACCTCAACTCCATAAAACCTACTTGCTACAAAACCCACTGTAACAACACCTGGTGTGGTGATGTTGTGGACCTGTACCATACAAAGGGCTAGGTTCTAAATTCCAAGAGTATGAAAACATACACCTGAAAAAAGCCGGATCTTATGACAGTCGAAACGTTGTGAGTATAAACAATCAAAAGGAGCATCTTAGTGGTACCAGAAATTAGAAACATCAGAGATTCTAATCGAATTTAATGTGCATCAGGAACCTTGATCCAAGAAGAATCAATGTTGATCCTGCCGCAATATGTAATAGATTCACCCGAAGAGATACCGAAATACATTTGGTATTTGGTGTCACGTTAGAAATGCAGAAGATCTAGTGGGTTGACTTAGAAGGCGACCATAAGGCCATCACGTGCGGAATCGAGCCTCGAAGGATGTTGGTGAGTGCATCAATATAAAAAAGGAAGTGAACCCAGCTGAACTTACGGTATAGACCCGCAAGATATTTAGATAACGGGAAGTTATATAAACGCCCGACCTACGAAGAGAGAGAGAGAGAGAGAGAGAGAGAGAGAGAGAGAGAGAGAGAGAGAGAGAGAGAATCCCTCATTCTCGCAAGTAGAAATCGAATCTTTAAGGAGAGATTCGAACCAACATACCTTTGAGTCGCTGGTGTTAACTCGACGGAAGTGAATAAGCAATTGTATTCTTATCAGACGTTAAAACCGGTTTGCATAACAAAGCATAGAAAATATTTCCTCATCTGAAAAAAAAACCCCATAAAATTTACTAAACCTTGTCAAGTTGTGCTTTTCGAAGATTAAATTTCTTTTATGTGTCGTGTCTCTTCAGGATCTAGGCGATCATAGTTCTCTAGAACTTTCTGTTCTTTGCAAAGTAATTTTTAATTCTTTACCATCTATTTGTGTTCGTATACCACCATCTGCTTACACAAACTTATTAGGTAGGTTTTTCGCTATTTACACTACCCACTCTTCCCTCAATATACGCCCTGTGAGTGTGAAATTTTCTATGCTCTCTTTCCTTATTATGTGTCCCCAAAATGTCTACTGATAATTTATGATTTTAAGCCTAAGTATCCTTTTCATTCCTCCTTACTCACATGTTCCGTCCATGGTATTTCCAGCATCCTTCTGTAGAACCACGTCTCTATTGTCTATTAGGCCCAATTAATGTGAGGCATTTCTTCAGCATTTATTGCCATGTAAGAGGATTGACATTGCTTAGTACTCTTTTCTTTATTTGTCTATATTTTACATCTTTAGGTCAAAGTGTTCCCAGGATATGACGCTTTGACCATTGCCAAAAAGATGAATGTTGGAAAATAACCAAAAAGTTTAAATGATGTCTCAATATTTGTCTATATTTCTGAGATGAGGTAATGTAATTATTTACACTATTTGTATTGTTAGGATTGCTGTCCTCATTTGTGTTGCCCTATTTACCTTCAACATCTGTCTATATTTCTGAGATGAGGTATTTTAATTATTTACAGTATTTACATTGTTCGGGCTGTTATCCTCATCTTTGTTGCCATATTTATGATGTTTCGGCCGTTGTACGCTCCGGCTTTCTTCAAGTGATTTGAATTTTGAATTCTAATCTGGGAGAAGGAAAACTTGGAATTCAAGTATAGTAGGTCCTGTCTCTTTATGCAAAGCTTAGAAGAATTAACTTAAAATAAATCCCCTTGCGTGTCGTTTCGGAGAAAGGAACTGGCCACCCAACTCGAATTATAGCAAAAAAAAAAAAAAAAGGACTCCTTGGGCTTAGAAGACTGGTTCGAACACACACAAGATTAGGACACCGACCATTCGTTTCTGGCTGTATCACTTACTGTACTTTTAAAAGTTTACAAAATGTGAAACTTTTATATAATTACAAGTGGAAAAAACTTGAGCCATATCGGGCCGTTTGGATAATTGATGCTGGAAATGAGTCAATTTTTGCGGAAAGATAATGTTATTAATACAATCTCCATTTTGGGAATTTTAAAAAGTAGCTAAAATTAAAGCATGGCCTGTGTAAATTGGCCCGAAGCAGCGCGCGAACGAACAGACAAACGAAAACGTGGGAATAAATTGGCATTTTTACTCGAGTATGTGACTGAACTCTTTCCAAACCGTCTTTTTTTGCCAGAATCTATTCCGTTTCATTGTTTTGTTTGAATCAGTTTAAAATTTATCGTTAAAGAATCATTTTAAAAACTAGACTATTTCTCGGGAAATCGTTGTTCAATGTTTCATCGAGATATTTAATTTTTATGGTTATTAATTTTGGTTGATGAATAGACGGCGTAAGGGTTATTGACGCGGAAAACTGGAATCGGTTAGGCCCAAATAAATTTCTTTCTTTTTTTATCATTTCACCCTAAACAATGCCATTATGTCGCTAAGACGCAGGGTGTGAAAGAGAATGATTCAGAGAGACAGAAAAATTGCGATTGGGGTTTCATTTAATTTTTCGAAGATTCTAGATGACAGGAAAGAAAGAAAGGTTTTCATGATTTCTTTTTTCCAAAATATTTTTTTGTCAAATGGGTGTAGTAAAAAAAAAAATTGTTTTTATCTTTTTTAATTTTAAGAGAAATAGAAAACACAGAAAATTGAAAAACAGGACGATGGCACTTATGGTTTGTATACAAAACCTAACAATTAACCAAAATCTTGCGTCCATTTCGCCCACGAATCAATCACCGCTCTCACTAGCTGTAGGTAACATACGAGTTCAAACTAGGATTTTTAGCTTTGGTAGGGCAACTAATGTAGGAAAATTGTATTTACAAAATAATCATATAATAATTGTGCTTGTAACCTCCCTTTTGTTAGTTTGCATCACCGCTACGCTCTACCAATATATCACAAATAATGGAATGTTTCTCTTCGATCGTTTGGAAAAACAAAAGACATATAAAAAAGCTACTTGGTTTCAGTAACAGAAAAACAAAAAGATAGAAGTGTTTAATGTCAGCTGCTAATACTTCATAAATAATGGTCTATTCCGTTTTCATCGTGTGAAAATGCAAAAGATATATGAAAACGCTACTTGGTTTCATTGAGAAAGTGAATGAAAGAAGAAACAATAGAAGTGTCTAAAATCTGTTTCAGTGAAATGGAAAAGTCAATTGAAACTTTTATTTGTACCCTCTTACTTCATAAGATAACGACCAGCATTCATCTTTATGATAGTCATATTTTGTTCACGTTGTCAAGCACAAATATTTAATTTTCTTAAATTACGCTCTTCTCTAAGTGTTGATAATAATAATAATAAAATCTAAAATGTGTGGCACATGATGACTTCAACAATTCCAGTTGTAGCTGGAACCTTCAGATTGATTGGAAAAGGTTCCGATAGGCTCATTGAAATGATCCCTAGCAGTCCATACCTTAAAGAAATACAAAAAAAAAAAAAAAAATGTACGCACAAGTACAGATCGCATATGGGAAATATGTGTGACCTTAGGTGTTTTTTTCCTCTCAAAAAATGCTCAGTGGAAAATGTCATTTCTGACCTTAGGTCGCTAGTTGGGACTCGTAAAGAAATGCGTATACACCAGATATCAAAGAAAATAAAATAATATTAAAACAAAAAGCTTTAGTATTTGGGGTTCGAAATGGATAAAGCTTTATCCTTTATGGTGATCTATTCCGGTGGAAATACTGTCAAAAATAAAAAAGATAAAACACACCATATCCCGAACACGAGAGAAGCTTCTTACTTCTAAACTTCCCCATTTTGAAAGAAGAAATTAAGGATTTACTTTAATAAAAGTTAATTGCAAAAAAGTACTCTCAGAGTAAAGTACTACTAAATTGTTAGAATGAAAAACAGCATTTATAAATGAAGTATAATTACTAATAATCATTGACAAGTTTATCTTGCCTTAATTTTTTTTTCTATCGTAACACCTAGACTTTTAAAAAATTTAAGCGAAATAGTAAACTGACGTCATGATCTCATCAGTTTACAGTTGAGCCAGCAATGTAGCCGTAAATTCTATGCTAACAATTTTTTCTTTCACTTGTGTAACTCGCTTCTGGCTACATACTTTCCAGCCAACTTTAATCTGCAAAAATTTAAATGCAGTGTCAATCGCTATCTACTGTCCTCTTGATTACTTTTTCGTCTTCCCGCTCATTATTAATGTTTCTGTTCATAATTCCACAGCCTGGAACCGTTTTGTCTTAGTAGCTTTATTGCCTTGCATAGGGTAAAACCGATAAAAAAAAACCCTCTTAGGTTTACAATCGATAAGAGGACAGCGTGGTGTGAATAAAAGAAGGTGTAAATTTTAAAGTTACTTTGACATTGTCACCCTTAGCACTAATATGAGGAGAAGAGAATGTATAAAATCTGGAGGCTGATAGCGTTAACACATAAAAACGAGAAGAGGAAATATTATAATTTTTCTTCCCCCCAGTTAGCAAGTATGTTATGCCATGCCAATGTTCTATAAATAATCTCCACTGAGTGCCCACCTTTGCAGCCTTGTGTCAGTTGAAAATTAGTTTAAATAAATATCGATATTGACCATGTAAGCAACGACGAAAATTTAGAGAAAAGCAAAGCTTACCAATAGTTACAAAGGACCAAAAATAGTGGAGAGCCATGATCGCAAGCATCCTAAAGAGAAAAAGAAGGAGAAGAAAAAGAAGAAGAGGAGGAGGCGGAGTTTGGGTACTTAAAGTTTAAAGTTAATGTACTATATTAAATGTAAACTAGTAATCTGAATTGTTACGTAATATCAGCTCTCTTATATGGTAGTGAATACCGGGCAATCTCCTCACAGATGAAGAACAGACTTGAAGTTACAAAAATGTGGTTCTACAGAAGGATGCTGAGAATACCATAGACCAAGCATGTGGGCAATGACAAAGTTTTAGAGAAAATGGAAACAAAAATGACATACTTAGCATCAAGAAGAGGCAGTTAAAATTTATAGGGCATATAATGAGGAAAGAGGGCTTGAAAAATTTGATACTCACAGGACATAATGAAGGCAATACGGCCAGAGGAAATTAGCACATAACCTACCTTGTGTAAATGAATGACAGAACAGAGTTTAGGAGAGACAGCAAAAAAAAAAAAAAAAAAAATTATTCAGAGCTACAAATGATAAGAAATTGTGCAGAGCCATGATCGCCAACGTCCTGAAGGGAGACGGTACACGACACATAGAAAATACATTGGGTACTTCAATCTAGAACAAAGTTTTGATAAGCTAGTCTTGTAGAATAATACTACGGTAGTGAGTTCGATCTCTTGCATTGAGCCTTGTGCCAGACAAATGCAAGCTTATTAAAATTACTTGCCGTAGCGCAATGGTTAACAAAATGCAAATTTATTACTACAGTAAATTCGATTTTCAACGAACGTCCCACTACTTTGGCCTTGTTCCAGACTAGGTTAAACTTAGTAAATAACTAGTCTAAGTATGTAGACAAACACCATGATAGTTGACTACGCCCCAACCGGCTCCACCAAGGTATTTCCACTAACTCGTTGTTGCTAAATATCAAAGTAATATAGGCAAAACTACTTTCGATGCGAAATATAATCCAGTAAAAATGCCTTCATTTTTTTTTTCGAGAAACAACACTGGCAGTTCTGCCGCGCATGCGTGACGCGAGCAAAGAAAATATGGGTTGTGAAACGATTTTATTTTCAAGTGAAGATAGGGTGAAAGAGAATTCGTGCAGGGAGAGAAGGTATAGAGCTTTGGATGCTAAGAATATTGATGTTAAAAACAAATAAAGCTGTCTAAGCAAAAAGAAAAAATATAGGATTAGAACGCAAGATGAGATTAATATCCTAAATTGTAATTCTTCTGTTAGGCATAATTGAAAAAGTTATATTATCCGTATTATAAAATAAATCTGAAACAAGAAAAGAATAGTATGGGACGATAAAACAACGATATTAGATTCGTTTGATACGAAAAATATCAGACTGGATATCATAGTGCTTATAGACTTCGTATATTTCTACTCCAGCGTCACTTATTCGGGGGTCAGCTTTCTCACTCAATAATAATAATAATAATAATAATAATAATAATAATAATACTCGTGAAAATTCAGTTTTCCTATTTTCAATTTCTGACGAGTCTTAATTCTTCAGTTAATGATTAAATAAGCTCATAACGACTTCCAGGATAATAAATATCCGTAGAAATCCATCTATTGTGTTGTTAAATATTTGAGCTTTATTTATGAGGCACTGGCAGGTCGTGCAAACTAACGGAGGCGAGTGACAAGCACAATTATAATAAGAATATAGCAACTAATAATACACGCGAAAATTTCACTGTTTTCCTATTTTAAATATCTGACGAATCATAAGTTTTCAGTTAATGATTAAATAAACTCATGACGCCTTTTGTGAAAACATCGTTAAATATTTGAGTTTAACAACTTTAACAAAATATTGCAGTAGCAATCAAATCTATGAATGCGAGTTATTATTTAAAGAAATAAGCGTAAGAATTTAAAACGCGTCTTTGATATAAGTTTTCTTCTGTTTGTGAGCAGGGGACAGGTATGGTATTACAAGTTCGAAATCAAACAGGAATGGTCTATTGTTTATTTGAGGCATTGGCAAGGAGTAATGTAAGCGCTAACAAAGGAAACAGCAGAGTAATAATAATAATTTCAGTTTTCTTATTTGAAATTTCTGACGATCCTTAATTCTTCAGTTAATGATGAAATAAGCTCGTGGTGATTTCTGTGACAACAAAATATCCGTAGAAATTCCCCTATTGCATTGTTAAATATATGAACTTAACAATTTTAATAAAATATTGCAATAAAAACAACAATCATGAATTTGAATAGACGATACCAAGAATAGTAACAATAAATATAATAATTATCATTACTAATAATAATAACATATGTGAGTTTACTGAATTTTACACTTGTGACACTTTTAGTTTGTTAGACTCTCCACTTAATCTGCTTTAATATTTTTGCCACAAAGAATTTATCTGTGCATGTAGATACACCTTTTAATGAACGTTTAAACTGCTATGAACATTCCAATAAGACATTACAATTAAAAAAAAGCACCCGATGCAGCAAATGTCAGTTACATATCCATACAGTTGTACAAACATTCATAATCTGTTGTCTCTTGTTGTCTCCTGAAGTATCATGTTGAAACTTGGAGACAGCTCGTTAAACAGACAAGCAAACAGATATATGCTAACAATAACGATATTGCCCCAGAGACAATAAGGTATTTGAAAAAGAACAAAGGAAACAGGAAAACATGGTTGTTTAAAAAAAAGGAAGTGTCAATAAAGGGAATGAAAGCCATCCACTTTGTTGTTTGTGTTCTGTGCATCATCAGTGCTGAATTTCCAATCTAGCTGTAGTGTGGGGTAAATGCCGAGATTGGACCCTTACAGAAAACTGCACTCTTTGGGACGACTCGTAGGTCCGGAAGCGTCCCCGAATCATGATTAAAATATGTCCACTAGTTGTGAATAGGTTCAATCTCCAGCTACATTTTTTGTTTGCAGAACAAGTAATAATAATAATAAAAGGATCGAATAGGTTCATTGAAGGGATTTCTTTAGACCATAAAAAAATGTATTCACAATTAGAGCTCGCACATTACGAAGAGCTTTATGTGAAATGTGTGTGATCTTTATTTTTTTACAAAAATGATCAGTGGAAAATGTCATGAAGCCATTTTTAACATTATGTATCTGGTTGGGACACAGAAGGAAATATGTATACAACAGAAATCCAAGGAAATAATAATAATAATAATAATAATAATAATAATAATAATAATAATAATAATAAAGAAACAAAACAACAGTTTGAAAATTTTTTTGGAAACGGTAGCTTAAGAGAAATACAAAAAATGTCTGGATAAGTACAACCCACACACTAAGAACTTTTTCCACGTAACGCTTGTGATATCATGGGAGTTAGATAAACACATCATGAAACAACACACGACTACCTGCCTTAGGTTTACTCACAGATTTGATAGGTAGTGTGACCATAGCAAAAATTCAAATAATAATAATAATAATAATAATAATAATAATAATAAAGAATAAATCAACAGAATCCCTATACACTACATCTCCAGATAAAAAAAATTCTAACAAGCTGTGCTCATGTCCTGCGAAGAGTTTTTTGCCACTCAAGTTTTAATTTATTTTTTGTTAATATTTTTCTTTTGTTTAATTAAATGGAAACAAATCAAACAAAACTTTTAAAAAAATCACATCCTTCGCATGCACATGATCAATGGTTATAATCCGGTATGTAATCATAAGATAAACACAAGTCAAAAAAAAATTTTTTTAAAGATAATACTTCTGCTAATTTTGAAGTAGAGAAACCAGAGCTTTCCAAACCAGCATATAACGACACTTCAGTTTAAATAATTACTCTTTCTTTATTTACCAAGTTTATGATTCACTTATCTGTGTTTATATACACATTGAATTATATATTTAGCTTGGCTAACAAAATAAGATTTTGCAAAAAACATTTTTTAAAAGTAGTCGCCAATGCAAAAAGTTTAGAAAGTTTGAAAACGATGATGAGATAAAAATTTTAGATTAGAATAATAATAATAATAATAATAATAATAATAATAATAATAATAATAATATGTAGAAATAGAAATTGATAGAATGCAGAGGATGAAGACTATAACAAAAGAGATGAAAAATAAACCCAAAAAAATCTGGCAACATTAAAAATACCAGAAGTCCAGAAAATCGTCCTCGTTGACACTTCTCACATATTAAAAAGGACTCTACCCATTAAATAAATCCAGCACACCCTTATGCTAGCCCCGAGTATAAGAGAAAAACTAGGTTTCATATGTGAATAATAATAATAATAATAATAATAATAATAATAATAATATTGAGTAGATCTGATCACACCGTTTCATAAAAAGCGAAAAGAATTTAATAAATATAAAGATCCGGAACTAGAAATTACAAAAATGTGGCATTCAAACACAATCGTTATTCCAGGAGTTTTTAGGAGCGCTTGGAATAATTGCGAAGAAATATTAAGAAAATCCCAGGAAACTCGTTCAAACAACTTTAATTAATGAAGTTGCGAAGAAGGAATCAGTATATCAGATCGACTTTATGGACATATATTTCTTCTTACAGAATTACCAAAAATATCATTTAGGATATTTGGCCAACGGAGCAGGAATATAGACATGAAATATTTATAGGAGCATAAGAAGGTAATAATAATAATAATAATAATAATAATAATAATAATAGTGTGACATTTTTACCCGTCATTATCGGCGTGCTTTCAACGCTCCAAAAAACTTTTCAAAATGTTAGAATTGAAAATCCCGGGAAAATTGAAAAAAATCCGAACACCAGGACAATTCTGAAGCACTAAAAAAGACTTGCTGTTACTTGTTCTCCAGTGAGAGCCTTTAAATATTAGTGATATGAAAATTTAATATGTATATAATAATAAAAATAATGATAACTTTAAAGAGCTTAACTAAATGATTAAATTTCAATGACACATTATTGGCGTGTGGTCTCTCAATCAATCAATCAATCAATCAATCAATAATAATAATAATAATAATAATAATAATAATAATAATAATAATAATAAAAATGAGAATGTGAAAAGATAGATAAATACCACAGCTTTGAAAGAAACCTGAGAAAGTTGTTGAACATGAAAGGATAGTCATACTCATCATTATCGGAACACTGGTAAAAGACTGGAAGGAAATTGAAATTAGAGAAAGAGTTGAACTCACCCGGACAACTGCACTATTAAAATAAATAAATAAGTAAATAATGAGGCGAGTGCTGGAGTAGTGAGGTGACTTGCTGTCACTTGACTTCTGGTGTAGGCCACCAGTGAGTAAAATAAGTAAATAAATAAGTTTAAAAGCGCCCGTTACAAATATTGGGGGACCTGAAAATTCAATGAGGTATGAAAATTATCCAAACAACACAGGTAAGAACAACTGAAATATCCAAAAAGACAAATGATCATGCAAATAATAATAATAATAACAACAAGAGTACCTACCATCTGATGATGAGACGTGACTTGTATATAAAAAGTATAAAATCACAAAACCGAATAGCTTCCTCATTTTTATGCTCCGCTTTTGAGGAGTTCTGGCTAAAAAAAAAAAAAAAAAAGTAAAAGTGCAACGCAGTGTCTGTTTCAAAGCCTCGTTTCTATTCGCAATGTTCGATGTAATTAATCACGTGTTAAGGAAAATGCAAATCTGTTTTCAAAATCGGAGTTGCCTCTCTACAAAATCAATGCACTTAGCCTTTCTGTAATGCCAAGGCTTTAATTTTCAACGTTGCTAAGCTGTGTACGACAAGTGCTTATACAAACAGATGCGTTTGTCCAGCTAAGCAAGCCTGCATTATCTTCTGACGTCAGTAGAGAAATGCGTGTGAGTACCGCGTGAATGTCGGATGTATAAAGTGTAAATGTGTGAGTTAGCAAAAAAGAGAAAAACGAAAAACGCATACCACGTATATATATATATATATATATATATATATATATATAAAGTAAACCCTCCCATCGTTTTCAACGTATGAGAGCATAACAGTTCAGGTTTTACAGCTGAACAATCACAAATGCGATTTGATGAGAGCGGCAAGGGCTTGTGCAGAACCAGCAACATTTCTCGGAAGAACTGACGAACACAAAAATGGTGCACAGTGTCTCAAGACATCTCCAAACCGCCCTCTTCAGGTTTGAATAAAAACATTCTTTTTCCTACCGCGTGAATGTCGGATGTATAAAGTGCAAATGTGTGAGTTAGCAAAAAAGAGAAAAACGAAAAACGCATACCACGTATATAAATATATATATAAATAAAGTAGACCCTCCCATCGTTTTCAACGTATGAGAGCATAACAGTTCAGGTTTTACAGCTGAACAATCACAAATACGATTTGATGAGAGCTGCAAGGGCTTGTTCCGAACCAGCAACGTTTCTCGGAAGAGCTGACGAACACAAAAATGGCGCACAGTGTCTCAAGACATCTCCAAACCGCCCTCTTCAGGTTTGAATAAAACATTCTTTTTCCTAGACTAGTTGCCAACCAAGGCTAATACCATTTAGTCCATAGCTGGGAGGAAAAGAGTATTTGTGTGAAAGGAAAATGCAAAGACCTTCGACGGAACTTGACCTAAGCCTGCAGATCCTACTTGCAGTACCAGTAACCAATTCACTACGCATACGCGCCCACACACGCACACACACATATGTGCGTCTGTAGTTGATTAGAAAGTTGTATTAAAATTGCACAACACCGATTTCAGATATAAAGACAGTCAGTTAAGTCTCATACGTAATACATGCTTGGACGATCATATCTCAAAAGACTGGACAGAAGATTTCCCCGCAGTAGGTTGCCATTACTTTCTGCGACAGACCGGTCGATAATCAAGGCTATAGAACCTAATTTGTCCTGTTATTTAACCCATAGATGAAGGGAGAAGTGACGGATTAATATCTTTCCTAGGGGTATTTACGCATAAGTGAATGAAAATTTAAACAAATTCAACCGGCATTCGAACACGGCTCTCCGATTTCTCGTTTCACAATACACATTCCGACATAATCACAATCAATTATGAAAGACGAAACAAAAACGAGATTGGATCAATAAGTCCGTATCTTAATTGAGGCAATGGATGAATTCGAACTGAAATATTCACTGCACAATGTTCGATCTATGTGATTAAGGGGAAAAGCTTAGATTAAGTGCATTGACAAGAAAAATTTTATGCTGTGAATTAAATATTTGCCGAAAAAAATAAACGCGTTTTCTTTATTAGGCTACGAATTTATATACATTCCTACGGAGGTATAACTGCATAGTTAAATTCAGGAAGGAAGGGATTATCAGGGGCTAGACATTAATGTGTAGATTACCGACAAAACAGGATTGCCGTATTTTAATATGAATCTATTGTTAATGGATTTACCATAGAAATACTTTTGAAAAAAAAGATTACTAGTGGTAAATACAAATATGACTAATGAAATATATAAAGAAGTAATATAAAGAAGGATGATCTTGTGTAAATGGATAATGGAACAGGGTTTATGGGGAAATTTATTAGGTACTACAAAAAGCAGGAAATTATGGAGCGCCATAACCGTCAACGTCATGAAAGGATATGGCACATAGAAGATGAAATAGCTTGAGTAAATGGAAGGTAGAACTGGGTTTAGGGGAGAAAATGAAGACAAAATTTATTTTTAGAGATACAAAGGACAGGAAAGAAAGAACTGTCAGTAAATCTGTATTGACCACATAGGGTTGATAAACCGTAAAAACATATCAGTCAATCATACTTACACGAAACGAAACCATGTTTAGTAAATATTTATCAGGGACATGTAAAATCTAAAGCTATTTTGTTTTACCAAAAAAGTTCAAACACATTTCTGCTGTGTATTCAGTTTCTGAAGTGGCACGTGATATCTGTCCTCCTGCATGACACTGAGTGCAGGACGATCTCCTCAAAGATGTAGATGAGATTTGAAGCAAAAGAAATGTGATTCTACAGAAGGATACTGAGGATACCATAGAACGAACATGCAAGCAACGACGAAGTTTTGGAGGAAATGGAAACAAAAAGTAAACTAATAATTAACACCAGGAAGAGACAGTTGAAGTTTCTGGGCGCATAATGAGGAAAGAGAGTTCGGAAAATTTAACACTCACAGGACAGAAAGAGGGCAAGAGAGACAGAGTAACGCATAGCATACTTGATGAGCTTGAGTAAACAGATGACGGAACAAGGCGTTGGAGAAATAACAAAAAGTCAAAGTTTGTTAAAAGCTACAAGGGACAGAAAGTTGTGGAGAGTCATGATCAACTACATCTGGAGGAGACACAGCACATACAGAAAAATATTCAATCTTTAGCTTTCTGAAAAGAGATTGCTGGCAATTTTTGCACAAATCTATTGTCCTGTCAGAATCGATTGTTACCCGAGATTTTTTATGTGTTTCGTTTACCAGAATTCAATTAAAGAGCCAGACTTTTGAAATGCAATTTCGAGGAAGGCAACCTTAGAAAATTGGCGTGACATGTTTCTTATTTGTATCTGAACATGATCCATACTTAGTTAACCTGAATAAATTAGGAGTTTGCCATGGTGCAACGGTTAGCAAACTATCTCACGGGCTAACATATAGGGTAGTGAGTTCGATCCTCACGAATACCCCACTAACATGTACTTGCACTAGACTAAACCACGCTTGCTAAATTAGTCCAAGTGAACAACTTTTAAGTAATGACCTAATGGATAAAACCCTCACTAAACCAATTTAGTTCCCCGTAAGTAGTGAGTTTAATCCCTGACTTTGGGTTAATAGCTGCATCGCGCTGAAACAGCGGTTCTTGTACGATCACCGAAGTTAAGCAACGTCGAGTTTAGTTAGTATCTAGATGGGTCATTGCTTTGAAATACCATGTACTGTAAGCTTGGATGTGCCGGTGGTGTAATGTATTGAAATTTGTAATCGGAGAGCAGAGTTCCAATTCCAGTTACAGTCGTTATATTCATTTACCCGCGAATACCACTGGAAAAAGTATATATCCACCTCTTCTCCCATCGGCTATGGGTTAATTAGTAAGACTTGTATCATTAAAACCATGATTATCTAAGCAAAAATTCCTACAATCTGAAAATATTTTCTGACTTTAAATAATCTGTAAATGTTTAGATTATTTACATTGTTCGAACAGTTGTCTTCGTCTTTATTGCTATATTTACGACGTTATGCCGTTGTAAGCTTTATCGTTTTTCGGGTGCTAGGAATTTCTAACCGAACCCTTCATTTAGATCACTGGGGTATTTCATTCACATTCCATGTGCGATGCCAATTCCGGTAACCATCTAGTTATCTCGCTTTAACTCAAACTCTCTAAGTTATTTGTTCACCACTGCTGTAGCCTGGTATTGAACTCACAACTCTTGTAGATACTACCTCATCTCTGAAGTATAGAGAAATCTTGCAAAGGGTTGTTAAATCGTAGAAAATGAATCAATCAGTTAATCATCCTTGACTTTCGTAGTACATGAATAAACATCGCATCAAAAGGACACGAGAACTGACACGAGAATTGATGAGACCGGACATAATAGGCGAAGGAATGAAAACGCAAACTTCAGCGGATCAAATAAAAATTCTCGTTAAAGTCTTTAAAATTAATTTCTCCCTACATAGAAACAGCAGTTAAACTTATGAATGAAGAAAACACGCTCTCCGGTGCTGAGGTTGATTCTGTTACAAAAAGAATAGATAAATGAATTCCCGTGCAAATTCTTGTGTTTTTTGACTCTTCGAACGCTCTGTGCTTTAGTGAGAGGATACGCTTTCAGACTCTTACACAGGCGATTCGAAATGAAGAAATCCTGTACTTCGTTAAATCGCTCGTTCTCTTTTCATTTGACATCTAAATTAAGCGACGAATATTAACCACGAATATAGGATCGTGTTATATGTTTCTACTACTGTCACCATGGCAGACAACCAGCGGTCGTTACTGAAGGCATTCATATCCCATCTGATACGTATCCATCAAACTAGTATGTTATGTATAATATTAAAATGACATTAAAAATATATCTTCGACTATTTATTATAATTACAGGAAGAAATTGCTAGCTGAAAAGGCAATTAGGAACCATATAAACACCAACATGATATTGAATTACAAACATTAAGCTTAACTTTTGCGATGAAGATGCAAACATATAATCCGAAACATTTTGGTAAACTGTTGTGGTGCAGTGGATAGCGGAGTTCGAATTCCAGTTGAATTCGTTGCATTCACTTACGCGTAAATACCCTTGAAAAAAGTAACAGTCCTTCTCTTTTTCCTCCAGCTATGGGTTAAATAGCAGGACATATTGGGTTTTATAGCATTCGTTGGCAACCAGTCTACCACAGAAAGTAATGGCAACCTTCTGCGGGAAAATCTTCTCCCCAGTCAATCATATCTCTTTCGAGACATGATCGCCCAAGCGCGTATCACATATGGCACTTAACTGACTGACGCGAGGCCATAATCAACTCTGAGTTAAGCATCTCACATCGCAGGGCCTTTTACCAGACAAGCAATATGGTTTTCGTGTCTCTAGGTCAACTGCTGACGTATTTACGATTATCGCGGAAAGAGTCTATCAAACTTTACATAAGAATAATGAAGCTCGGGCGGTTGCTTTAGACATCTCGAAAGCGATTGACAGGGTTTGGCATAGCGAATTTTTTCACAAGTTGAAAATTGATGGTGCTTTCGGGCAAATTTTTGAACTGATCCAGTCTTATCAAATCACGAAATGAAAGATATCCTGAACGACCACTCTTCTCCATCCTTTCATATTAATACAGGTGTCCCTTGGGGCTATATCATTAGCCCTACTCGGTATTTTTGTTGATGACGCAACCATTTACTCCTGTCTAGATAGGAAGGCTGATCAGATCGATAGGTTGAAATTGGTGGCTGATCTAAAAAATAGCTCACAGTCAGTAGTTAACTGAGGTAAAAGATGGCTTGTTAATTTTAACGCCTCCAGAACAAACTGTTCTTTACTAATCATCTGAAAGGCCCCTCTCTGCTTGCCACCAATATGGCTGATGCTAACCTCCAGGAAAATGACTCGTTGTGCCTTCTCGGGCTAACGTTCTCTGCTGAAATTAAATTGAAAGATTATATTGAATCCACTGCTAAGTCTGCTGCTAAGAAAGTTGGTGCACTGTGTCGTGCTAGACAGTTTTATCTTCTAGATCTATCTTCAGTCAGTTAAGGTTGGATGATCATGTCTCGAAAGAAACATGACTGACTGGGCAGTAGATTTTCCCGCAGTGGTTGCCATTACTTCCTGCGGTAGACTGGTTGCTAACCAAGGCTATAGAACCCGATCAGTTCAGATTTTTAGCCCATAGCTGGAGGGAGAAGCAATGGATTCATATCTTTCCCAAATGTATTTGTGCGTGTGTGACTGTAATGAATTCAGTTTGAATTCGAACTTGGCTCTTCGATTCTTCGTTACGAGGCGATATATCCACTGCACCACCTACGCACATCCATCCAGTGCAAAAAATGAAACTTTTAGAGTAGAAATGACAGTTGCGTCTAGTTAGTTCAATAAAAAAAAACAAAACAAAAAACGGTGAGATCTAATTGCCAATCTAGTAACACGTTGAAATTTATATCGTCGGGCTACTTGGAAAAAAAAGCTCATCAGAAAAGTTGCCAGGTAAATATTTTTTATAGAAAAGATAGAGAGAAGCCACGTCTTGTCGGTGAGAAAGTAACTGAAGTCGAGATGCCAGGTTTGGATCGATTACATTACAGACTCTACTTTGAATTTTGTCGAGAATCTCGAGAGCAGCTAACTAAATATGGAAGCGGTATCCAATCCAATGGATGAATGGTAGATTTATAAATGTGCAAGATGAATTTTCTTGTTTGAATTCTGCTGGATGAGTATCCACTTTTCTCATCAGAAAAGCATGGCGGCGGAAACGATTTACTCGCCAATGATCTAATCATGCAGAGGAACATACTAGGTTATATGCAATATTAGATTGATATCATGTTAAATTTTATACGAGATTTGTGTGTGTGTGTGTGTGTGTGTGTGTGTGTGTGTGTGTGTGTGTGTGTGTGTGTGTGTGTGTGATAATTTCATGGGCAGACTATGAAGGAGTGATACTGTGAAATCTTTTCTGCATTAATTTCAACCCTTCTTATTAATAAGTGCAGTGTTTCTTTTCAGGTGAACTGATATTTGACTGTTCAAGGACAAATTCAAAAGTGACTAGCATTGATTTCTATTGAAAATGGACAAACTTTGTCATCGTGGTATTTTTAAGTGCAAGCAGGAAAAGCGTTTAACCTCTAAGGATATTCATGCTGACATATTTGTCACATTAGGGGAGGACGCTCCAGCTTTACCAGCAGTGCAAAGGTGGGCAACTGAATTTAAGAGGATGAGGGAGAGTCTTGAAGATAATCCAAGCTCTGGATGTCCTCCAAGTGTTACCATGCAGAAAAACATTGATCGTGTTCACCACATGGCGATGAATGACAGGTGATTGACTATAAATCAAATAGTCAATGCTGTAGCGAGCGAACTGAGACTATTCTGCACAATGAACTTGTCGTGATGAAGATTTCTGCTCGGTGGTTCTTCTGACACCTGATTAAATGTGCATCAGGGTGATTACATCACGGGAAAATCTGACAATATTTCTAACAGATCTATCTGGTGTCCTTGAACGTTTTCCTTGCCCAGGGTGAGTGTTGGGATCATCTATTGAGCCAGAGGTAAAGAGACAAGCCACGTAGAGAAAACATTTCTTTTCAGCTGCTCCAGAGAAGGCCAAGGCCGTTTCAGCAGCAGAGAATGTGATGGCCTCAGATTTGGGGGATTGTCCCTACTTGACTATCATCTGTTTCCCACATAAAAAATATCCCAGTGATGATAAATTCACATCTACGATTGATGACTTTTGGACCAGCAGGGTGAAAGCTTTTTACCAAGGAGACCCAAGTACAGTAACTTCGATGGAAGACGTCTCTGGGTTGCAAGGAGGACTATGTTAAAAAATAAACCTCAGTTCCATGAAACTATCTTGGTTAGCCTCTGAACTTTTCAATAGAGTCTTGTAGTGTACGGTAATTATTAACTAATATTTAACATCTTTTAGAAACATAACTCTATAAATTTAGGCTCATTTATACGAGCATAAATAACACTTCTTAGTTCTAAATTTCGAACATTAGGACAAGGCCTATACTTACTAAATTCTGATAGGCAAGCACTTGCACGTCAATCCGAACTGTTAGAGAAGAAAAAAGGCATGAGATCCGAACAGATTAATTGAGGAATGGCCGGCATGGACTACCTACACACGGTTTGATTCTGCTAGTGAGGGCTTGTGTAGAGTTCAATCCACAATGCCGTAGAACTGATAACAAAAATAATACAGAGTTTCATAATTCCTAAATTGTCTTCCTTATAGTATTTACATTATTCGGGCTATTGTCCTTATCTTTGTTACCATTTGTACGCTCTGGCCTTCTTCAGGTGCTAGGAATTTCGAACCGAACCCTTTATTACGATCACTGGGGTATCTAAAGCAGCCCGAAACGCACAACGGCCGAAACGTCGTACAAATGGCAACAAAGATGAGGACAATAGTCCGAATAATGTAAATCCTGTAAATACTACCTCATCTAAGAAATATAGAAAAATGTCTTCTTTATGTTTGAATTCAGACTGTCTCTTCATCATTTCTATTATAGCTCTAAGATATATCTTTAATGACTCTCGAGCCTGTTATTGAGTGAAATTCAGTATATGGACAGTACGTTATCCATTCTGTATTAACTTGAACAAATGAAGATGATGAAAATTGCATGTTACTAATGAGATAAATGTACTTAATGAACAATTTTGACCTTTTATTGCTTCATGCAAATCAGTCGGTTGGAATGCCAAAGTATGGAATTTATATGGATACATTAAAAAAAGACTGTAAAGATCGTTTATCAATTAGATATAGATTTGTGTTCGATAAATCAATAAAAACGTGAAAGTGGAAACCATTTATTTTTACCAAAATTGATTGAACGAAGCCAAGGCTCTCAGCAGAACGATGAATTTGTTCAAATATTTTACAAGGATGCGTCTGACCCCTTCGCCTAATATAATTTGCTTGGTTCCACCAAAGATATGTCGAATTTAAAATATATCGTGCTACATTACGTTATAAAGGTTGTGTGTTCGAGTTTTATACGATTTACACTGTTAATAGTTTAATACGATATTACACAGCTAATAGTTCTATACGATATTGTGCTGTTAATATTTTATATGATATTACATTTACTACTTTTATGAGATATTACATTGTTACTAGTTTTATACAATATTACATTGTTAATAGTTTTATTATTTATTACGCTGTTAATAGTTTTATGCTATATTACGCTGTTAATAGTATTATACGATATTGCCCTATTAATAGTTTTATACGATTTTATGTTGTTAATAGTTTTATGTGATATTACACTGTTAATCGTCTTATATGATATTAGCCTCGTAATAGTTTTATACGATATTACACTGTTGATATACTATAGTCTTATGCGATGTTATTCTGTTACGGGAATTACGAAATGTATCTTATTGCTATCATTGAGCTACAGGCATTGAGATGCACTTACGAATATGACTAATATTCATTAGTAAATTAAGTGCATTATCAAGGATTTTTATATTAAAAAACGAATATTTATTTCGAAAAATTACTCCTTGGTCTAAGTTACACATAGATTATGCAGGGCTGATAATGGGTATATATTACTTTGTTGTGGTGGCTAGCTTTTCAAAATGGCCAGAAATATTCAGATGCAAATCGCCGACAACAAAAATCACAATAGAATTTCTAAACGAATTAAGATTTGGTGTACAGGATACTATCGTATCGGGCAATAGGACGCAATTCACATCAAGGGAATTCGCAAATTTTTGCAAAATGCATACAGTAACTCATTTGACATCTGCGCCCTACCATCCAAGATCTAACGGGTTGGTAGAACGATTTATAGATGTTTTAATATTAAGAAAGGCGGAAAGAACTGAGGAGTTATAGAATTTCTTATCTGTTTACCGTATCACACCAAACACAAACACTAATTCAAGAATGTCTCCAGCAGAGTTAATGTTTGCATGGACGATCAAATCAGTTTTCGATAAACTGAAACCAAATAAAGAAACAAAATTATATGTGACAGAACTAAGTGCGACGGCAAAAGCTTCTACTCTGGTGACAGTTTATTTAAAAATTACAAACTCGGTAAAAAGTCATGGGAATAAGGCATTATAGACAAGCGAATTGGTAACATGATGTACCTTATAAAACATCCAAGATGGATTATAAGGAGACACGTAAACTAAATAAAAAGAAGGTTCACTACTGAACAACGTAAAGAAGAACCCATGGAAGTAATATACGATGTTTGGTGTGCCGATGCCTCCAGAGATACAACAAAGACGCTTAGAAAAGCGAAAAAGGAGAGCTACAGGAACGATCTAAATCAATCCAAAAAAAGAAAAAACATTTCGTTCAGGGGACGAAATATTTCACGGGTGAGGTATTCTAAAGCAGCTAACACCCCTCCAGCGCTCTCAAAGAAGGGAAAGGTCTCTAGACCGAGGTAGCTATAAAAAGAAAGACTAATAGCAGCCTGAGATCTTTGGAGTGTCATTGACATTCTGAGGAGATCGACTGCTTGTGTTAGTCGTTCACTTAGTCGGACTCTCTGCCTTCGGGTGGAAAGTAATCAAGACAAGTTATGACCAGCTTTGACAAGCTATGACTAGCTTTGTGCCCAGTTATCGCGTTGTCGAGGGCAGGGTAATCTTTGACCAGTGGCCCCAGCATACGCGCTCAGGTTCCTCATTTTAAAAGCCGACCTGGTGTCAAAACTCGCTCCACTGGGAGAGTAGGGTAAACCAAATCTCTGCCTTCAAGCGGAGAGGAACCAAGACGGTCTTCTAATATTTGATTTTCTATCTTCTGGTGTCTGTCTTATTTGTATTAATATCTCTTAGCACGGATATTGGGCTGTAGATACCCATCACACATCTTCTGGGTATCGTCTGAGTATCAGCGATATAACAACTTTGCAGTTAGACAAAGCCGAATTAATCGTAATGTTCATATCTGTTCTATTTTCGTATCTTAACGTAAACAAAGACAATTTATTTTCGATATTTTACAAAATCTGTTACGAAATAGATTAATTTCGACATATTTTCAATTGGTTTGTTTATTTAAAAATAATGTTCAAACAAATAAATTAAAAAATGTCGGAGTTAATCCATTTCCTTACGGATTTCGTAAAATTTCATATATATATATATATATATATATATATATATATATATATATATATATATTTGTTTAGGCATTATTTTTAGTGGATACTTTTATTTGAATAGATACTCTGTATTCTATAATTAAATAGTACATTTATATCTATCGGTTTGAATAATCGAGAAATCTTATAAGGAAAAAAAGTGTCCATCGGCAGGATTTAAATCTGCCTCCCTTAGGGGAACCCGTCAATTAATTTGACGTGTCTTAGACCGCTAGATTACGAAGGACTTATAGTTAAGAGCTAGGAAGACGCTCTTTTTCCTAACAAGATTTCTCGATTATTATTCACGCCGTTAGACTAAATGAATATAGTGTTTAATTATTTAAAAAAGTATCTACTTAAATACGAGTATCCATTAAGAATAATGTTTAAACAAATAAATTAAAAATATGTCGGAGTTAATCCATTTCGTAACGGATTTCGTAAAATTTCGCATATATATATATATATATATATATATATATATATATATATATGTAATGTTTTATAAAGTATTTTTAAGTGATGCTTAAAAATGGCATCGATAATTTCATGCGAATATGAAACATTTTAAAAGTACGTTGTTATTTTTAGTCTATCATCATTTGAATAATACTGTGTGTGTATTATTTAGTAAATCCTGTTTTTACTGGAAACTTATATCAATAACTGACGCCCACCTCTCATTTCTAATCGGATAATCCGTATAATTCATAGAAACGAAAATATGCCGGTCTTTTCTATAAATCTCCCAAATTGCTCCAGTGTGAAAACTGCACGTGGAATCGAAGCCTCGTTTTCGCTCTGAGCGTTTGTCTTGATATATCCACGTTGCCTCAGCTGATAAGTTTTCCTGTCGTGTGCAGCAATTATCGATTCTTGTCAGACGATGAGATACTGAATTGTTTATTCGTTGGCTTTTTGTTTCAGTTTTAGAATTGACAAAATTGAAATTTGAATACTGGAGATTTTTCTTTTTATTGTATTGAAAGGATTTTAAAGTCGAAGTGATCCTTTTTAACAAGTTTTTAAATTGAAAGTTGTTTTGAAGGAAATTTGAAGTCGAATGAATTTTAGGAGACGATTTTGAAACTGAAGTAGGTTTTCGGGGATTTCTGAAGTTGAAACGTGCTTTGACGAGATTTTAAAGTTCAAGATGGTTTTAGAAATTAATTTGGGAGTTTTAATGAAATTTGAGGACAGTTTTTGAAAGGATTGTGAAATTAAAGTGGATTTTGGAAAGGATTTTCGAGTTGACAGGATTTCCAAGTTTCATTAGAATAAATACGTTTATAAATAGGTATTCATTACATTGCCGAATATGCAAGAATGTTTTTTCTTTTTCATTCACACACACACACACACACACACACACACACACACACACACACACACACACACACACACATATATATAGTGTTTAGATTTGTTATATTTATATTTATGAAAGAAAGTGCTCAATAGGGTTTATTGATGCAGACAGTAGAGTGATAGAAATCAATTACAATGTGACTGTCAGTCTCACACCTCAAACGATCTTCAGACAATAATTTGATGATCGATCTTAAACTAACCAACGTCTCTATCCACAAGGCCATGTGTGCTCGAGGATTACTTATTATGAGTGGTTCGTATCATTCATGGTAATAAGTAGCTCTTACCCACATACATACCATATTAAACCACACCAAAACTTTATTTTCTATCCAATAACAGACAATATTTACAAACTTGTCAAAAAGATTCTACAATGCAAAATTTAAAATCAAGTGTCTATTGGTTAGAAATTAACATCACCATGTGGAATATTTGACCAATCAGAGAAAAGTAAGACCCTGTTTTTCTCGAACCTACTTCGTGAAAAATTTAAAATGAAAACCCACTGATTTCGACTTAAGGAGTTTTATGATATGCACCCGTCTCAAAACTGTTCAAATACAAAAAAAAAAAATAAAAAAAAAAATAAAAAAATGACGTGACTCCATATATTTTTCCTTCTCCCACTAACTTTGCTGGAAGAAACATGCATCGGCAACATCAAACAAATCATCTCTAGCAACAACACCTTGGACGATCGGTAAATCTTCGCTGACGATAAAGGTCTTGATTGTGAACTGATTACTGAAAAGTCTTTTCTCAAACGCAGATTTGACTGTAGACACAAAAGTCTTTCAAATTTGTTTATGTGGACCAACCTTCCAAAGATTTTAACTGAAGACTCTCTCAAGACTCGGCCATACTAATGGAAGATGAAAAGGGAGTAAAAAGATGCGCCAAAAAGAGTAGTTTCGTTTGGGGGGCGTTAAAATTAACAAGCGGTTTTTGCCCCAATTAACACCAGAATAATTCATTCGAAAGTACCATCAGCTTTCAACTTGTGAAAAAAATCCGGATGCCATTAACCACGTTAAATGCCTTCGAGATATTCAGAGCAACAGGACGAGTTTCACCATTCTTTTCTAAAGCTTGATAGTCTCTTTCATGAATAATCTTTATTATATCAGCCGTTGATCTAAAGAAGTGAAAGCTATATTGCTTAATTGAAAGAAGCCTCCGTGAGGTGAAATTGTTAATCAGTTTAAAGTTGATTAGAGCATCTAGTACATTGCCAAAAAATGGTAGAACACTAATAGGTCGATAGTACAAAGGATCAGACAGTTTGCTTGATTTCTTAAAGGCTGGAACTACAAAAGAAGATTTCCAACAAGCAGGAAAGCAAGAAGCAGCAAATCATTTATTGTAGAGTTTATAGAGAGCAAGAGCTAATTCATGAGCACATTTCTTCGGCCTTGTGCCACATCTAAGCTATGCTTAGAAAATCATGAGCACATTTCTTAAGGACTATTGCAACGATACCATCAAGTTCACATGCTTTGTGGTGATCAAGTTTAAAATGATAGCAGAAACCATGACTTGTGTTATATGCATATCACTCAATAGAGGTTCAGTTTTAAGTGAAAGCAAAATACTCCAGACAAGCCAAGAGTAGAATTGGAAGAGAATTTACAAGCAAAACATTCTGCTTTATCAGTAAAAGTTGTTAACACCTCAAATTGAGGGAAGAGAAGAAGAATAGAAGACTTTTATTTAATACACAATTACAGGGCTTTATTTTATCATCAAGCAAATAATTAGCCTCTTTGAGGAGACGTTTACAATTGTCAACAGACACAGATAGTAATCTGTTTTGATCGGAACTATCACACCTGAAAACAAGCCAATGTAAACCAAAGAGAACATTGTGGTTTCACTTAGTATTTGCGAGAAAGTGCAAATCATCAATGCCGGTTTTCACCCAAGAAACCTCTGTGACACAATTATCAATAGGATGGTTAAGAACATCAATCAAAGAGGCATCTTGAATAAAGTCACGAAATGAATCCAGATCAGTAAGTTTTGTGAACAGGAGTTTTCCTATCTAATAGACGACTCAAAAGAAATATCAACAGATACTACAACGTAATCCGAATTGCTAAGAGGGCAGAGACGTGAATCTCGACAAGTGCTGGAAAGGGAGGGGAGGAAAAAATGAAGTAAAGAATTATATTGATCAAATTTATTAGGAAAAAGAGGAGTCATAGACTGAGAGAGAGAGAGAGAGAGAGAGAGAGAAAGAGAGAGAGAGAGAGAGAGAGAGATTTCTATATTATCAGAATTACTGTACAGTCATGAGAAGAAGAGCGATAAAGAAAAAAGACATAGCTAACCGAGTTCAATAACAAAAGTCGAAAGCACATGAAAAAATAATCTGGGAACTCAAGAGACAATTCTCTTTCAATTATGTGATATTTATAAATATAAACACCGAGGCCAAGAATCGTTTCGGCAAAGAGGAAGATAGCCTGGAACAGAGAATTAATTGGTAACAAAAGAAGACTTTAAATTAGTTTCACAAAATGCGAAGATATTTGGAGACCGTTACAAAGGATAAGATTTTACACTACAGAAATTAAACCGAACGTTACGAATATTAAAAAAAGAAAGGATGAGGTGGGTAGGTAGTTTTTTGTTTACTAGTTTATGTTTATTTGTTTTCATTGTATCTGCCATAACAAAATTTTGTCTTAAGAAGAAAAAGGCCAAAATAATCACTATATATCGTCTTTGGCAATAGAAACTGACCAAAGGGTGGCTAAGACTAACGCATAATATGGCCTCAGGGTTGCACACTGGAAAGACATGCAGGGACACGTATCCATGTGTGACATGGCATTACAAATAGACCGATATTATGCGACTGTTGATCATTGCAGCATCTCTAAGCGCTACGCAAGAGTTCGGGTACCTTTCTACGGAAACAGCAATCAGAAAACTGCCAACACGCTACTCTCATAATGCAAACTCGCAAACAGTTAAATCATTATGTCCATGGAAGAAAGAATCGGTAAGCCATGTCCTATACGGGAAACACGGGATAAACTTCTACTCCTGTTCAATAAACAAGCGATGTGTACTGATCGATCGATAGTCGAACCTATCTACTCCTATTAATCTATTCACAGCACAGGTGGCAGGTCGCTTTTATCGAAACACCATTACTAGGAAGGTTGTCGAATAAGGTTCTAACTAGACCCATTCCAGGCCAAGATGAATTGCTAATTTTTAAAAACCTCTCTTAAGGTTATCCCAGGAGTTAAAAAGAAAGGAATATTAACATGAACTTAAATAAGTTAATATAGCTAAAATTGATAAAAATTTAAAATTTAAACACACGCGCCCACGCGCACATAATGGACATCAGTATGAAGAGTTCGAATTCCAGTTGAATTTGTTGCATTTACTTATGCACAAATACCCTTGGGAAAGGTGTTAATTCATCTCTTCTCCCTTCAGCTATGGACTGAATAGCGGGACAGATTGGGTTCTATAGCTTTGGTTGGCAACCAATCTATTGCAGAAAGAAATTACAACCTACTGCGGGAAAATATTCTGCCTAATCAGTCATGTCTTGAAAAAGAGATGATCACCCAAGTGTGTCTCACGCATGGTAATTAATTGACTGATATATCTAATAAATAGCATAAGATTGTCAAATATATAAATATATATTATAAGATTATTTTCATTGTTGTTGTTGTTGTCAAAACTCATTGAATGATAAATAATAAGGAGGAAATCGTTTATACAAGAACCATTAATAAAAAATTACAAAAAAGAACTAAACGTTATAACAACAAAACGATTTCCTTGCAAATTCTTACAATTACAAAATAAACAAGCTGCGGGTAGTTGCGGAGGGCCATGATTACTCAGCCTGTTGGAACATGGCACATAAAAGATGAACTGTTTGGCCAACCTTCTACCACCTTTAGTATTGGCAAACAGATTTGTGCTTAAACGGAAATATATTATTGTTAAGTTTGTTTTTAAAAAGCAGGGCCTTTCACCTTCACTTTTTTTCCTTGCAGAAAAACTGCAGTTAACAACCATGAAAATAGCAGGCATAAAAAATGAACTCTAAACATAGAAACGACAGAAAAGAAAGCAGTCAGAGCTCAGAAGTCATAAATCCAAATAATAGAAGCTATTTTTATCGCAAGAATTTGCAGACTAATGTTTATTTCCGACGGAGTACAGGTGTACTTTTCGATTCTGACAGCCGAAAATTAGGAAAAAATATAGGACGTGCATATAGCATAGTGGTTATTCCGGATGAAAGTGGGATAGACGTGCGGAGTTCAAATTGCAACCGATGCTGTTGCGTTAACTTTCGCAAAAATAATCTTGAAAAAGTATGAATCCATCTTTGCCTCTAATTCATCTTTGCCTTCAACCCATTTTTGCCTTATTGGAGGACAGAATGTGTTCGTTAGCCATGGTTAGCAACCAGTCTAGGAAAACATAGAATTAAAAACTATATGCATAGGTCAGTCAATCGTTCTTACCCTAGACACACCACTACTGCGACAGCTGTAAAACATGCAGTATACCCACGGGACTCGTGGTGTCAGAATAATAGTCTTAGGTTATTCAGAGATGAAGCATTGTCATGAATTGTTATCTAGAATTCCTTTCATCATAAACCGAGGTGCAAAAAAAAAAAAAAGAAAAAGAAAAAACAAACTGAGAGATAATTACTTCACAACTTCATAACTTCGCTTGAATAAAAGCGGTTATGCGACATGGCATGAGTTCTAAAAGCTGTTGGAGTCATTTTATGGTTATATCAATCCAAGCGCCTTCAAGAGATAACTAAATTAGATGTGGTTGCAGGGAATTTAATGAAGTCTACAACATGTGCCATATTGTTGCGTTGGCGAGATATAAGGACAATAAAGTAATTCAGTCGATTCTATCCGGAACCAGTATCGCGTCACTTGTGAACGATGAGATGTTGTATTATCTGACCGGAAGTAACCATCCCCACCGGGAAGCACTGAGAGCATCAACGAATCTGCAACAAGATTTGCGGATGTCTCACTTATCAAAATAGATGCCATCTACACATATTGTCTTTCCGAGCGCCAGTAGAACACACCCAACACCATTACAAACAAAGCACCGGCTTATGAAATCACTATACTAAAAGGCTGCATCTATATTTTTATGCCGTTTCTTTCACACACGAACTCGATTGCCTGTTTGAAAGCCTTTAAATCATGAATGTCTAACTAGGTAACTAATAACCAAATAACCAATGCTGTGGTATTGATAATTTTCTAGTCGACGACTACAAAACTCCAGTAGAACGTAGTGTACACTGTACCATGCGTTGACTTATGAGATGTGCTGCACCAAGTGGGATATAATTTGATGTAATGTTCCATTATGTCTATTGGCGACATTCCTTGTTTGATACCAGTAATCTCCTTTCGTGGTCAATTGCAGTTTTCATGTGCCTTTGATAATATTTTTCTCGTATTCTTCGTATATAACACCTTGCTCTAGATAAAGCAATTTCGTAGATGAGGTGCCTCAAATTTTCCGTACCCTGATTTTCCGGACTTCGATTCATTGGTCAACATAAAATAAAAATAAAAATTGAAATGGTGTCGAGACGCCCAAACTAATAGTGCTGCCCGTTTTATGATAGGCCATATCTCATGCAACACACTGGTCGGAAAATGTTGCCCATGCCTGGTTTATATTTTTTTATTTATTTTTACGTCTAAATAACACTGGTCCACACAATTTTGGTGCCAAGAAGCAAAACACGTATTTTACCAAATTTGATGGTGTTGATTCCGAAAATGACCTTAGATATTTTTTTAAAAATAAAAATATACTTATTTTTTAGAGAAAGAATTAATTTTAACTTTTCTTGTTTCTAAAACAAAATATTTTAGCTCGTATGATCTTCCTCAATTAAAATCGCCAATGGTTTAACATCCCTAAAACATTACTTTCAACGAAAAAAAAAAAAAATCAAGAAACGTCGGATTAATCATTATTATGTAACTGGTTTAGTCGAACTGTACTTACAACGCAACACGCATTAATAAGTAAGGAAGATTACTCAGGCATTTAATAGTTATTTCTCTTTGTCACTGGCTTCTCTCAACCTCTTGGCGTAAAAGAATGTAAGTGAACAAGTGAGAAACAAAACGCAAAATTTTAATATGTTATTTTCATCATTTAATTAGGCGTGCCATTCAGAAGGCCGAACTGGATGCATGTGGCCCTCGAACCGCAGTTTGTCTACGACTGATTTAATTCATCCTAACATTTTTTTCATTTTCCAAACTAAACCTATTCTAATATTTCATTTCACGCGAGTGTTTTAGAATTTCGAAAAACAAAATCAACATTCAAAATTTCAATTTCTAACACTGAAGCCATGAATACGTTTGACATAGTTGGTCATATTGCAAATGCATCTATTTTGATATATTTTGATCCAACTTCAGAACTTGATCGTAAAATGTGAGACTAGCCAGAGACGATCAAAAATTGACACAGTTTTTCATAAAAAAACAAAAACAAAAACGGACATGACGTTAAACAAAGCATTTGAAAACATCCGAACATTTTTCAAATATCTAAACTAAACCTATTGTAATATTAAATTTCAGACAAGGATTTTAAGAAATTAAAAAGCCATATTCGACATTCGAAATTTCAATTTCAAACATTGAAACCATGAATGTGTTTGACAAAGTTGGTTATGCTTTCATCCAGAAGTTGCACTTGTAAATACATCTACTTTCATCGAGCTTTGAGAATTAGGAGAAAAATACGACAAAAACAAAAACAGACAACAAATGTCGGATTTTATCCTGTTGTAGAGTAGCTAGCGCCTTTTCAGCACTCTAACCGCTGATCTGACGCATAACATGACAGAGTCTTCGAGTTTGTATTTAAATGATTGTTTTTAATAAGTTGCGACTAGCAGATTAAATATTCGGACTGATTTACTCCGTCGGATATTCACTATTTAGACCCTTTTCTCTTCTGCTCGTAAGTTTTGTCTTGCTGTTTGTAATTTATTGTTCTGTATTTTTTGTATATATCTGTTAGCACCGGATTCTGTGCTGAATAAAGATATTAAGCACTCATTTTTCTCTGTGTATCATTCACCTCGACTATACAACATATCCATAGAATAAACTGGCCAAAATCTGTTATTTGATGATATAAATGCGGAATTTGGAAGATTTTACACACTTTATGTTCAGTAAAGAAAACACTAACAAGAATCAAAGAAAAAATTGAATAAAAAGCAAAATCGCTCTTCATTGACAGTTGTCTGAGAGGAGAATTGTACTTTTTTGGACATAGAGTGTGTAAAGCTGTCTAAAAGTTCTGTGAATCCGAGGAATGTTGGGTAATATATTAGCCATTATCAATGATAAAAGTGAATATGTAAATTATAAAAAATATTTAATATAGCAGTGAAATATATTTAAATATCTGAACACATTGAGCAAAATTTTTCATGTATTATAATTGAATGATGGGAGAAAGGTGCTCTAACTTTAAAGTTGATTTTATTTTCCATTTCTCAAGTTCCCAAGTACTTTCAATCTTCTTCCGAGATCATCTTTAGGAGTGAAAGTAGCAGTGACAAAAATAACCACAAAATTGTGTTTTTATATATTACTGTAATTTTTTCTTTGTACTTTAAATAAAACGGCAGACAGTTATGCTTAGTGTTTCATTAAAACATTTAAATTACCACTATGGAATTTTTGTGTTGTAATGTCATGGTCATGCACGTATTAAAGCATGAAAAAAAAAACTGTTCTTAAGAGGATCTCTAAAGAAGATTGAAAGTACTTGGGAAATTAAGAAATAGAAAATAAATACAACTTTAAAAGTTACAGCGCCTTTCTCACATCTTTCAATTATAATACACAAAAGATTATTCGTGAGGATGAATGGATTTTATTAAAAATAAGCAGCCATAATATTTGTAAGTTATTTAATTTGACCTACCTAAGAGAGAATTCGCTGCCTAAATACACAAATTTAATATATATAAAGATGAAAAATTGCGAGAAGCCGTAAAAGTTTTTTTAAGTGTAGATTTATTATTATTGTCATATTTCATAATTATATGATTTCTGCAATGGTCGCACTATCTACCAAGTCTGCAAGAAGACCTCAGTTAGTTCGTGATGTGTTGTTATGACCCCATTTCATGTTTTTTCCTATTTCCCTAACATCCGTAGTGTTACATAGACAAAGTTCTCCTAAATGTGTGGGCTGTACTTAACAAGACAATTTTTTGTATATCTCTTAAGCTGGAGTTTCCAAGGATTCTTTCAATGTGTTGTTTTGTTCCATTTTTTATCATTCCAAGTACACTTCCTATTACTGGTACTATTCTTATTTTCAGTTTGCACATTTTTTCTATTTCAATTTACAGGTCTTTATATTTTAACAGTTTTTCGAATTCCTCGGTTGCTATTTTACAATCCGCTGGACAAGCCATTTCAATTAATAGGCAAGTTATTTTTCTTTTTGGTTTTTAACAATAATGTCCAGCCTATTTGCTTCAATTTTTCTGTCTGTGTAGATGGTGTAATCCCATAGACTGATGACCTCTTCTGTTTCTGTAACCGGTGCTGGGTGATGTTCATACCAGTGTTGGTTTACATATTTTCCATCGTGTTTGCACATTGTCCAGTGTTATTATTATTATGTCATTTTTCATCATATTTCGATTTCTGATTTGGTCTCACTACCAACCAAGTCTGCGGGGAGACCTAAGGCAGGTCGTGGCGTCTTGTTATGGCCCCATTTCATGTTTTTTCTATCTTCCGTATCATCCCTAGCGTTACATAAATAAAGTTTTCCTCAGTGTGTGGGCAGTACTTAATAAGACAATTTTTGTATATCGTTTAAGCTGCGGTTTCCAGGGATTCTTTCAATGTGTTGTTTTGTTCCATTTTTTATCATTCCAAGTGCACCTACTATCACTGTCACACCTCTTGTTTTCAATTTCCACATCTTTTCTATTTCAATTTCGAGGTCTTTATATTTTAACAGTTTTTCAAATTCTTTGGTTGCTATGTTACAATCCGCTGGACAAGCTATATCAATTAATAGACAAGTTTTCTCTTTCTGGTTTTTAACAATAATTTCTGGCCTGTTTGCTTCAATTTTTCTGTCTGTGTAGATGGTGTAATCCCATAGAATGGTGACATCTTCTATTTCTGTAACCGGTGCTGGGTGATGTTCATACCAGTGTTTGTTTACAGATTTTCCATAGAGTTTGCACATTGTCCAATGTAACTATTGCCCAACTCTATCGTGGCGATTTTTATATTCATTTGGGGCAAGCACAGAACAGCCTGAGATTAGGTGGTCTATTGTTTCTTGGTGTTTATCACAAAACCTGCATTTTGGATCCGTATTATTATGCATAATATTTGCCTGAATGTTTCTAGTGAAAAGACTTTGGTCTTGTGCTGCAAGAATAAAGCCTTCAGTTTCAGACTTTAATCCAGATGAACGTAACCATCGATGAGTATTAACTTTATCAACATTGGATTTATTGGCACGTTCTGGATATTGACCATGCAGAGGTTTGTCTTGCCAGCGCTGTTTCATCTGTTCAAGAGCTTTATCTTTGGCTTTCATTTTCATATTTTTTGCCGCAATAGTTGGTTCTTGGCTTCTGTTTTGCTTTTCTACAGAATCTACTAACTGTAAATCTTGTTTGTATTTACTGCCTTCTTTTATTATCGAATATTTTTTCTTTCTTTCTTCATGTTGCCTTACTAATTGTATCATCTAATCCTTTGTTGTTTCTATGTATGTTAGTAAGCCAATAGTTGTTGTCTTGTATGAAAATTCCAGCTGAATAAGACCTCTTCCACCTTCTTTACGGGATATGTATAGACGGTCTACAATCAGCCTTTGGATGATGCATCTTATGCTTAGAAAGAAGCTTTCTTGTTTTAGAATCTATTCGCCTGATGTCGTTTAGAGTCTAGTTTAAGATGTTGAAACAATATTGGACAACTGGGATTGCAAGGCTATTAATGGCCATAATTCTGTTCTGAGAATTCAATTCAGTTTTTAATATCAGTCGTAGCCTTCTATAGTACTCTTTACGCACTATTTCTTTCATTTTTTTATGGTGAATGTTTTCACTCTCATTAACACCTAGGTATTTATAAGCTTCTTCTGGTTTCAATTCTTTTATTGTTACAGCAGGGTCTAAGCTAATTGAGGATGTTTCTTGTATTGATCCACGTAAAACTGTAGCTTTAGCACATTTTATTCAAATTGAATTTCATTCCAATGTCTTCGCTGAAGCATTTTACAGTTTGCAGAAGAACTTCCAGCTCAGTATCATTCTTAGCATATAACTTTAAGTCATCCATGTAAAATAAATGGCTTATTTTCTTTTGGCCTATTTTATAACCACATTCTGTCTTATTAAGTTGACTGGTTAGTGCTATTAATGATATGCAGAATAGTAAGGGAGACAAAGAATCACCTTGAAATATAACTCTTTTGATGTTTATTTCATCAGACTTATAGGTTCTATTTATATGATTGAGGTAAAGAGTTGTTTTCCATATAGACATGCACTGTTTGATGAAATTGATGATGACGGGTGATATATTGTATATACTTAAAGTCTTTAAAATCCAGGAATGTGGCACCCTATCGAATGCCTTACGGTAATCTATCCAGGCAGTACTAAGATTTTTCTTTGTACTGTAGCAGTTTTCCAGGATCATTTTGTTAATAAGTAATTCGTCTTTACATCCATAACAGCCACGTTTGCACCCTTTTTGTTCAAGCGGTAACATGTCATTTCTTTCTAAGAATAATTATGTCTGTTTTGTTAAAATAGATGTTAATAGTTTATATGTTGTCGGAAGGCATGTAATTGGTCTGTAGTTTTTCGGGTTGTTTGTGTCACCATTCTTGGGTAGAAGAAATGTAATTCCTTTGGTCATCCATGCAGGATTTTTAGTGGGATCGTCAACCATTTCTTGAAGTTCTTTGGCTAGTTTTTTATGTGCTGTATTTAAATAATATAGCCAAAAGTTAGGAGTTTTATCTATACCTGGGAATTTTTAATTGTGTGCTTTTTTTAGTGCAAATTTCACATCCTCTTCTGTAATTCCAGCCCATGTCTGTTCTGGTTTGTTTTTGATTCGTTCTATCTCTTGTGCAATCCAATCTACTTCTTTGTTATGTTCTTTAGGGCAAGCCCATATCTTTTCTCAGAACTGTGTAACTTCTTCCATTCGGGGGTGGGGGACTGTCACTTCAATTCTATTATTATTATTATTTATCTTTTGTCTACATTTCTGAGATGAGGTAGTATTTACACTATTTAAATTATTCGGACTATTGTCATCATCTTTGTTTTCATTTTTACGACGTTTCAATTGTTGTACGCTCCGGCCTTCTTCAAGTGCTAGTAATTTTGAACCGAATTCTTTATTACGATGACTGGGGTCTATAATTCTCATTCCTTGTACGAAACCACTTCTGATATTCATGAGTTATATCCTTTCAACAAATCTCTAAGCTGCTGTAGCATGGTATTGAACTCACAACGCTTTGGGTCAAGTCACTGGAACTAACCAACGTCTATATCCACTGAGCTATGAGTGAATTAGTTTCAGTGACTTGATCCAAAGAGTTATGAGTTCAATATGAGGAATAAAAATTATATACAATATACAATTCTGTACAATAGACCTATGCCTATTCCATGTAGTCTTAAAAGTGTTTTTGGTTGATCACAAATATGTTTTGTTTTGACCATTTAAGTCATGTACTTTTGCTTTGTAAATGACCTTTGAATTACAAAGTCCTGGAAGTGGGCATTTATTTTTGTCTCTGCAGTTACATTCCTTATGGTTTGGGTTTGTACGTTGATATTTAGGTTTCTGGCGTTTTGTTTCTTTATGTAATTTATGTAATTTTCCATATATATATATATATATATATATATATATATATATATATATATATATATAATCGTTTCACACCAAACAAGATAGTAGTGTCACTGGTGAGCAGGCGTGAAGAGAGCTCCGTGCGAGTAGCGTGGAAAAGGAGAACAACAAGATACAAGGGGTGTCCTGCAAAGGATGGGAGTCAAAGAGATAAGATGGCAATTGACATTGCATTAAACTCTTGTAGATTGTAGTTATCAGGGAAGCAAGTATACCTAAGAAAGTTCCACAAGCAGGAAGTGTAAGAAAAAATTGATAGAGTAGAGGCTGTGGTCACATTTGATTAGTTTCATTGTAAAAGGATGGGACCTAGTTGCCAGTCTAGCAGCTCAAGTAAATTCATGCAGAGGGAGCACCAGGGAACTAAGCTCGTCGAAATAGAAGCCGTGAAAATATATATAGAAAAGACAGAGGGAAGCCACATCACGTCGGTGAGAAAGTGACTGGAGTTGAGCTACCAGGTTGGGATCAACCACAGTGTAGATTCTCTTCTGGATTTTGTTGAGAACCCAGAGATGAATAGCAGGGACATCCGACCAGATGTGACAGCAGTATTTAATACACAGGCGGATAGTAGATTTATATATGTGTAGGATGAATTCATACGAGAAAAACTTCCTGGTCCTACAAAGTAAACCGACCTTCTTAGCAGCAGATTTAGCTATGGATTCACGTAGTCATTCCACTTGAGATCGGCTGAGAGAGTTAAGCTGAGGAGGCGCAGTGCTTTGCTTTCAGGGAGACTAGCCTGATCCATGCTGATGTGGGGTAGTAGAGATTGTCTGTGGTGGTTAAAAGATAGCAGCTTCGTTTTGGAAGCATTAAAATTAACGAGCCATTTCTTACCCCAGTATACCACAGATTAGAGGTCCTTTTCAAGATCAGCATCGAGGTTTGCTTTGTCAGCATCGGTAGATTTCTTATCGAGGCGGGAATCAATGGTAATGTCGTCAGTGTAGATGCCTACTTGGGATCTGATTACATCAGGGAGATCGTTGATAAAGATCAGAAAAAGCGTAGGATCTAGAACAGAGTCTTGAAAGACACCCACGTTCATATGATAGAATCTAGAAGCATGCCCATTCAAAATGACTTTCATTACGCGATTTAATAGCAACGATTAGATTAGATCAAACAAGCGTCCAATTATATCATAACCCTGTAGCTTACGCAGAATGCCAGCGTGCCAGACTCTGTCAAATGCTTTGGAGATATCTAGGGCAGCAGTTCGAGTTTCGGCGTTCTTATCGAGAGCCTGGTATATATATTCTGTGATGGTCGTTAGCATATCAGCCGTAGACCTGGCGAAGCGGAAGGCATACTGTTTGTCGTAGAAGTGGCTGTGGGCTGAGAGATAGAGCATATGTAATTATAAAAGTGAACATTGAAGTCAACACCCAGAGGCGACAATCGCTTTCATGCTTAAGCACAATTTTCATGGCCTGACGATTGCGTTTAATATGAAACAGACTGTCGCCTTTGAGTCTTGACTTTATATATATATATATATATATATATATATATATATATATATATATATGTGTGTGTGTGTGTGTGTGTGTGTGTGTGTGTGTGTGTGTGTGTGTGGTAAGAAATACTGAGTAATTCCCCCAACGTGCACGCCCGTATTTTGGATACCAATTCGCTTATAATTGAATTTATTTATGAGAAGGAAATTTTGCAAGAAAGATTTCTGTAAATTTAAAGCCAATCTTGACTGGCCTTTAATTTCTTTAAATCATAAAATATAATTGAACATTAAATGTTAAAGTAATACACATGACCTGAAGGTTGCGTTCACGCATGAAACTGACTGTCACCGCTTGATATCGACGTCAGTATCTTGGATACTTATCCATTTATTATTGAATTTATCTTTGAAAAGAGAATTTTCTAAGATGAAAATAGGCAAAACCAAATATAAAACCGAAGAGACAAAGTAAGTATGTATAAACAAAGCCGATACAGTAGCAACAATGAAGCAATTTGGAGGATGCTTACATTTGCCATTAATGAGTAATGTTCAACATTTTATCAACTAGACATTCATTTACAAAATGAACAAAGAGTTTAATTCTCTGAGGCAAATGCAGCTCAGCAAATATTAACTCCAAGAGCGACTACACTTACAGCTTTCTTCAAGCTTTGTGCAAAAGAACCCTTTGCTAAGACAATCTTTTATCCTCAGCTTCCCTCATATTACATGTGGCAAAATGGCAGCTGGAACAGACGAAAAAGGGAGAATGAATCAGTAGATGGATTTTCAGACATCAAATTTGATAGTGCACTTGGAAGAGTGTACACTGTAAATCCCGACCAACAAGAATGTTTCTTTCTCACGATGCGGTTGCGTGATGTCAAACGTCCTACTTCGTCTGAAGATATCTGTAGAGTTAATGGAACAGTGTGCTCAACACAGAGAACATCTTGATTCCAACATGGTCTGTTGGAAAATGATCCACAATGAGATTCTTCTTTAACAGAAGCATTTGTATCTCAGAGTGCAAGAATTCTTAGAGCTCTTTTTTCCACCCACATTAAATCTTGTGAAATAAGTGTTCCAGTAGGTCTTTGGGATAAACACAAGGACAACTTAGATGAAGATTACAAACACCAATTGCGACTGCAGTTACTAGATATTGAGGCTTCGTACAATGATGAACTGTACAATAAAGCCATTCATTGATTTTGAGAATAGAGTCCTCACTATGGGAGCAACTGATCTACGCACTTTATGACCTCCCAAGGTCAGCAAGAGGAAATGATAATGAATTAACCAGATAATTGGTCAGGGAAACTGCCTATAGTATATATTCATTGATAAGCTACATCGAAAAAAAAAACAAAGCTTCTAACTGACCAGAAAATAACTTATGACACAATTATAGATGTTGTTAGAGATCAGAAAAATGGAATATTCTTCCTAGATGCACCTGATGGAACAGGAAAAGCATTTGTTTAGCACCTTACTACTGGTCAAGGTAAGAAGTAAAAAATATATTGCACTTTCAGTTGCTCCATCAAGAATTACTGCCACATTATTACCTGGGGGTAGGACAGCTCATTTAACATTCAAACTTTCACTGGACTTGAACAAGAATAAAAATCCTATGTGTAATATACCAACGAATTCTGGAAATGTACAAATTATCAAAAGGCGTTACTTGATTGTTTGGGATTAATCCACTATAAACCATAAGTGAGTTTTTGAAGCTTTGGATAGAACACTATGGGATATTAGGAACAATGATTCTCTGATGGGTAGAATATCTGTGCTTCTCCCTAGTGAATTTAGACAAATCATTCCCAAAAGTTCTAGAGTAGATGAAATTTGAGCTTTATTGAAATCATCTATGTCATGGAGACATGTAAAGATCCTAAAATTGGCAACTAATATGAGAATATACTTGTATAGACATATAACATCAAGTCACTTTGCTGAAAACTTGGGAGAGTGGAGAGACCAAATTGACTGAAAGTTTCATTGATCCATCACCCATATGAACTTTAGAAACATGGAGCGTCTAATTGAATATGAGTATCAACTAAAAATAATGTTTAAGCATATATATATATATATATATATATATATTCAGAAATTATAACATGGATATTTTATGACATATTCATGTTATAATTTCTGAATAAATATTATTAGCTCTACTTTGTATTAAGCACTTTTTTAAGAATAGGGTTTCTTTGGATAAGGAATATTATTCCATCCATACGTACCCTGTACTCGGTTACATATATATATATATATATATATATATATAGTCATCCGCAGACAGATCTGTTTCGCTGTATTACAGCTCATCAGTACGGTTAGACTCCGATTGCTTTTAACCCAAGATTGAAACTCGACTGAATTGGTGTCAGTCGGCGATTCTACCTCTGGGCTATGGGCGCTCGGTAGAAGAAGGCAGATTTTTAGCGTGGATATTATCATTATACACGCCCAATAGCCAGAGTGCCCTAATTCATTACTGAATGAGCGATGCGTACCTGCCAGAGTAGCTACTGTTTTTCAAAGTCTACAATTTTTCCAGAGTGCTCAATGAATGTGAATTAATAAATATATAATATGGGAATACATACATGTCTGAAAATATTATTCAGGTGCTAATAAAACAGTGCTCAATGTAGTATAGACAAAGCTATTAATTTTATATATTAATCAAATACATATTATCCTACGTCGGGGGAACAACTCGGAATTTCATGTACTATGCAGCCATCAAGTGCATATTACAAACTAATCGCTTAAGAGATTTGAATTTAAGTTCACTGATATTTGTGGAAGTTAAATCTTACATTGTTAGAGTACCAAGCAGGAAAAGAAAGTATCAGAATAGAAATCTACTTTTATTACAAGAGTAAAACGATAAGACCTAATTGCCAGTCTAGTAGCACGCATAAATGTGTGCAGCCTAAGTACCAAGAAGGATAGTTCATTAGAACAATTGCCTTGAAAATATTTTTAGACCAGACAGATGGAAGCGACGTCACACCAGCCGGAAAGTGAGTGATGTCGAGATGCCAGGTTAGGACCAATAAAATTACTGACATTTCTTTGGATTTTGCCGAGATCTCAATATATATAGCAGCAGCAGGGGACCAGATATGGTGGCAACATCCAATGTGCGGAAGAAGGATGATTTATAAAGGTATTTATCACCACCCAGTATAGGGCAAAAGCCTATGGTGAATGAGACAAAAGGTCATTTAAAGAGGATTTCCACACCCGTAAGCTCAGCCAAAAATATCTCGTTGACCCTGCTCAAGGCCGGGTCGAGATTTTGGCTATTTATCCCAGACGATGCCAGGTAAATATATTATAATTGTGATTGTTCCTTCCTTAGTTAGTTACTTAGTCCGTTACGACACTTATTCTCTATACGAGCTTTTCCTTCCCCTCTATCTTTTTAAACGCTACTCTCCTCAGCTTTTCTTTCACCTTTGCCAAACGGAAGGGTAGTAAAGAGTGAGAGAGTAGGAGGGGACCGTAGCAACAGCAACATCATCTTAAGCTATGTGTCTATGTATATGTACTGTACAATATAGTAAAAATAGGTAGGTTTGTTGTCGTATCTCGCGATCTAAAACGAAATTTCTGGCCTCTTTTACACCCTTACACTCAGTTGTTCTTTTCTATTTACAATGGACACAGGAGCCTTTAAAGTAACTTTAATTATTTAAAAAAAAATTTTAATCTCTTCTAACATTTTCGAAAGTTTGTCAGAAAGTTTTGTTTTGATTTGAGTTAGCGGCTAAACAAACGTTACGACTGTTTTTCAATGGAAACGTAATGATTGCATCACCCACTTTTTCGGTGACAAACACATTATTTTGAAAATTCTCGCAAAAATCAAATAAATGTCGGATTTTAATGAAACTATCAGTACTCATTCACAAGTGAATGAAATTATTTTTTAAATTATTATTTTTGAAAAATCTTGATAAAGATATTTTTTTTTTACCTCTGTTACTCCCACTCCACGTAAATCTATGAAATCTTAATAAATTTTATATTGATGGCTAACTTTTGTTTTATTTGTTCAACGCAGGACTCGTTGGGGAATATAAATCATCTACTTTTTTTATTTTAAGTTTGCAATCATTATCCGAAAATCTTCTCCGAATAGTAAAATAAAAAATGCAATAAAACTCTGATATAATTTAATTTGATAAACTTTTAATTGCTGGAATTAATAATAACTATTATGGACATTATACTCTGAAGAAAAAAAAATTCGATTAATAATAAAACGATTTTTATTAAACTTTTCAATTTTAGATAGGCAATATAATTATCAATTTTTAACTAAAAAGTCTATTCGCAATCAATTCTTTGAAGATTTTAAATATATTTTTAAAACTTTATATATTATTAAATTATTTAATAATAATAATAATAATAATAATAATAATAATAATAATAATAATAAAAACAGCTCTTTTAAGATTTTATTATTTTATTAATTTATTTTATTTATTAAGACGTGACTATCATTTGTAGTATGACAATGTAAACATTTTCCAGGAAATCATAATTATCCTTCCGTGGAAGATTCCGCTAGTGATTTATAAATGTGTCAGATAAACTCAAACAAGAAAAATTGTCTGGCACAGCACAGAGAACCAATTTTCTTCACAAATTTTTATTTATTTATATTTTTCTTGTCATTGTGCATATCACAATGAAACTGTAAAATAGTCACCAAGTATACCACGAAACACACACACACACACACATACACACACACACACACACACACACACAAAAAAAAAGAAAACAAAAAAACAAAACAAAAAAAAGGTAAAACACGCCCAGCATCGAATGAAGAAAAGTAGTACATTGAAGTTCATTTAACACAGGGCCCAAAGATTAAAAGCTGTGACTCAACCGATTTTTATAGATATGCACACTATGTTTTTTTCCTATACATACATAATCTCGTGCATAGCTATGATAAAGTTTAATTTATATCCCAAGAAAGGGTTAACAACAATACCTAATAGAAAACTGATAGTTTTTTTTTTTTTTTTTTACGGATTACAACAATTTAAGGATTATTTAAACCCGAAATATATTTTGGATTGTAAGAAGAACTATTTTTTGCAATTAACAGATTCTTTTAGAATAACAATTCAAGTTGAGGGTGGTTGGAGAAGAGATGGATTTGTACCTTACCTAAGGATATTTGCGCGTAAGTTAATACAGCGAACTCGAGTGGGATTCGAACTCATTTCGAGCCGGTATCCATTGCACCACCCGCACATCGAACTAATAATAAAATAGTATAATTACAGCACAGCAATGTATTGTAATATATAAGTTATTTAACCGATATGAGATTCGCCTTGACTGTAGTCTTTCAAGAACCCCGCATACAATCTTTATTAAGACCTTTCAACTTTCCAATTAAAGGAAACACTTTACTTGGTCAATATTCGAAATGCCAATCTTGCATTTTGGGAGTATTATGCAATAAGACGTGTGAAATGTTTATTCCACCAGGTGCCTTGAAACCACTGAAAAGAATAACTGCCAATATGGGAAGAGGTAGTGTGTATGGACATTTGAATAACGAGGAAGTTTTAAGAAAAATAGGAACAAAGAGGAAATTTGGGCTCACAAATCATATAGAGACACTTGAAATGTATGAATTACATAATGAGGAAATAAGGCTTAGAGAATGTAACACTCACAGGGCAGAGCGTAGCAGGAGACAACATCGAGTAAGCTAATTTACTAGTTCGCATAAATGTATAATAAAGCAGGACAAAGAGGGGTTTTAAAAAGTCAAAAGTTTCTTAGAGCAACACAAGAGAGGAAGTCGTAGAGAGCCATTGCATGTAAAAGAAGATTATATATATATATATATATATATGTGTGTGTGTGTGTGTGTGTGTGTGTGTTTTATAAGAATAAAAGTGTCTAACCATTTGCTATCTATAGAAATAAATGTTTTTCTGTGTACATGTAGTGTAATAAATTTAGCTTAGCTCTGAGACAAAGCCGTAAGAATGGAGCCTCCGCTGAGGATCTGGCTCTCACTTCAGATTGTGAGAGGCGTTTGACTTATTTATGTTTAATAGTATTTCTTTTATCTTAATTTCAGTTGCTTTTTATCGCAACTATCAGCTTATGATCGTTGCTTAGCAATAAGGATTTGAAATTAAAAAAGCCTCCATCGAGATTGGAACTCGTACCCCCTATCTCTTTGAAAAGCCTATTTTAACACGCTGGCTACCTTATGACGAAAAATTAGTCGAAAACCATTTGAAAGTATTTAAAACTGTATATTAATCAGTCATGCATGCTGATCTCTTTGTTTTTTTAGTAAATGCTCTTATGTTCTTGTGACATGAAATATTACTCGACGTCAATAAGCAAGTGTGCTTCATGTTTAAGAATAACGGAATACATTAATGAATTAGTAAATAAGGGATATCAGGCTGCTAATACAACGCTTTTTATTGCTTTTGGTTTTTATGCTTTCTTTTTAATTTTATTTAGATTTACAAAGAAGAGTTTTTGAAATTATTCATTACACTTTATTACTTATAGCTGTTATAATTAGGGACACGAGTCGTATTAACTTTATTTGAACATTTTTAAGTTTAAAGTTTAAAACGTAAAATTCTTTCTTTCATCCGACAATGTGGCTTATTTGTAAAGAGAAAATCTCTACATTTTTCTCCTTCTATGTGTTGTATTTCTTCGTAGGAGATCAAGGCCCTCCACAATTTTCTCTCCTTTGTAGCTTTTAATAAACTTTGTATTTTTCTGGTTCTGTTATTTTTTCTTTGATATTTTTATTTATAACTATTTAAAATGTCGAATTATTTGTTATATAAGACAAGAGAGTTAATTATATAGATAAAAATATGGGGTGGAGAGTGTAAAAATATAACCTATACAATTGCAGCATTATTTAAATTTATTCTCCATCTTTTGACAATATGGTTAATATTAGCTTTCTTGGGATAGTTACACTTAACGATTACAACTGCCGAATTCTTCCTTACATGTAATCAGAGAGGTAACAGAATAGATAAATGTCCAAGATTTCTGTAGTGAAGGACTCGGCGTACTTCCTGCTTTTGCCTATTATTGTGATAATGAACTGATCCTATTTAAGAATATATGGCAAGTAGCCCAAATCAAAAATGATCTGTACAAGAGACGCAAAACAGCTACAGGAACCTAGAAGGAGTGCAATGGTTAGCAAGTTCGTCTTGAGGAACAATTTCGACTAAATCGTGAGTTCGATCCTTATTAGGTGAACCATGCTTTCGGCCTTGCGTCATATTTAAGCTATGCTTATAAAATCACAATATAAGCCAGTTACGGTGGAGAGATTGTAAGGACTCCACTCCGGTTAACGGTACTGCCGTTCGAACTTCTGTGTGACACATTTTCAGCTGCCCGTGAATACCATAACATCAGATACCACTTCTATCAGCAACACAGGCAGGAAAAAAGAATCTACCAGCTGGTTGAAGGTGAATCAAGTAAAAAAAAAAGGGGGGGTTCAGAAAATTTCAGGAATATGAACTAAAAGGGGAAATGTTGTAGAGTAAGACTCACTGTACCTCCTGCTCTTCCCTACTACTGCGATAATAGACTGCTCCTACTTATAAATATGGTAAGCACTCGCATTAAAGTAGGATTTAAGGAGTATTTGATTCTCTCTAGTATTTCTCTTCTATATATGTGTATTTAATAAACCTCTTCTTTGTTTCCTCTACCTCGTCTTTTGTTTCTTCGATACTCTCTCTAACTAAGGCCTTCTTAATTCTCGATTATTTTGAACAAAGACACCATTATAACAATTATTCAGAGAGAACGTATAACCATACCAATTATAAAATTGCTTAAATACCGCTGTCAATTTTTGACAGGATCGGTAAACAAGTTAATGATAATTGACAATTCTTCTTATAAGAATAGCAGGAATAATATTACTACGAATTCTACTGAGGCGGTTGTAGTTACTGAATTGATAAGCCTATGTTGGTGCGTAAATCTATGGATTGAATTCGATTGTGGATGTTTGGGGAAATATAGCACCGAGAGAAATACTGCACTGAAAATCAATCGTCCTACATTGGTGTATTTTCTTTTCTCTCTTGAATCAAGCATATCGATCGATCGTGCTTTGATTATTGCTAATGGAATTGGAAATTTCAGGATTGTGTCTTTTTATTATGAATTAATAATGCTTTGATATAGATAAACTAGAACTATATATACAGTTTACGGGGCGCCGCAGAAAAGACGCTTCTCGCAGAGGAGATAAACTAGTCTGATTGTAGACGACCCAATCCTCATTGGGTGTCTTGTGATTATTACCAGACTAAGATATAATGAGTAAATAAAAATCACAATAAATATTAAATAAAGGGTTCCCAAGAATTAACTATTTCAATGTAATTGGGTAAATTAAAAAAATCAAAACAAAACCCCCCAAAAAAACTGACCAATTTTATGTTCATTACTTAATTATGATACAAAACAAATAGATATATAAATGTGAAAACTTTATAGAAAACTTTCAATATATGCTCCATCTGTATCCTTGCAACTTTCAAATTTTTAAGCATTTCAGAAGCTCTCTCCTGCAGTGCTTACTAAATGCGTTCTTTAATGTCAGATAAGCTATGGATCTTTTTGAGATAAACCCTCGTTTTTATGAAACCCCATGAAAAAAAAAAAAAAAAAAAAAAAAAAAGGGGGTCAACAAAAATACGTTCTTGTGTATTCATTATTATAAGCTCTTCTAAAAGGAAATGAAAATAAAATTACAAAAACAATATAAAAATGATAAACTTATGGACAAAATTAGACATTTTTTCACTTCTAACAAATATTAAACATCATGAACAGAAATAAAAATGAGTTTTTTTTTAATTGCCCGGTTTCACTGAAAGGAGTGTAAAACTAATTTCAACTCGGGACTAATTTCAACTAGGAATCAATTTCATTTCGAAATTAATTTCAACTCGGAAAAGTTGAAATTAATTTCATGTTGAAACCAATTCCGAGCCGAAACCTGCTCCGAGTCGAAGTCAATTCCGAGTTGAAATTAGCTCCGAGTTGAAATGAATTCCGTAACCCACTTAAATAGTTAATTTTGGGACACGCTATATATATTTTTCATTGTTATAAACAGTTTTTCAGTGGGTACACGTGTTGACATACCTGTTTTTAAAATTTTCTTAAACAATGAAATTAAGATTAACCAGTCTAGATGGATGAAAGCTTACGAAAGGATTTTATGAAAAGAGGAAGAAGCAAAGTCGTCTATTGGCTGGCAATATGGGAAGCGCCAAAGGGGTTTAGAAAAGGGTTGATAAAAACTGGCCTTAGCCTCGAATCACTAAAAATATGATGAGATGGAGAGAAAAAAGGGATCATTTGACTCGAATCTATCAATAAATCGGAACACGGCAGAAGGAAAAGCTAGGATCGCCGTATTGAGAGGAAATGAATTAGGCTGTTTTTTTTGAAAGCCCACCATGACTCAATTTTGTATTTCACTCCTTGCACAATTTGCAGATATTTTAAAAATAAGTAGAGTTACCTTTCGCTACAAATGAGTAAAGAAGTAAATTAATGACTTACTTATGTAAAAACACATAAACGTAAATAATGATAAGTTATCCTATAATAGTATTTTTATTAAATACATACAATAATGATAAAACCATTAAAACCGCGTAACGCACTCTATGTAATGAAGCCTCTATAGTCTATGTAATTCATTCTGTATAATGTAGTCTATAATCAGTGGTTAACTGGAACAAAGATTCATTTATAGATTTTAACGCTTTCAAAACAAAAATGCTATTATTTAATCACCACAGAGAACCTTTTCTACCCTCTATCAGTATGGCTGATGCTAACCTTCAGGAGAGCAACTCTGAGCCTTCTTAGGCTCACATTTACTGCTGTCATAGATTGATTATATTGAATCAGTAGCTAGGTTCACAACTAAGAAAGTTGGTTCACTTTGACCTGCTAGACAATTTTTATCGACAGAATCCATCTTATACATTTATAAATCTACCATTAGTCCGAGCATTGAATACTGCTAGCTTTGTTACATCTCTCGGGATTCTTGACAAAATTCAAAGAATAATCTGTAACTTAATCGATCCTAAGCTGACATATCAACTTCAGTCACTTTTCCGCCGCTGGGACCTGGCTTCCCATTGTCATTTCTATGGATATTTCCATGACAATTGTTTTGTTGAACTTTTCTCCTTTCCTTGACGGCATGAATTTAAGGTGTACTACTTGATTGCTTATTAAGTATCATCGTTTTACTACGTAACCGTAAGTTCTATTCTAATAGTTTCTTTTCTCGCACTCCTCGCCTGTGGAACTCTCTTTCGGCCTCTTACTTCCCTGCTATCTACAATTGTTAACAATTTAAATACAACACTAACCGCCAACTTTTATCACCCCGAAACCACTTTTATTGTCTATTCTTCACACTAAGGCCATCGCATTCTCTTTCAGTCCCAGTAACTTCTTGCATCTTAGTGGCTTCAGGTAAAAAGATAAAAAAGACCGTGTACACATTCTATGTAATATAGTATATGTAACGCACTCTATGTAATATAGTGTATGTAACACACTCTATGTAACATAGTCTCTATAATTTGTTTGACGCACATTATCTAATGTAACTGTGCGTTATGGTGCAGTGGATATCAGATCAGAACAAGAAATCAGCGAAAGGTATTATTTATTAATTATTGGGAAAAGATATTAATTCGTCGCTTCTTCCTCCAGCTATGGGTTAAATAATAGAACAGATTAGGTTCTATAGTTTTGGTTGGTAACCAGTTTACCGCAGAAAGTAATGGCAATCTATTGCAAGAAAATCTTATGCCCAGTCAGTCATGTCTCGAAAGAGACATGATCACCCAAGCGTGTATCACGTATAGAACTTAATTGGCTGATCTAATCTAGTCTATAGGATGTGCATTGTGGTACAGTGGATATCGGCTCGGAACGAGAAACCGGGGAGCCGAGTTCGAATTCCAGTTGAATCCATTGTATTCACTTACGCGCAAATACCCATTGGGAAAGGTATTAATCCGTCTCTTCCTTCCAGTTATGGGTTAAATAGCAGGACAGATTGGGTTCTATAGCCTTGGTCGGCAACCAGTCTACCGCAGAAAGCAATGGCAACGTACTGCGGGATAATCTTCTGCCCAGTCAGTCATGTCTCTTTCGAGACATGACCGCCCAAGCCTGTATTACGTATGGCACTTAACTGACTGAATCTAGTCTATAAAGTCTATGTAATGCACTCTATGTAATAAAATACCATGAAAAAATATTGAACTGTTTTTATTACAGATACGTTTTGTTTCGTTCTTCAGCTGGCTACTTTCCGCAATCTTCCAACCCTATCTACAATTTTTAAAGGGATGCTTATGCAGTTACGTTTAGCCTTTCTTTTCTTTCATCACTGAAAAGAAAGAAAAAAAAGAGAAACTTCAAAAATATGTTCTTTTTTTATAATTTAATTCTAGAGGCTCTATAAAAGAATCACAGCTTTCACCTAAATATTGTGCAATATCAAACAATTAAATCAAACAGCAGCCACAATTATTGTCGTATTTAAAATTGTAAGGGCAATTACTCTAAGATGTCATTATTCCCCTTGATTAAAGCTTCAACACCGCAGCCGAGTTGGAAATAAAATTTGTATTTGTTTGTTTTACTATTCATTAAAATAAAAACGGATTTCCTTAAAAACGCCAGAAAAAGAATTTGTTGGTTACTAAAATTTAGGTAATTTATAAGATAATTCCTTCCTCAGAAGAACCGTTTGCAAATTCTAATAATTGAGGAATGAAGCTTTTTTTTAAAAAATAGCATGAAAAATGACAGTTTGAGTTGCGCTTTTATTGTCTTTTCACGTGTTTTCTGTAGTACAACATTGGATTAAGATTGTAATGAATATTTCAACTTTTCAAATATAGATCTTTGTTTTGATTTAGAAGCAATTTTTTGCGATTTTCCAGCTTTGTTAAATTTTTACATCACATTATTAATTTATTATTAATTTTAATCTAATTCAAGGATAAGTATACGTTTTCTGGGTAATTGGTTTTAGAAAGAACCCAGAAAAAAGAAAGAAGAAACTAAAAAATAAGAGAGAGAAAGAGAGAGAAATATGAATTTAGATTTAAATATTATACTTAAAGATTTCGTGAAGAAAATGAAACTGAAATTAAATATCATGGGATCTAAAAGTGTTTGTTTAGTTTATTGACGAATCTAATCGACAACGATATTTCGGTCAACAACAAGTTAGTAAAATATACAAGAAAAACGGCAAGTAAAGCGCTTGCTGTTCCAAGAGAAAGAATTACACGAATTATAAAAAAAATGTTTAATTTATTTAAAAGAAAAGAAAATACAGAAAAATTCACTTTTTATTTCACTAAAATATAGTTTTCGAAAATCCGAACCATACCAGTGACCACCATGGTGGCTTCATCAGCAGCAGGAGTTAGGGATAAACTTTTACTCCCTGATGATCCACAGGTGAAACCAGGGTAGCAATACAGGTTGGATATTTTATTAATTATATTTAAAAAAAACAAAAAACAAAAAACAAAAAAACAAGAAAAGACAAAAAAAAACAAAAAAAAAAAACGAAAAGACAAACTATATATTTTAGGAAATTTACGAACATCCCACATTTTTTCTACATTGTCAAATTATTAATACAAATAAAATTTGTTATTTAGTTGATTAATATTATATTTTGGGAGATTGGTGGACCGCTGGGAGAAAAAAAACAAAACAAGGTGTCTACTCAAATACGAGCATCCGCAATATACAGACGGGATGCGATGGGTAAATTGTCGTCATTTTAATTCTTTTAAAAATTCCGCGCGGGACCTTAATGGTTTTTGATTTTGTCGACTGCACAGTATAGTAGAGTCAGTTGGGCACCGTCTGTGAGAAAGAGAGCACCATGACGCAGTTCACTCTGCTAGAAATTTGAAAATGGCATGCTTTATTGCTTGGCATTCGTGCAAGAAGCTTCAATATAAATATTTCAGTGTTTGGATGTCAATCTGAAGACAGTATAGAAGATTCGTAAAGAGCTGGATGATATTTCCAGTTAACATCATTGGTTTTTGGCGTGATTGCTAGAGATAGCGATGTTATGCCTTCATTCATTTTCCCACAGGGCCTTAGACACAACATGGAAGCCTACATGGAGGTATCCTGGGTCAAGTGAGTGGCTACTGGAAGGTCTTTCGTTTGGCAACAGGATTCTGTACCATGCTATATAAGTAGGAGAAACCAGTCATGCCTGTCAGAGAATTGCGACCACTCACCCCTTACATTTGGCCGCCTAACTCCCCAGATTGCAACCGCCTTGATTATTATTGTTTGGAGTGAGAGGCTAATAAAGAAGAACTGAAAGCAAGGATTATGGCAGCATTCACCAACTTAAACAAGGAGACCGTCCAAAAGGGATTCCGAAGTCGTCTGTAGACAGTGGTTGAAGGCATTAGTGTTTATATTTTAATAAATTTACTCTTTTGTGCTTCAAGATATTTTTGTGTAATTTTGCTAAATATATCTGTTAACATGGGAGTTATTTAAATTTTTTGCCTTATTTATCTATCGCACTCTATATATGTGGATTATTTAGACGACAATTTATACACCGCACCCTGTATATATAGATAGATTATTTAGACGACAATTTAATCATCATACCGGCACACACACACACACACACACACACACACACACACACACACACACACACATATATATACATATATATATATATATATATCACCATATCACCGAGCGCCCATAGCTTAGAGGTAGAATCGCCAACTGATGTCAATTCGGTCGGGTTTCAATCCTGGCTAGAAGTAATAGGATGTCTAAGCGTACTGATGAGCTGTGATACAGCGAAACAGTACTATCTGCGGATGACTATTTACGCTCTCGCTTACCGATTGAGCACTATGGAGAAATGGTGAACTTTAAAAAACAGTAGCTATTACCGCTATTTACGCATCGTTCATTCAGTAATGAATTTGAACACTCTCGGCTACTAACGTGTGTTTACATTGTTTATATAACACACCAAACCCTATCCTTCCTCAACCGAGCGTCCATAGATTAGAGGTAGAATCGGCAACTGACTTCAAATCAGTTGGCTTTCAGTCCTGGCTGTAAGCAATCGGATGTCTAACCGTAGTGATGAGCTGCGATATAGCGAAACAGGACTGTCTGCAGGTGAATATATATATATATATATATATATATATATATTATTTAGACGATAATTTATCCATCGCACATTGTATATACGTTTTTTGAATATAATGTTCTAAATGTGCTTGTCCGTCCCTTTGTTACTTCACCCGGCCGTTACGTCCTGCCAATAATGGACTATTCCATTTTGATCGTGTGGAAAGAGGGAAAAGACACTACTTGATTTCAGTAAGAAAATGAAGGAAGTGAAGATAGAAGTGAAACAGAAAAGTTTTCAAATTCAAATCTTTTCATTTGTACCCCCTTACTTCTTAAAATAACGACCAGCATTCATATTTATGATCGTTATTGCTATATTTTGTTAAAGTTGTTAAGTTCAAATATTTAACGATGCGATAGGGGAATTTCTACAGATATTTTATTGTCATAAAACTCGCCATGAGCTTAATCAATAATCAGAAAATGAAAATAAGGAAGCTATGAAATGTTCACGAGATAAATTACTAGTGAATAAAAATTCCGTGGTTTTACTTGTGGACGATCGGGCAGTAAAAGTCATGACACTAACTTTTTCAGCTTGATTATTTCTTCACAAGAAAATATTTTTCCACTTTTTCATTAATTTTTCTAATAAGGCGTATAGGCATGGTCAAGGATGCATTCCAGAAGCTGAGTAGAGTATTAAGTAGACAGAAAAATTTCGCTGGAAACAAAGACGGCAATACTGGATTGTTTAAATATATACAAGGTATTACTCGTCATCATAAATATCATCAAATAAAGTATGTCGAAAACAACACTTCAGTCATATATATGTGAAAAACAACACTTCAGTCATATATATGGAGTCGATTATTTGATGAAATAAATATCAACAGAAGAATATTTCAAGATGACTCTCTGTATCCTTGACTATTTTTTATATCCCAAATATCATTAACAAAAGAAACTTAACAGGTCAGAATATGGCTATAAAATATGTCAAAAGAAAATAAGCCACGGATGTCTGAAAGAAATGACAGTGAGCTGGAAGGTCTCCTACAGACTGTAAACTGTTTTAGTGATGTCATTGGAATGGAATTCAGTTTGGATAAATGTGCTAAAGCCACAATTTTACGAAGATCACTACAACACATCTCCTCTATTAGCTTAAACTCTGGGTAAGTAATTAAAGATTTAGAGCAAGAAGAAGCTTATAAGAACCTCTGTGCAAATGCGCATGAAGTATCACGCACATTTTAACCATAAAAATGAAAGAAATTGTGTGAAAAGTGTACTATAGAAGGGTCCAACTAATATTAAGAACTGAACTGAATTCTCAGAACAGAATTATGTCCATTAATAGTCTTGCAGTCCCAGTGGTACAATATAGTTTCAACATCTTGAACTAGACTCTATATAACATCATACGAATGAATTCTAAGGCAGTAAAGCTTATTTCTAAGCATAACATGCATTATCTAAGTGCTGATGCAGACCTTCTATACATATCCCGTAAAGAAGGTGGAAAATGTCTTATTCAGCTAGAATTGTCATACAAGAAAACAACTTTTCACTTTTGAATAGATTAAAAAAAGCTAGCAAGACAAACCTCTTCATGGCCAATCTAATGTGTTAATAAAGCCAATGTAGATAATATTAACACTCATGGTGGCTACAATCATCTGGATTAAAGACGGAAACGGAAGGCTTTATTGATGCAGCGCAAGACCAGAGTCTTTTCACTAGGAACTTTCAGGCATAATAATGCGGATTCAAAATGAAGTTTCTGTGACAAATATCAGGAAACCACAAACCATCTAATCTCAGGAGATTTTTTTACTTGCACTAAATGGATATAAAAACCGTCAAAATACAGTGGAGCAATGTTTACACTGGACAATGAGCAAACACTTTGAAAAATATGTTAAGAAGCACTAGTATGAACATCCCTCAGCGCCGGTTGCAGAAATAGAAGTCATCACAGTTCTATGGGATTACACCATTTTTACAGAGAGGAAGATTGAAGAAAATAGGCTGGCCATAATTGTTAAAAACTGAAAAGAAAAAACTTGCCTCCTAATTGATATGGCTTACCCACCGGACTATAACATAACAAACAAGGAATTTGAAAAACAGTCGAAGTATGATGAACTGAAAATCGAAAACAAAAACAGTACCAGTTATAGTAGCAACTACAAGCTTGAAATGATAAAAAAAGGAACACAATAATACATTAAAAAAAATTCCTGGATATCGCAGCTTAATAGAAATACAAAACATTATCTTGATAAGTACAGCCCACATTCTAAGAACTGTGTTCATGTAGCGTCAGTGATGCTATGTGAGATAGAAAACCAAATCATGAAATGTAGCCATAGCAACACACCACTACCTACCTTGGGTTTTCCTGCAGAATTGGTAGGTAGTGTGACCATAGCAGAAATAGAAATATAATACTAATGATAATGTGTGTGAACGTTCAGGTATTAATCAAAATTAGGCTGCCATTTCTTTCTGCAGTAGGCTATAGAACCCGATCGGTTCTGCTATTCATAGCTGGAGGGAAAACATGTAGATAACTTCTAGAATTTTAAGCTTTCGTTTATTATTTTCTTGTCTAAGTATATGTATATTTTCAACAAGTGTTTTTCTAAGACGTGTGTGTTGATAGCCGTGGTGTTTTAAATGTCGGAATATGTTAGAATTTTCATTTAAGTGCAATGTAAGTCTCCGTGAAAGCGAGTTAGTAGTATGTCCAATGTAGGTATTATTTAGTTTGTTAGAGATACATTCTCGAAAGGGGCATTTGAATTTATACACTACATTGTTTTTTTGCAAATCGCTGACTATATATATATATATATATATATATATATATATATATATATAAAATAAAGTCTCCTGTAGATTTCGATGTTTGATGAGGATCCGCTAACCTCATTCAAAGTTTATGCTTGTGTTGTATATGACACTTCAATCTCACTAGTGACCTGCATACAAGTCCACATATTATGAAACAGCAATGATCTGTGAACATAGCAACATGAATACTTACTGACGCTTTTTGCCGTTGTCTTTCGTCTCTTAACCGGTCAACACGGCTGATTTCAAATATTCTGACACCACTGGCACATATATCCCCATTTTGATCTATCCAGGGCAACTCGCACGAAGTTAGTATGAGGCACATTGACAGCTGAGAGATTACTCTTTAGTTTGACTTTATACTTTTAGCCATGGCCGTCTAACAGTCCACTGTCAAACTGAATATTTACTGTAACATAACAGTGTGGATAATTGTGATTTTCCCTCATATATATATATATATATATATCACATTTAGTGAAGGTGTAAATATGTTGTAATTAAATTACACGTATATTTATTATTAATATAAAGTATATATACGTGTGTGTGTGCGTGCTTGTGTGTGTATAAAATATGTTATAAAATATGATATAACAGAAATATAGTTTTCAGATATGCTATATTTCAGAGAAAAGTTCTCAGTGTCAAAGACAGAGCATATGTAAATATAAATATTAAATATAAAAATAGACTCTGAGCACAAGACTGATCGGCGACAGTCTGTTTCGTGCTTGGATGCAATCTTCAGACTAGCCACACACACACACACACACATACACACACATATATATTTATACTTTATATTAATAATGAATATATAATTTATTTAATTACAGAGCTATATATTTAAAATGTTTGCACCATCACTGAATGTGAAATATTATTATAAGAAAGTAAAAAAAACAGATAGATAGTTAATTGCATTTACTTTTATAAAACATAGTGCTTAATACTAAGTAGAGCTTAACATTGTAATATTGTTATTAAAATGGCTTATCAAACTTTTTTTAGCACTAAAGAAAAAATTTAATGTTTCATAACTTATTTTATAAACCATTGTAATAACAAAATTACAATATTAAGCTCTACTTTGTATTGAGCACTCTTTATAAAAGTAAATACATGAACAGTGGGTTTTTAATCTATCTGTTCTTTCACTTCCTCATAAAATATATATATATATATATATATGTGTGTGTGTGTGTGTGTGTGTGTGTGTGTGTGTGTGTGTGTGTGAATTATAGCAAATATAGATCGTAATCCGATAAAATCATAGAATAAAGAACAAATAATCGTTTATAATTTTTTTTTTAGCTAAACGCGAAACATGTTCGATTTATGAACGTTTCCTATTTTTAATGGGGTGTTTGTAAACCCCACGGCGCTAATTCTGTGACATTTCTCCATGGTACTAACGTAGGGTTGAAGGTTCTATGAATACTTAGTGTGAATAAACATATTATGATATGAACCAGAATTCTTTCAATGCGAATATCTATTTTTTAAAAAAAAAAAAAGAAAAAAAAAGAGGTGCCAAATTATGATGTTCACATCAGAAAAATTGAATATATATTTAAAAAGAGCAGGTGACCGCGACCCGTGTAGCCTGAAGTCGAAACAAAATATAAAACTCTGTAAAACAGATGGCCCAAGAGAAGACGATAAAAGGTAAAGACTAAAGAGAAATATGGAAGCGAGCTGGAAAAAATCGCGATTTGAAAAAAATGTAACAAGGAAGGAAGGAATGATTGATTATCTGGAACATCAATGAGAAACTAAGCAAGTAACATGTCAATGACAACAGCTGCAATTGAAATAGTTAAAGAATATGATAAAACCATTTTCAGTGACATTAACGACAGCATTTGGAAGCGATACTAGCAGCTGTGTCAATCCAAAATGATCTCTAAATATCAGCGTCAATCATTTCAGATCCACCCGTAGCGTTGGGATTTGCGACCGTCATAAATCGTTTCTCAAGCAACAGTGTAACGGCTGTAGTAACATTACCAGTTTTTAACATTGGTCTTCTTTTTTTTTTTAACAAAAACTAAAAAGCGTAAACACAAACTGAAAAGAAAAGAAAGACGGAAAAAAATAATATTTCAAAAAGTTACCCCCCACCCCCAAACAAAATCCAAATTGTTCTGGCCACAGCCTTTCATAAGTTCAAATTTGTTGATTTTTCACAACACTAGTCATATTGAAAATAAAACTAATTTCTTCATTTTGAATAATGTCGAGAATTTTTTTCTTTTAGAAATTTAAGATTTTAATAAGAGAGAGAGAGAGAGAGAGAGAGAGAGAAGAGAGGAGAGAGATGGAGAAAGTGTGAGAGAGAGATGTGGAGAGAGATGGAGACAGTGTGTGTGAGAGATATGGAGAGAGAGAGAGAGAGGGAGCAACTGTAAGAGAGAGAGATGGGGAGAGAGAAATGGAGACAGTGTGTATGTGTGTGGGTGTGTATGTGTGTGGGTGTGGGTGTGTGTGTGCTAGAGAGAGAGAGAGAGAGAGAGAGAGAGAGAGAGAGAGAGAGAGACTGTTCAACCTTTTCCTGAAATATTGTAAATAAACTTTTAAAACCGATACATTATTTTAAAGGGATTTTCTTTTTAATTACAAAAAATCCATTCATGTTGTTGCATAAATGTTAAGATGAAGCGGGGTTATAAAACTATCGAATGTAGTTACTTCATACAATGGAGCGGTTTTAAATGTTACTTTTTAAAGCTTATCCTTATTGATAAATAAATTAATAAGTTAAATACATATTGCATTATCAGACAGTTTTGATTTTTTTGTATTTAATTTAACGAAACTAAAACATCTGGACGATATGAAAAAAAAAAACAATTTTTTTCGTACGTTAAACATTGATTGAATTCTTGTCGTCTGGGTGAAAGAATTGAAAAAAAATAATAATGCACTTATTTGAACACTTTTTCGGTTTTTTGCCTTCAATGTGAATTTTGAATTATTTATTCCCTCATATATACGTTTGACTAATTATATACATAGAACGAAATTCATCTATTGGGGATAAGTTAGAATATCAAAAAAAAAAGAAAAAAAAGAAAAAGAAAATGAAAAAAATGTTTAATTAAACGAAAAGTTGATTTGTTGTGAAATAATATCAATTTTTTGATAACGCTAGAGATCATTGTAAAAAAAATGTCCAAATAAAAAAGAAGTAAATCGAAATTATATACATACATACCTATATATATATATTGCAACATATTTGAAAAAAGAATTACTATCTCTTAAATAGTTATTTGCCTAACATTTCATCCACTAAATGTGACAATAGTTTGAGACAGAGTTAGTACAAAGGATGTCTACGTAATTTTTTCATTCATTCAATATTCCTTCTGAACGCATGCAAACGTGAAACTTACAGACACAGACACAGACACACAGACACGATTCACACGCTCGAGCGCGACACACACACGCAGTCACGCACATGTAGCCCATACAAACGCAAGCACACACACACACACACACACACACACACACACACACACACACACATGTAGACTGCATGCACATAGAAGCGCGCAAAAGTATTGCTTGCGTTGAATACATCGATAAATGTGAATGTGGGATATATTTTTTTAAAATGTACCCTGAACAAACCTTTACTAAATCAATATTATTGATAATTTGAAAAAATGATCACGCGTTTTCTGTTTGTTAACGCGCTGTGTAGAATTCACATATGTGAATTTATCAAAAGCGGGTGATTTTTTAAAAATCTTAATTCTGCAAGAAAATAATTTTATTTTAAAAAGACAAACTTAAAAAGACAGAATTTAGCAGAAGAAAAAAAGTATCAAATTAAATAACAAAAAAAAAAAAACCCCGCACGCAAACAAAAAGCATCAAAAATCAATTAGGTGACAGAGTTAATATTTTTTTCCTACAAAAGCATACAATATTTTTATTGGCTTACGCCCAGTTCTTTAGAGAGTGCTCACAATTAGCAAATAAAACACACCAAAGCTTCTTCCAAATCCCTTTCCTCTCTCTTTTTTTCTTCTTCATTCTTTCTGATCGTTTCACGCGAAATACAAACAATTGTCGTCCACTCCATCTATTCTCCGACGCATTCAGTCATACCTACTTGAGAAGTCGTCCTGAGAGTTTGCACACATGAAATAACCAAAGACAAGAATCACCAAGGAAATCCAATATCGGATCATTGTGTAGTTTGTTCATTACCATTCTACAAATTGTTGACAGTGTGAGAAGCGATGGTGCCTATGAAGTGTGTGTGTGTGCGCGTGTGTGTGTGTGAAGCAGCAATGTTGCATCACCCGACGATAATTCCATTCTCCATCTCTTCAGCGTGTGTTATTGCATTTTTGATTTTTCCGTCAAACGAAAGCGCATCCTAGATTAAAATCACGTTCTAGACTTCTCTTTCTGTCCTCCCTTGCCACCTTCTACACGTTGTATCTTCTCTCCTCATCCTTATCCCCTTCGTCCTCTTTTTCTTATCACTACTCTCACTGCGAACCTTTCATTTTATCATCATTATCACTGTGTTTATATCTACTCCTACTCCGACGATACACTACTCGCAGTTCCGATGCTGACCAAACTACGTTTCTTGTTTGTCATTAATTCATTTAACGGTTTCATTTAATTATTATTATTATTATTATTATTATTATTATTATTATTATTATTAAACAAAAAATCCTAACAAAAAAGTTTTTTTTTCTTTTATTAGCCTGAAGAAATCATAGCGTTCTATTAAGATTTACGAATGGAAAAAAAAACACAACACAATATATGACCGCGTCTTTTTAAAAGCAAACTATTTCACTCCAAAAAAGGTGATAAGCGGGTTTGTATCAGAAGCAAGCAAGATAAAGTGAAGGAATGTTACAGGTATCTGGTAGAGAGTTATTTTTTTAAACGTTCGACGAAGTGTAGCGTTTATCTCTACTTAGTAAATAAGTGGATGTTTGCTTTTTAAGTTTTACTCACGCAAGCAAGCAAGCATCACCCGTTTCGTTTTACGCAGCTTTGTCAAGACTCACTTAGATTGTTGTTACCTTTAAAAAAAAAAATCAGCGTTTTTTCCTCTCTTTTATTTTTCTCTTTTAATTCACATCCACTGTTTTCAAATTGTTGAATCTATTAATAGTTTAGTTAGGAAGATGTTTGCGTATGCATTGAAAAACAGGTCATACATTAGATGCTTTTTCAAGGTTGAAGATTTTTTTTATTTTATTTTTTAATTGATTTTGTTTGTATTCTTCCTGAAATTAGTCACCTATTTGAAAAAAAAAGCGTTTCCCTTGCTGTGTATCTTATCGTATGTATTAGTGATTTGTCATGACAACAGTGCATTCATTCATTCAAATACAAAATAATTTCAAAATCGCACGCATTCACATGCGCGTGAATAGTCTTCCTTCCTCCTTCTACTCCAATTGAAAGTACTACCTCTGTCCCATAATGATTGTTACATTTGTGTATGAAATGTGTATGAAAATAAAACAACTAGTATGGGACACAGCTCGTAATTGACAAGAACAACAACAATAACAATAAAAACAATAACAATAATAATAATAATAATAATAATAATAATAATAATAATGATAATAATAATAATATATGTATCAGCAACAGCAACAACAAAAAATTGAACATCAAAGTAAAAAAAAGCAGTCTCACCGACATGAAGATCTAACTTAGAAAAAAAAAATCGAAAAAAAAAAAAATCGAAGAACTTAGAAGTGAATTATCAGTACTTGATGAACTGGCAAGAGGAATAAATGTAAGAACTCGAAAAGACATAAGAGTCGAAAAAAAATACAATATTCGGAATGAAAATGAAGTCTTATCAACTAAAGAAAAAATAAAGCAAACAATACAACTGAAATCTCAAAGAATAAGACATTATGAGAAAAGATCAAGATTCTCTAGACAGAACAAGATCTTTCAAACCGATGCAAAGAAATTTTACAGGGAAATAGGCAAACAAAGAATTAAAGTGACAGTCCACCCCCTACCCCACAAAAATGGAAGAGATTATACAGTTTTGGGAAAATATGGGCTTGCCCTAAAGAACATGACAAAGAAGCAGATTGGATTGCACAAGAGATAGAATGGATGAAAAATAAATCAGAACAAACATGGGCTGAAATTATAGAAAAGGATGTTGAATGTGTTCTGAAAAAAAGCACACAATTGGAAATCTGCACGAATAGATAAAATTTGTAACTTTTGGCTATATTATTTAAATACAGCACACACAAAAAAATAACTAGCCAAAGAACTTCAAGAAATGGTTAAAGATCCTACTAAAATTCTGGTATAGAGGACCAAAGGAATTGCCTTTCTTCTACTCAAGAATGGTGGCACAAATATCCCGAAAGTCTACAGACCAATTACAAGTCTTCTCACAACTTACAAACTATTGGCATCTATTTAATAAAAAAGCAAGTATATTTCTTCTTGGAAAGAAATGACATACTACCACTTGAACAAAAAGTGTGAAAACGTGGCTGTTACGGATGTAAAGACCAATTATTTATTAATAGGATTATTTTGAAAAACTGTTTCAAATGCAAAGATAGGTTTTAGTACTACCCGGATAGATTATCGATAGTGTAACACATTCTTCGATCTTAAAGTCTTTAAATATATACAAGGTATCATTCGTCGTCATCAATTTCATCGAACAATGTATGTCGATATGGAAAACAGAATTTGACCTCAACAAATACATGGAACCTATAAGTCTGGTGAAATAAACATCAACAGAGGAATATTTCAAGGTGACTTATTGTCTCCCTTACTATTTTGCATATACCAAATAGCATTAACCAGCCAACTTAACAAGAAGCAATGTGGTTATAAGGTATCTCAAAAGACCTAAAGTTGTATGCTAGGAATGACAGTGAGCTGGAAGGTCTCCTGCAAAATGTAATATGTTTTAGTGATGACATTGGAATGGAATTGGGTTTGGAAATTTTTGAAGCAAATAAGCCGGGCATAGACATAGTTAATTGCGTCAAAGACTTTCGGTCAATGGTTGAAAGAATTAGATTTACAGATAAGTTTTTTATGTAATGTAGAATTCCTGTTTGCCTGGGGCATTATAATCAATCAGAAAATTACAAGATGCCTAAAGCTTCGCGATGTCGCTTGATATTTAAGAAGTCAAAAAACAGCTAATAACATTAAAAATGTTGTGCAGAAAACAATTATTATAATTTTTTATACTACTACTACTACTACTACTAATAATAATAATGTATACATAACCCGTAAAGAAGGTGGAAAGGTCTTATTCAGCTAGAATTGTCATACAAGACAACAACTATTGGCTTACTCACATACATAGAAACAACAAAGGACTGGATGATACAATTAGTAAGGCAACATGAAGCAAGAAAGAAAAAATACTCAATAATAAAAGAAGGCAGTAAATACAAACAAGATTTACAGTTTATTCTGTAGAAAAGCAAAACAGAATTGTTGAATCTATTAATAGATTCAACAATTGCGGCAAAAATATGAAAATGAAAGCCAAAGATAAAGCTCTTGAACAGATGAAACAACGCTGGCAAGACAAACCTCTGCATGGCCAATATCCAGAACGTGCCAATAAATCCAATGTTGATAAAGTTAATACTCATCGATGGTTACGTGCATCTGGATTAAAGTGAAGGCTTTGTTCTTGCAGCGAAAGACCAAAGTCTTTTCATTAGAAACTTTCAGGCAAATATTATACATAATATTATGGATCCAAAATGCAGGTTCTGTGATAAACACCAAGAAACAATAGACCATCTAATCTTAGGCTGTTCTGTACTTGCCTCAAATGAATATAAAAATCGTCACGATAGAGTTGGGCAATATTTACATTGGACAATGTGCAAACTCTATGGAAAATCTGTAAACAAACACTGGTATGAACATCACCCAGCACCGGTTACAGAAATAGAAGATGTCACCATTCTATGGAATTACACCATTTACACAGACAGAAAAATTGAAGCAAATAGGCTGGACATTATTGTTAAAAACCAGAAAGAAAAAACTTGTCTATTAATTGATATGGCTTGTCCAATGGATTGTAACATAGCAACCAAAGAATTTGAAAAACTGTCAAAATATAAAGACCTGGAAATTGAAATAGAAAAAATGTGGCAATTGAAAACAAGAGTTGTGCCAGTGATAGTAGGTGCACTTGGAATGATAAAAAATGGAACAAAACAACACATTGAAAGAATCCCTGGAAACCCCAGTTTAAGAGATATACAAAAAAAATGTCTTATTAAGTACAGCCCATACACTAAGGAAAACTTTGTCTATGTAACGCTAGGGATGATGGGGAAGATAGAAAAAACATGAAATGGAGCCATAACAACACGCCACGACCTGCCTTAGGTCTCCCCGCAGACTTGGTTGGTTGTGCGACCATAGCAGAAATCGAAATATGATGTGCCGAGGAAACTGTTTTGTTTGTAAGCTGCAAGTAGTAGTGTTGAGATGATCATCATCACCTCGCCAAAACATTTAAGAGTCCGAGAAGAGAAACTTTAAACATATTATTATTATTATTAATAATAAAGAAGAGCGCAGTTTTAGCAAAGAAAAAAGGGAAAGATACATTGTTTAATGATGCTTACCAATATTTCGACATTATGTCTGTCCTCGAGTGTTGTTAAAAAGTTGAATAAAAGTATAAAAAAATATAAAAAGTACGAGTCTGTAGAAACATCGCTTGTCTTTGGCAATCAACGTGACAAAGCAAAATGAAACACTGCCAGCGTGAATGGAGTGCAACTTAAACGTGTGTAACATGATGGGTCGAACTCATTTTGAATTTTTGCTCAGTTGATTAGTTAGCAAAAGAAATAGTTTAATATAAATCTTATGGAACTCGATTGTCATTTTGTTAATTCTCTCAAGGTGAGACGTTATTTTTTATTTTTATTTTTATTATTATTTTGCTTTGTAATAATAATAATAATAATAATAATAATAATAATAATAGATTAAAATAAAACGAAAGTCTGTATAAATTGAGGATCTGTGGAACACGAAGATGACAGTTGTGTGAATCGTTTTTGAGGCACAAAAAATGAGTTTAGAAAAGAAGCTCCAGGAAGTGGAAATACGACGCATACTACTGGTTTACACGATTTTTGGTGACAAGAAATGAAACATTTTTTTTAGCTAATTTGATGGTGCTAATTTCGAAAATGACCTCAGATTCCCCTGGTTAGCTACCGTTTTTATTGTACTGAAATTGTTCATTTTTGGAAAAATTTGTTAATAAAAGTCGTAGAAACCCATCAATTTTTAGGTAGGCAGAGCATTTATGTTAGCCCCTTAAAATAAACTATTTTTATGAGAAAAAAGTGTTTTTGAGACAAAAATTTGAAATAGAAGTATCAAACTTTTTCGGTTTATCTCCAAAATTCAAATTAACTGATAAACATTATCAGTAATACACTTTATCATTAAGAGGCTAATATGAGTATTAAGGCTTATTTTTACATAGCCATCTAGATAAATTTCTGGATAATTGTGGTGATGTAAGTGATGAGCAAGGAGAATGATATCAAAACAATGGAAAAGTGCTACTAGGGAGGGTGGGTCAAGCGAATGATGCCTGACTACTGCTGGATATCAAAAGGGACCTAAATAACATTGAACATTACAGACATGAAAGACAAAATTTTAACATAGTTCTTATGGTCACGAAGGTTTTATTTCTGTTAATTTATTAAATGATTTGATGAAAATACTTGTTGGGTTTGGTATATTCAATCGTGTTATTTTTAAAGATTTAGGGTCTGATTATTGCTGAAAAAAAGTATTTCTCAATAAGCAGACAAATATTTGTTAGTTTAAATTCGAATTTAGAGGTTTTTACGATTTTACTTTGAAATATTGCCATCGACCAATATCATATATACAGAAAACAAATGAAACTTTTTTTAAAAATTGAGGCAGTTAACCAAGAAAATGTAAGGCCATTTTCAGATTCAGCGCCCTCAAATTAGCTGAAAAGCATGTTTGGTGTCTTGACATAATTTTAAAACATATTTTTTGTTGACCGGTGTAATCGCTATCATATAAACAATGGCATTACTGAAATCTGCAGGAATACTGAAAACTGTGCTAACGTAGTAGGGCGACTTTCTGCCACTTGATCTACTATAAGGGCCGCTACGTACTTATGTGATAACAACTGAAGGATACAAGCATTGAAGCCATCTTGATCAAGTAAACACTGAGTTTTTAAAGGGACGAGGGAAGACACCAAAAACTACTGTCAATAAAACTCAATAAATTGTAGTTAGAAAAAGCAACCCGAAAAAGCTTGATTGAAAGATCTGGAAATCTGAGAAAATATTATAAGCCAGACGACATTTGTAGCGAACAAAATATCAGCAAAAATATTAAAGACTGCGGTGGAATATTGTGAGACATAATAATAATAATAATAATAATAATAATAATAATAAAAACAAATACAGCAAGGACCCTCTTCTCAGTCCCAGAGGGCCAGGATATCACTAATCTTTGGGATTTTATTATCCATACTAGCAGACATATAAAAGCTAATAGAACCAGGCTTACTGATTAAAGAATGGAAACCAAAAAATGCCTTCTCATAGATATGGCACATTTTTTTTATAATCATTTCACCCCAAGCAAGTCAAGACCACCACTGGTATGCAGGGGTTACAGTGAGAGTAAAAAACAAGTTACAGGGGATGTCAAAGAAAGGATAAGAGAAGGATGGGAATCAAAGAGATAGAAAATGGCAATTGACGTTACATTTAAACTTTCGTAGCTATCAGGGAAGTAAGCAAGGGGAAGGGAGTTCCACAAACGGAAAGTGCGATAAAAGAAACTATTAGAGCAAAAGAGGCGGTTACATTTAGTTAATTCAACGGTAAAAGGCTGGAACATTGATGCCAATATAGTAGCACTATCATCAGAATATATATATATATATATATATATATATATATATATATATATATCGTATCTTAATAGGACGTCTTATCAGTTCTATAAGATCAAATTAACAGCTGATCTACGAATGGCCTGCATTCTGTTTGCAGGTGTAAAGAAACGTTTAGTAATTTTAACATCTCAAACATAAACTGCTTTCAGAGGACCCTTAATCGTCTAAGAATACTCTCCGCTTTCAATCATGGCTGCTGCTAACCTCCAGAATATTGAATAGCTGCGTCTTCTCAGACTAACGTGTTCCATTGATATGAAGTATGAACATTATATTGAATCAGTAGTTGTGTCTGCTGCTACGAATATTAGTTAACTGTATCGTGTTGGACAATTTTTCCTCCTCAAATCTATCTACCACATCTAATCTGGTGCTCCTGCTATATATTTAGAGATTCGTGATAAAAATCCAAAGACGAACATGAAACGTTATTATTCCTGACATTCTAGAAAAATTTTCTCTCCAGAATTAATATATATATATATTTAGAGATTCTTGATAAAATACAAAGAAGAATTTGAAACGTTATTGGTCCTGACCGTGCTAAACAATTTTTCTCTCCAGAATCAATCTTACATATTTATAAGTCTACCAATTATCCTTGCTTTGAATATTGCTACCACATCTAGTCTGATGCTCCTTCTATATATTTATAGATTCTTGATAAAATAAAAAATAAAACTGCTATCTTATTGCTTCTGTCATGGTATGTCGGTTTCAATCCCTTTCCCATTGCCATAATGTATCTTCCCTCTGCCTTTTCTATATATGCTTTCATGCTAATTAGTTTTATGAACTTTCCTCTATGGTAACTAGACTTTATGAATTTAAGTGCAGTACTAAATTCTCGGCAAGATCTCATCATTTTACAACTGAAATGGATAAATGCAACCGTAAGTTATAGGCTAACAGTTCCTCTTCTTGCGCTTCTCGCTTGTGGAACTCTCTTCAAGCTACTTGCTTTCTTGCCAAGTTTCATCTTTCAAATTTAAATGCAATGTCAATCGTTATCTACTGCCTTCTTGAGTCATTTTCTTTTATTGTTCTCAATCCTTAAGAATGTTTTTCTTTTTATTATATTCTTTCAAATCCAGTGATCCCTTGCATTTTGTTGAGTTTTTGTTTTGTTTGGGTGATATAATCTAAGATGTTTCACTTTATTAAGCTTCTTTAGAGATCTGTTTACAAGAGACAAACTTAAAAAGAAGTTTATGTCTTGTAAACAGATCTCTGAAGAAGATTATTAAAGTGAAACATCTTAGATTAAAGACACTTCTTTTTGCTTACTTGTTCGTTACTTATTCTAAGTGGACATGTCTAGCCACACTGATGAGCTGTGATACAGCGAAACGGGATTGTATGTGGATGACTAATATATATACATATATATATTTATTTATATCCTTTCTTTCCCCATCTCTCGTATAATTTTTTCTCCAGTTGCCTTTTTTTCATTTTTCTTTTTTCCCTTCATTACCCGTTTCTCAGGGATGTTGTGGTGCATTAGATATCGGCTCGGAACGAGAAATCGGGGAGCCGAGTTCAAATTCCAGCTGAATTCATTGCATTCACTTACGCGCAAATACCCTTGGGAAAAGTATTAATCCGTCTATTCCTTCCAGTTATGGGTTAAATAGCAGGACAGATTGGGTTCTATAGCCTTGGTCGGCAACCAGTCTACCGCAGAAAGCAATGGCAACGTACTGCGGGATAATCTTCTGCCCAGTCAGTCATGTCTCTTTCGAGACACGCTAATCTTTATTTCTTTACACATATGGGATCTTTAATGTACTTTTCAAAGATCGAGTTTGAATCCATTTTGCTATCTCTCTTTGTTTTCCCTCTCTCTTCCCTATCCTCTGAAACAGCGTTTGGACGCCTGTCTTCTAATTTTCCATCTCTTTTTTTTAACTCCCCTCCTACTTTTATTCCTTATTTCTTTCCTTTTCCTTTTTTTCAATGAACTTCCGGTGTATGAAAAACTTTTTGAATTTTTCCAGAATAAAAAAATCGCTGACGAAGCGAACGTACTTCACAGAAATGATCATGCGACACATGAAATTTTCGAAGTTTTATTTTATATATATATATATATATATATATATATATAGTTTAATTGTGATAGTATTTAGCGCCAAGGTTGTTCTTTTTCAGTGGTTATTACAGATGTTCTATCAAACAGAAACAACCCTGACGATTGAGAAAATCTTAACGGTGTCCTCCCGAAACTTTGAAGTCGGCATGAATCTGTTTTATCAAAGAGGTAATCACTTTGTACCTACATATATATATATCCGAGTGAATACAGAACGAAGAAAGAATTCTTTCAACGTCCAAAACATTAATTTAAAACAGTGCTCGATATATAATATATAGAGTATATGAATATTTATTATAAATTATATTTTAGAACATGTACATAATTTTTCTATATATATCCACGACAAAGGTACATTTGTTTCGACATTGAAACTTTAATGTCTCATCAGGCGGTATGTAAAGGAATGGAAAGAAGAGGCTTTCCATTCCTTTACATACCGCCTGTTGGAAGATATTCAATAACTCTTAAATTCGAAATAATTTAAAAAAAAAGACCTCATTGGGTGCAATTAAATATTTTATGACATCAAACAGGAAAGAAAAAAAAATAAAAGCAATAAATTAAAATCAAAAGTATTCTTTCACTATATCTTTTTTTTTTTTTTAATCTTCTAATATAATATAAAAAATACTTACTTTAATACGTTTAATAAATGTCTTTGGAATAAAAATGACATTCTTAAAATATTCTTTATTCTTAAAGGTAATTTATTTTTAAACATAAATATCAACTTCTTGTTTAATACGCTACACGTGTTCTGTATCTAATTTTAATTTTTCGCGCGGTTTTCAAGTCAGGAGTGGAATTATACGGTTTCTGTTTTTGATCTATGGCATCGCAGGCTACCGTGTGAAAATAAACTTTATTTTAATTATGTTATAAGTAAAAAGTAAGCATAAAATTTAGTTAATTAATCCTTAAATTTACTAAATGGCATGAAACGCATCTTCAGGAGAAATAATATTAAAATGGATTTGAAAATATTTTAAAATTTGTTTTCATTTTTCGTTTAATGGCAGTTCGCTGAGTTAGTGGATTTGCCAATGTTTTTTTAGAATGACAAATAATCGTTTCTTTAATTAATTACATACGAATTAATTTTTTTCTTTTCGGATAGGTTAAAGTTATTTATTATTTTTAAACCAAAATTTAACTTCAAAGAAGGCATCTTAATTTTTAATTATTTAAAATTTGTTTTTTTGTATTTTTTTATAATTTTTTAAGGAAGTCTGTGATGGTAGCTAAAATGTAATGAAAATATAAGCATTGTAACTAAAAAGTATCACCTAAACAATAACATTGGAATTTGTGCAAAGAGAATGTAGTAAATATTTTACTTATTTTATCACCACGCCTTACCGACCAGGAAAAGACGAGGAAATGGATTGTATTGAACAGAAAGTAAAAGAGACGACGACCACCATGATGATGATGTTGATGTTGATGATGAAGATGAGTGATTGAATGAAAGAATAGAGAGATAAACCAAACAGAGAGAGAGAGAGAGAGAGAGAGAGAGAGAAGTGGTCGGGATTGAGCGTATGAAAGCAAGCAATTAATTTAACATGAAAAAAATAATCCCCTCCCGCTTCGGCCCATCAATTTTCAGTGTTTCACTCAGAAGGCGATGATTAATCTTGAATCTTCTCTAGTCATCGTCAAGAGGTCAATAAGTTCGCAAAACAAAACAGAACAACTACAAAAATCCACAGAGCTTTTTTTATGTATTAAAAAAAGTTAAAACAAAAATAATTGTTATCACTTTTCAATACACAGTTAGCTACAAATTTATATTCATGAAAAAACAAAAATATGTTAAACTTATTCAGAAAACATTTTTCATTTATTCCAACCAAAGCTATTTAATTTCTTTTTCTAGATCTAACCACGTGTTTTTACTTCATGTGTAAGATAATATCTCACTAAGTGACTAGGTCACCAAAATTCACTCTATATTCAAAATATGTACCTCACACACTCTCTCTTTTTAAAGATCTGTGGTGACTACATGTTGTTGCTGTCGCTCTCTGTATATTTGCTTTTTAAATCCTCCACCTTGAATGAAATCATTTTTCGCTACTGCAAATATCGCTTTTATTGACTCCCACCTAAAAAGAGAAAGAAAGAAAGAAAGAAAGAAAGAAAGAAAAGAAATGCAACCTAAAACGAAAACAAATACAAAAAACAGTAGCGACTAAGTTTATAATCGGATCTTATAGACAGGTGCGGTTGCAAAATTAGTAGTAGTAGTTGTTAGTTGTATCTATTTCAATAGAGGACTTAACAAGAAGCGAGGTAGACACCTAGGAAAGGCGATTACGCCGTCATCGTAGAAACGTCGTTAGGGATTACATTTATATACATATCCGTCCTTGAGTTTTGTTTTTAGTGATGTTCATATTGGTAGTAATAAAAAATAAAGATTGTTAAGTTCGAATTAATTACACTTAGAGTTTTTACTTTTTGTTTTATATCTTAAAAGAAAAAAAATGCTTCCGCCCAAAATTTCGGAGTATAGTGCATACGCGAGTAGTATTCTGACACCTGTTTTTTTTTAATCGCCTTCGAAATAATACTTCGAAGGATACAGTGGAAACTTGGTGTTATATTTTTTATGATCAGATTCCTCTAAATTTTGAATTACAGTACACCTCGAAAAATTCAGTCACAAAGAGGAAAAAGAACAGATTTGAATTCAGATTTGAATTCATTTAAAAAATAAAATTTAAAAAAGAAATTAACGTATTAAAAAAATCGGAATAACGAGGTAATATGCTTTTTTTCCGATTCAAAATAAAGTCAGTGTCGACTTTGGTCTAAAATATTGACCGTGTAGATATAAAACGTACTGTCTTTCCTGATCCATTATTTGAAAAGAATAATTTTCTGCAACGAAATGAAATCAATTCTGGAAAAATGATTGAATAAAAATAAATAATTAAAAAAATAAATAATTAAAGAAACGCCATTGTGAAACACGGAAAACTTAAGAGAGAGAAATAAAAAAGAAATATTTTAATTTATTTAAGAAAAAGATTTAACTAATTTAGCATAATGGAATGAGTAATCATATAATGAAATCGTTAAAATATTACTTGAGTGACTCTTCTCTTTTATAAGCATGTGTAATCGTTTAAACACGATTCTATCATCTTTTCCGCAAGAAGAAAAATTCCGTCAGTGAATTTAGAGAACATGAAATAAAAAGGAAATATAGTTTTACTTGAAAATAAAATTTATTAATTATTAATACTTAAAAAAAATCAACTGTCGATAAATTACGTTTGATGACCGATTTCTGATTGCAAAAGAAAATAAACGATAAAAATATTTTGCAGTTCTAATAATCGCTTTTTAAAACAATGAACATCGACGAGGGAGTGAAGGTAGTTGAAATAATAGCGATGTCAAAGGAAAAACATTTTTTACGTGCACAAAGTTTAGTTACTTTTATTTTTGTCGTCTTTTTAAATGAATTTAATTCACTAATAAATATTAATAACAAAAATCAATAAATTTTGCACAGTAAATTTGGTTAATCAAATGCATTGATTTTATGGTGAGTTTGTTCCTTCTATAATATATTACCTTGAGCGGTGGAAGTAAATGACAGGTACATCCGGTCGTAGGTCAACGAAGGACATGGATGGTCGACAGATATATATGGACTTAGATGATGTCAAGGAAGTGCAAACAACAAAAGAAAAAAAAACAAAAAACAAATAAACAAAAAAGAAATCAACAACAAACAAACCTCCCCAAAAACAAAACAAGCGACAACCGGCTTGAAAAGCAATAGACCACCTGGTGTGATTGACGGATACATCTGGCTGTAGATAGTCAACAAAGCGACAACCCGAAAAAGCAAAACACGTGTGAGAGTTTTAAGACTATATAAAGTCTAGAATTTTTGGCTGAAGAAACAGAGACTGGCTAACGACTCCCGACAGCTCCTTCGTGTGTGCTATCTCTCTCCGGTCGCCCTCCTGCTCCGTACAAGCGTCACCGACGAAGAATAAAAATATAAGATTATATTTATATATGTGTGTATCTTGTTCTTTTCCAGCTGTAATATATAACATTCTCGGCGTCCAGAGTAGATACACTTAGTATAAGAAATATCTACTAGGTTCTTACTGCAGGGCAATAATCTACAAACTAGTTTGTAAGTTTGTGCATTATTAATAACATCTGAGAAAAATACAAGATTAAATATGCTTTTGTTCCGTATTTACGCAAAAAAAAAAAAAAAAAAACTTTTCTAAACTCCATCAAATTGAAGTCGACCGAATCAAGGGTATATGGTTTCAGGTCTTTGTTTGTACATTTCATTTTCTTGCGAAGTTGTGAAGAATTTTGCTAATTTTTAATTTTTTGTTGTTTGCGTGTTTATATAACATTTTGTTATTGGGGTGTTTTGCGTGTGTATATAATCGCGTTCAGTTGGGTTGCCTTCCTTGTTTATGTTGATGCAATCACTAGCATTCTTGCGAGGCCCGATTATGTGCTTGGTGGCTTTACGTGTCACTTTCTATGTCAATCTACGGATTCCTAGGGCTTTTGACGCTTTCTGGTGACATTGAGTACAACACTCAAATGACGGTTAATATTTCATGGATCAAGCTTCTTCATGGACGTTACATTTGATTTAAACAATTTGTGCTCAAATAATGTGCTTTTGTTCCGAATTTAAGCAAGCAACATCTATCGTGTTCGTATTGTAAAATTTATCTTAATAGCTATTCCTTGTAAAGAATTTGAGTCATATTGAACGCATCAATTTTGGGGTATTAAGTAAGATTAAGAAAATTTGCTTAAATGAGAAACTACATTTTGTACGAATTAGTTTAAAGAATTAACAGGGTAAAAGATGAGTCAAGGTTGTGTCTTCCCCACTGAGACTCGAACACACATTGGACTTGCGAAAGAAATCTTCCAAACGCTAAGCAAGGGGCTGAAAAACTGAAAATTTTCATTAGAAACAAAGAAAAGAGTACTGGATTGCTATGTAGTATTATGTGGTCGTGAATACTGGAAAGTCCTCACATGAATAAGGAGAAAACTGGAGGCAGTAGAAATGTGGTTTCTATAGAAGGAGACTGAGAATTCTATGAACGGAGCGAATAAGCAACAAGAAATTCTTAGGGAAAAGGGGCAACAGAAGACTTATACTCCAAATCAGCAAAAAGAGAGGCTGAAATAGCTTGGATATATAATGAGGAAAGAGGGCTTGGAAGACTTAATCCTCACGGTGAATGTTGGGGGCAAACATATATAGGGAAGGCAGCAAGCGACTTACCTGACAAATCTTTTTGAATGGATGGCCTAACGGGGGACGAGGCTTGACAAAGGGGGAAAAACTGCTAAGAGCTACACCACATAGAAAGTTGTGGAGAGTTACGATTGCCTACGTCCTAAAGGGACGCCGAAAACAGAAGAAGAAACACATTGCTTAATCCTTTTTTAAGCACTCCAAATCACGAAAAACAAATTATTAGCTTTATAAAATTTTATGCCTTGGGATCGGGGGTTCAGTTTGCGATGCAAATTCACTACAGAATTGACCCCTCTCTACGGAAACCATAACAAAATATGCTCATACTACGTGATTTCTTAAAAAAAGAAGAAATTCGAATTTGGAGTTCATTTTACATCTAAAGCACAATCCCAAAGTAATGGACAGTAGATGGAATAGGTTTGTGAATCAGTTATATTAATACAATGGAGTTCATTAAAACTATGGTATTTATAGTCATATTAACAAATTTAATCGTAAATACAGTAATTGTACTTGTAAATATAATTGTATATGTAATCTCAAAATAAATGTTATCATTTATTGTCCACCTAATTTTGGACCACCCTCTTTATTTGGGTGGGAGATGCTCATTCATTACTTTCCAGTCTCTATAGAATCGGAAAAAAAGAATCATTGTGGGTGACAAATTATTTTCTACCCTCCAACCTTCCTCTGATAGGTGGGGTGGGGCAAGCTTCTCACTGTTCTGTCGATACTTCCACTGAAAGTGTTCGGACAAAATTCATTCCGTGTTTCCTCAAGCTCTAACTTTCACGGCCAGGACCCGCCATGCCACTCACATTGTAGCAACTCACCCAGACCCCCAACACAATAGTGAGAAGTAAGTTCCATTGGAATAGCTTATTCCCACCAACCACTGCTTGTGGAACCGACTCTCAAAAGGATGTTTCTCAGATCACTACAATTTTAACCTGTTCAAGTCTAGCGTTAACTATTATCTTCCCTTCCTATCCGCATAATGCCTCTTACTGCGACCCTCTACCGCCAGTGTCCTCGGCCCTTATACATCGTGACCCTCACTGTAAAATAAATGAATAAATAAATAAAAATAACATCGATAAACCAATCCAGATTATGAATTTCCAAATTATTATTTTTTTACACTTCTACCAAAACATTTTTAAATGTCTTGAGGTGACTCATGTACATAGAAAGTCACCAAATATATAAGTAGCTACAGCTATTACTCATGTGGCAGTTGAGTGCCTAGTACTTCCTGTTAGCCAGTAACACTACACTACAATGGCAGCGAATGAACCGAATGAACAACTATCACTTGATAATTACAAGTCCACAGGGGAAGACCAGGAACGACATGGAGAAGTACGGTGGAGAATGAGATGAAAGCCATGCAGTACTCTTGGGGTTCATTGACTAGTCTGGCCCAAGATAGGCAGAGGTGGAAAAGCTTTGTTGCTGCCCTACAAAACATTGGGTGCAGCGGATGATGATGATGACGATGATGATGATGATGACATGCAGTCTAGCAGCTAATGATAGAACAAAAACGCTAAAGGATTTGAAATCACTTGGTAGACAAAACCAGAAAACTGATCTCTTCTTGGCAACTCTGCTGGTTGTGAGAGAATTAGCAAAATATCAAGAGTTTCACACCAAAGATAGTTGGAGGAAATGACGTTCGACGTTATATAAGTCAGCGAATAGTGAAAAACGTATCACCCAAGAAAAGCTGGTGGTCAGGCTATTCTACTGACGTAGAAGAATACTTAAAACATGTGTAAAACGTGCATTGAAAGACGAAAGTTGCATTTAAATCTATAATGATTGACTAATCATAGCTGATAGGTGGCACAAGGCCGAAAGTAGGGAGTAATAACTAAAATATATAGTTTTCTGGATATTTCTGCTGTTGATTGTTTAAGAATTTCTATAGAAGTATGGTAAAACCCAATTTGATGAGAAGGGAGAGAGATAATTCTGATAACTTCTTTAATCCGATAAAACCTTCATTTAATCCGATAATTCTCCATTTCGTAAAAAAAAGGAAGGAATTTCTGGAAGACATCGCATTTAATGAACAGCGTTTTGTTAAATCCAAGTCATCACGCATATGACCAATGTCGCATGTTAAGAAAAATCAATAACAAATTAGAAAAAATTTTCATGTGATACGTTTCGTCCGTTAGGACTTCATCAGACTAAAGTGATGTTCGTGTCACAACGCGTACACGGGAAGGAGAGGGAAAGCTGAAATTTAAATTTTTACTTTAAACATGTGTTTGCGTATGTAGTCTATTGTATTTCACTTTGTTTCTTTTTGTTCATATTTGTATTTCTTTCGCTATTAAGTGTCCTATATTGTGATAAAAAAATAATCTGCCATGAAAAGTGAAATGTATAAACCTGAACGCAAATTTACTACGGATGATTTAGCGATTAAAACACTTTCTATACATTTTCGTCTTAGTAAAATGCTTTCTCTTTTAATCAAAGTAGTATCTTTTAAGATCAAAATTGTGATCAGACAATTGACAGTAAACAACTAATGCACTGAGGGTATTGTTTTGTAAAAGATACCTATTGCATTCATATAATCTTTTATGTAAATTCCTTGAGGTTTCTTCTATAGATTGGTTGTGGTGATCTTTACCGGTGATCGAGTAAATTCCTCCTTCAAGTTTTAGCTTATTTTGTTTTATATATATTTTTCTTCATTATTTTAGAAGTAGTTCTAACAAATATTATGTTAAGCTTAGGTAAATTGTTTTCAACTGAAGTTCGTAGATAGAATTGATATATTTTGATTTACTGGATTTGTCAGAATAGTTCACTTTTCTATTTTGAAATATTTTACGAGCCTTTTGTTTCGCGTTGTATTTAGGTTAATTAAGTTTTGGGAGGAAGTTAAAAGTATTTGAATGTATTTCTCCTTTTCATATTAATATTAAGGGCTACAAATATATATAAGTAAGTGAATTAATAAATATACATAATATTAATACCAGGAATTATGAATTATCCCCCTTTGAATTCATCTCCCAGAATTTAAATTTATTTTGTTTTAAATTTTAAAAAATGATAATTTTTCATTTTATATCTTCATGTTATTCTTGTCTGTTTATATCATACACTTGATAAATTAAAAAAATAGTTACCCTAACATTATTAGATCCACGAACATCGAGTGAATATAAATTCAAATCTCTTAAACGGTAAGTTTTTAATATGTACATGATGATTGTGTAGTACATGAAAATCCGAGTTATGCCTCTGACGTAGGATAATATGTATATATATATATATATATATATATATATATATATATATATATATATATATATATATACTCTACTTGCCATAAATATTAGGTCACCCCAGTTTTTTTTTTAAAGAAATGACGTATTTCATACTATCTTTGGTATTTATTGCCAACTGGATAATTCTAAATGAAAATAGAATGATTCCTTTGTTAATACTGCACAAGAACATGTGCAGTAAATGAACTGTTCTGGTGTCCAGTTTTTGTGCTCTTTTCCCCAAGCTAGTCTCTTCTTCTTACTGGCTGGCCAAAGCAAAGGCTTCTTTGTAAATGTTTGCAAAATAATAACAAAAGAACCATTTTATTTTCATTTAAAATTATCCACTTGGCAATAAATACTAAAAATAGTGTGAAATACATAATTTTTTTAGTGTATATGATAGGATAAAGAACAAATAGAAAGCGTTTATTAATCCAACGTATTTAACTTTTATTAAAGCTTCACCAGAGAATGAGATATGGAAAAAAAGAAGAAATTCTGGTAGCATTTTTATATTTGTGGGTTTTGAATTTCATTGGTTAATTAGGCGTCACTTGCTGAATCAAAACCAAACAACAATTGCACTTTTGCTGAAATTTCAAAAAAAAAAAAAAAAAGAACATTGCGCAAAGTATTCACTTTTAAAGAGATTTTTCCCCACCCATCTATAGTTTCATTTCAAAGAAATGTAAGCATCCACACCCAAAACAACATTAGAGTTTCGGATCGTTGTACTTCCGAAAACACTTATAGAAGAGGTACACCCTGTGTGTTGGGCAACAACACGAGTCAAGTTAATTCTATCACAAATTCAAAGAGAAACATCACTATATATATTTTGTTTTTAATCATTTCATCCCGGGCAACGCGTAAATGCCACTGATGTGCGGGGGGCTACATAACTGAAAGAAAATTAATTAGAGGAGGGAGAAGATTACAAACCAATTAGAAAGAAGCAATAGAAAGATGAAAATGCAGGTGTAATGACAGTTGCAAGGGGGGAGAGAAAGGGAAGGATATACGGGGTGGGGGAAGGGCTAGAGTCAGGTGGTTAGTAGATGAGTATTGACATTGCATTTAAATTTCTGGAGGTTGTAGCCGTCAGGAAAGCAAGAATATGGGAGCGAGTTCCACAGGCGTGAAGTGCGAGAGAAGAAGCTGCAGGAGTAGAATTGTGGTCTGCATTTGGCTAACCTAACTGTGAATGGGTGGGGCTCAGTTGCCATTCTGGTTGCACGAGTAAACACCTGTTGAGGAGGCATCAGTGACTTAAGTTCGTCTGAGCAGAAGCCATGAAAGTACTTATAGAACAGACAAAGGGAGGCCACATTTCGTCGGTGGGGAAGTGGCTGTAGTCGAGCCGCCAAGTCAGCACCTATCACGTTACTAACTCTCCTTTGGAGCCTGTCGAGAACACTGAGGTGAGCGGCAGGGGCGCCTGACCATAAATGGCAGCAGTACTCCATGCAGGGCCGAATGGTAGACTTGTATATATGCTGGATGGGTTCAGGTGGAAAGAACATCCTGGATCGACACAGCGACCCAACCTTCTTAGCAGTGGATTTAGCTATGGATTCGATGTAGCGGTTCCACTTGAGATCAGAAGAGAGGGTAAGGCCGAGGAGGCGCAGTGTATTGCACTCAGGGAGAATTGCTTGGTCCATGCTTATGTGAGGCAGGAGAGGTTACCTGTGATGGTTGACAGACAACAGCTTGGTCTTGGAAGCATTGAAGTTGACAAGCCACTTCTTGCCCCAATTCACCACAGAGTGTAGATCCCGTTCAAGGTCAGCAGCGAGATTATGTCTGTCCGCCATGCCAGGCTTCTTACTTGTGCGGGAGTATATTGTGGTGTCATCTGCGTAGATGCCTACTTGGGACTTGATCTCATCTGGGAGGTCGTTGATGAAAATAAGGAAGAGCGTCGGGCCCAGGATAGAGCCCTGGGGGACACCGGCATTCGTGCTGTAGGATGAAGAGGCATGCCCATTCAATACGACCTTCATTTTGCGGTTGCTTTAAAAGGACTGGATTAGGTCAAGCAGGCGTCCGGTAATGCCGTAACCCCGTAGCTTGCAAAGGAGGTCAGAGTGCCAGACCCTGTCAAAAGCCTTGGAGATGCCCAGATCAACTGCACGAGCTTCGCCTGACTCATCGAGGGTCTGGAGCATGTACTCCGTAAAGGTTGTTAGCATATCGGCAGTGGACCTGGCAAAGCGGAGGCCATATTGCTTGTCAGAGAAGAGTTTGTGGGCAGTAAGATGTTGAACTATTTCAGCATTGATTATGGCCTCGAACACTTTCCCGAATATCGGTAGAAGATTGATAGGGCGATAGTTAGATGGGTCCGAGGGTTCACCACAATTCTTAAAAACAGGAACGACTGAAGAGAACTGCCAGCATGCAGGAAAACAGGAAGCAGAAAGGCAGTAATTATACAGTTTAGAGAGGACAGGGGCAAACCTCTGAAGGACTATCACCGGGATTCCGTCGCCACAGCTCGCCTTATGGGGGTCAAGTTTTGAAATTACTCGGGATACTACCTTTGGGGTAATATGTACGTCGTGCAGTTTGGCCTCAGTTCTAACGGCGAAGTCGGGTGAGCATACTCCAGATGAGTCAAACGTGGTATTTGGATGAGAATCTGCGGGCAAAGCACTCAGCTTTGTCCGCAGATGATGTGAGAACCTCGAATTCATGGATTAAAGGAGGTATAGAGGATTTGCAGTTGTTAAGCACCCGTTTGCATATCCGCCAGTAGTCTTTGGTCAGCTATGCGCTGTCAGCTATGCGCTGTCGCATTCTCTCAGCGAACAACCGTTTGGTGTCATTCAGGATTCTCTTGCACTTATTGTGAGCAGACGTGAATAGGCGCCTATTGTGATCAGATGACTGGCTCCTGAATAGTCGGAAGTAATGGTTCCTGTGGGTAATGGCAGCCGAACAGGCAGGAGAGAACCACGGAGAGGAATGAGGTTTTAGGCAATACTTCCTGGTGGGTATGAAGGCATCAATGCCAGCTTTCACCCATGACGAGACCTCAGAGGCACAGTCATCAACTGGGAGATCGAACACTTTTCCCCAAGGAACGTCGCAGAGGAAATCACGAAATGCATCCCAGTCAGCTTTTTGGTAGCGGTAGGAGGTCCTATAGGTAGGAGGCTCCTGAGGGGAGAGGGAGTGGAAAGAAATACTGAGAGAGGCAACAGCATGTTCGGAGTTGCCGAGCGGACAAAGCTGCGAGACTTGACAGGCGTCAGGGGCAGAGGTAAAACATATATCTAGTAGTGAGGAGTGTCCGTAGGGAGTGCTTGGGAAGCGAGTGGGGAAGTCCACCACTTGCGTAAGGGATTGGGAAATAGCAAAGTTCATGGCGTGGAACAGAATCTTTAAGCCAGTGGAACAGAATCTTTTAACAGTAACAGAATCTTTAAGCCACTCAGAGTGATGGGCGTTGAGATCTCCGAATACAAATATGTGAGCGAATGGGTGGCAGGAAATAGCCTTATCAATGTTGTCAGCAATGCTATCTAGAAAGGAGCAGTCAGGAGAGGAGGGAGAGCGGTACAGAAAGAATAAGTAACTAACCGAACTGAGGAGAGACAGACGGAGACATACGTACTAGCGGGCAGCAGATTCAAGTGAAGTCACCCTAGCTATGGGGAGGTGTTCGCTGACGTAGATTCCCAGCCCATGCATGTGGACAGTGGAATCCTTCCTTAAGAGAGGGAGATAGCCAGGGATGGAGAGGTCAGAGGAGGGAATAGAAGAGTTGAGGTTAGTTTCGCAAAGCGCTAGGATGTCCGGGGACTTTTCATGAAGGAAAGCTTCTACGCTAGGAAAGTTAGTACGAATGCTCCGGATATTAGTGAAGGAAAGGTTAAGGGCTTTAGGTGGTTTGATTTTAGCTGGTTTAGGATTGTTTCTGCTTTTGTTCATCATATGTTCTGTTTATAGTGAGGGACCTAGGGTAGAGGATACAGGCGGTCATTATCCACGATCTGTGCTGGGAGGGAAACTGGCTAGAGCTGCAACAAGGTGTGGCCTCAGGGTTGCCCACCGAAAGCGCTTGCAGCGACACCTATCCATGCGCGACATGGCACTTCAAGAACCCCGATATTATACAACTGTTGATCAGAGCAGCCGCTCTTGACGCTACGCAAGAGTTAGGGCTCCTAACTACCAGTCGGAAGCAGCAACCAGGAAACTGCCAACCCGGTACCCTCACAGTGATGAGCCGTTGCTACCAACCAGACAGATAGCAGGAAAATCACGGAAGCACCAATACTAAGGTCAGAAATGAGAGAAGAGAAGGTCGGAGACCACATCATAAACAGGGAACAAGGGGCAAGCCTCTACTCCTGCTTAATAGACGTGGAAGGAGTGTGAACCGGGCGATAGTTTGGGCTATCTACTCCAATTAAAAAAAAAAAGAAATAAAAAAGTTAGGGGTGACGAGTTAACTAAGTTTTAACTTAGTTAAAGTCCAAACGGTGCATAAAGTCGAAAATGTTAGTAAGAGAGAAAAAGAAACAAAAAAAACAAAAAACAACAAAAAAAAACAAGCCAAGAAAATTATTACAGACAGAACGGAGAGGGGAAAAAAAAACAAAAAAAGCGATTTCTCATGCACTTACCTCGCAGAAAATAATCTCTGTAAATTTGAGTAAAAATAAAAAAATAAAAATTAATAAAAGCAACAATATTTTCACTCTGTCTTTTTTCCAGAAAAATAAAGGTCTATATAACTGCGATTTGTGCAGAGAGTTATGGTCAGAGTTTGAATACAAGGTCTGGTCATGTACGAAAATTAAAGATTTCACTGGGGTTGGGCGGGATTAGCTCTACGATATTTAGTATACATTTCCCAATGTAGCAAATGTGACTTGATTTATTTAGTTATTTTGTCATCGACATATCGTACAAAACATTCGTTCCCTTTTCCACGGCAAACGATTTTCTTCTCACCAACAACATTGTAATTTCGAATAGTTGACCCCCTGAAAAGACACGTAGAAGAGGAAAAGCCTTTTAATTGTGCAACAACATGAGTCAAGTTAATTCTATCACAAATTCAAAGAGAAACATTAATATATCTACAGATTTTGGAAATTGTACTGATTCCCATTTAATATACGCCACCCAACGTACAAACCATGACTTGATTTATGTGGGTTGCACAACAGAAAAATTAAATAAAAGATTCAATGGAAACAATTATGATGTCAACAGACACAACAATGAGAAAACAACGGAGTTTGCAGAACATTACAATTGACTTTAATTTCGACAAACATCTTAAGGTGCATATTCTGAAAAAAATATTCAGAATCTTTTGACCTTTCGACGCATGAGTGGTGTTATATACTGAGTCCCATTTAATACATGCTGCTCAATGTTCCAAACATAATTTGATTTATGTGGGTTTCAAATAGAAACATTCAATAAAAGATTCAATGGACACATGTATAATGTCCTCAGACACAACAACGAGACATGGACGGAGCTTGAAGAACATTTGATTACAAATTATTTTAATTTCGACGAGATTCTTAAGGTGCATATTCTGAAAAGATATTCAGAATCTACTGACCTTTTGACCCTTCAAACATATGAGCTGAGTTATGTAATCAAATTACTAACTTCCCGACCCCGAGAATGAACAGAATAACAGGAGAGTTCTACAAAATTTATACTAAACTATGATTAATTCCTGCAGGCCGGTACAGAAATTTTAATACTTGGGAAGATTTCTAACAGAGGACGCTAAGTGCAACACTGAGATCCGAAGGCGTATTGGCATGGTTAAGGATACATTTCGAAAACTGAGTAAAGCACTGAGAGACAGCAAAATTTCGCTGGAAACAAAGAAGAGAGTATTAGATTATTATTTGATGTCTGTCCTTCAAAATGGCAGCGAATGCTGGTTAATCTTATCAAAGATGAAGAAAAAACTGCAAGCAACCAAAATATGGTTCTACAGAATGAAGCTGAGGATACCAGTGACTGAACATGTGAGCAACGACGAGGTTTTAGAGAGGATGGAAACGAAAAGGAAACTGATACTTAACATCAGGAAAAGACAGCTGAAGCAATGAGGAAGGAGGGCTCGGAGAATCTGATACTCACGGAACGGGTAGAAAGAAGAAGAGATAAATGAAATCAACGGATGACATACTTGTTGGATGGATGGCACAGCAGGGTTTGGGAGAGGTAACAAGAGAAGGGGTGTTAAGAGCGACAAGGGATAAGGAGATGTTGTAGGCCATGATCACCTACGACCTGAATAGAAAATGATCAACTTAGGGAAAATTTCAAGATGCTCAAGATTACTATCATATTAAGTACGTTTCAATTTCATGGCTTCATGCTGGCATGTCATCAGTGTTCATTACCAGTACAGCAGTTTTTTTCATTATTAGTCCAGCAAACGTTTGCACAAAAACTTTTGCAGATTTATATAATTTTATACTTAAAAAAAAACTGTTTAAATGTAACTTGAAGACACATTCTGTCGAAATATTGTTTGACATTGTCAAACACAGTATTTTTTCTTTATCTTTTCTTAAATCGCGCTCTTTAACTTTTAATAATAATGATAATAATAATAATAGATCAAAAGCAAATGTAGTGGGCCAAATGCCGACACAATGGCAAAATAAACGTCCTCATGGCCAGTACTCTACCTGTACCAAAACAAGCTGATGTAGACAAACCCCATACCCATCAGTGGTTAAGTAGTGCAGTGCTAAAAGTTGAAACCGAAAGTTTTATACTTACTGCGCAGGACCAATGCTTGCTCACGAGAAATTACCAAGCAGACATACTAAAAAAATTATGTTAACCCGAAATGCAGATTCGGTGAGAAATATCCAGAAGTAACTGAGCATCAGGTTGCACAGTGTTAGCATCAACTAAATATAAAAAACGGCATGATATAATGGACCAATATCACCACTGGAAAATATGCTATTTTTACGTAAAGAAAACTACAAGAAATTGGTATGAACTTCATCCTAACAATTGATAAGACTTTACAAGACCCACGCCCAGACATCGGGGATCAAAGACCACAAGAACAGCATGTGCTTTCTTATTGGCATGGCAATTCCTGTACATTCTAATCTATCTTTGAATATCTTCAAAAAACTATCAAAATACCAGAATCTTGAAGTGTAAATCTAAAAACGTGGCACATGATGATATCATCAATTCCAGTTGTAGTTGAAGCCATCGGATTGATTAGAAAAGGTTGCGATAGACACATTAAAAGGATTCCTGTTAGCTCCATGTCTTAAAGAAATACAAATTGTACTCACAAGTACGGCTCACACATTACGAATGGCTTATTCATGTAAAATGTCTGAGATTTTTGGTTTTCTTTTAAAAAAAATGATCAGTGGAAAATGTCATGTAGCCATTTCTGAACTTAGGTCTCTGGTTGAGACTCGGATGTGATCTGAATCTGAGTCAGTTAAAAGACAAAAATAAAACGAGTTCAGAACACATCGAAGATAATTATTTGACGGAAAATAAGAACAATATACAGGAAGCCAAGATAGAAATAAAAAACCATCTAAGTCAAATACAAAATATTACAATGGAGGAACGTGAACAGCTCCCAAAATTCCAACCAACAAAACAAAACCTCCGAACTATTAAACTCTACAATGCAGCACTGAAATCAATACTGGATGAAGACCCTCATACAAATCTTAACGAAATAATATATGCATCAGCAACAGCAGCAACAAAAAAATTAAATATCAAAATAAAAACAAGGCAGTCTCGTAGACGTGAAGTTCCACCTTGGAAAAGAAAAATAGAAAAAGAAATAGAACAACTTAGAAGTGAATTATCAATATTGGATGAACTGAGTAGAGGAATAAATGTAAGAACTAGGAAAAGCAGAAGAGCCGTAAAAAAATATAACATCAAGAATGAAAATGACGTCTTACCAAACAAAGAAAAAATAAAGCAAAAAATCCAACAGAAGGCTCAAAGAATAAGACGCTATGAAAAAAGAGCAAGATTTTACAGAGAAAACAAGATTTTTCAGACTGATACAAAGAGATTTTACAGGGAAATAGGTAAAAAAAGAATTGAAGTGACAGTACCCCCCAGTATGGAAGAAGTCACACAGTTCTGGGAAAAGATATGGGCTTGCCCTAAAGAACTTAGCAAGGAAGTACATTGGATTACGCAAGAGACAGAACGAATGAAAAATAAACCCGAACAGACAGGGTCTGGAATTACAGAAGATGATGTTAAATATGCACTAAAAAAAACACACAATTGGAAATTCCCAGGCATAGATAAAATTCCTAACTTTTGGCTATATTATTTAAGCGCATCACATAAAAAATTAGCCAAAGAACTTCAAGAAATGGTTGACGATCCCACTAAAATTCCTGCATGGATGACCAAAGGAATTACATTTCTTCTTCCCAAGAATGATGAAACAAACAACCCGAAAAACTACAGACCAATTACATGTCTTCCGACAACATATAAACTACTAACATCTATTTTAACAAAACAAACATATTTATTCTTAGAAAGAAATGACATAATACCGCTTGAACAAAAAGGATGCAAACGTGGCTGTTATGGCTGTAAAGACCAATTGCTAATTAACAAAATGATCCTGGAAAACTGCTACAATACAAAGAAAAATCTTAGTACTGCCTGGATAGACTACCGAAAGGCATTCGATAGTGTGCCACATGAATGGATTTTAAAGACTTTAAATATATACAAGATATCGCCCGTCATCATCAATTTCATCAAACAGTGCATGTCTATATGGAAAACAACCCTTTACCTCAATCATATAAATGGAACCTATAAGTCTGATGAAATAAACATCAAAAGAGGTATATTTCAAGGTGATTCTTTATCTCCCTTACTATTCTGCATATCATTAATAGCACTAACCAGTCAACTTAATAAGACAGAATGTGGTTATAAAATAGGCCAAAAGAAAATAAGCCATCTATTTTACATGGATGACTTAAAGTTATATGCTAAGAATGATAATGAGCTGGAAGGTCTTCTGCAAACTGTAAAATGCTTCAGCGAAGACATTGGAATGAAATTTAATTTGAATAAATGTGCTAAAGCTACAGTTTTACGTGGATCAATACAAGAAACATCCTCAATTAGCCTAGACCCTGCTGTAACAATAAAAGAATTGAAACCAGAAGAAGCTTATAAATACCTAGGTGTAAATGAGAGCGAAAACATTCACCATAAAAAAATGAAAGAAATAGTGCGTAAAGAGTACTATAGAAGGCTACGAATGATATTAAAAACTGAATTAAATTCACAGAATAGAGTTATGGCCATTAATAGCCTTGCAATCCCAGTTGTCCAATATAGCTTCAACATCTTAAACTGGACTCTAAACGACATCAGGCGAATGGATGCTAAAACAAGAAAGCTTCTTTCTAAGCATAGGATGCATCACCCAAAGGCTGATGTAGACCGTCTATACATACCCCGTAAAGAAGGTGGAAGGGGTCTTATTCAGCTGGAATTGTCATACAAGACAACAACTATTGGCTTACTAACATACATAGAAACAACAAAGGATTGGATGATACAATTAGTAAGGCAACATGAAGAAAGAAAGAAAAAATATTCAATAATAAAAGAAGGCAGTAAATACAAACAAGAATTACAGTTAGTAGATTCTGTAGAAAAGCAAAACAGTAGCCAAGAACCAACTATTGCAGCAAAAAATATGAAAATGAAAGCCAAAGATAAAGCTCTTGAAAAGATGAAACAGCGCTGGCAAGACAAACCTCTGCATGGCCAATATCCAGTACGTGCCAATAAATCCAATGTTGACAAAGTTAATACTCATCGATGGTTACGTGCATCTGGATTAAAGTCTGAAACTGAAGGATTTATACTTGCAGTACAAGACCAAAGTCTTTTCACGAGAAACTTTCAGGCAAATATTATGCATAATAATATGGATCCAAAATGCAGGTTTTGTGATAAACACCAAGAAACAATAGACCACCTAATCTCAGGCTGTTCTGTGCTTGCCTCAAACGAATATAAAAATCGCCACGATAGAGTTGGGCAATATTTACATTGGGCAATGTGCAAACATTATGGAAAAGCTGTAAACAAACACTGGTATGAACATCATCCAGCACCGGTTACAGAAATAGAAGATGTAACCATTCTATGGGATTACACCATCTACACAGACAGAAAAATTGTAGCAAACAGGCCAGACATTATTGTTAAAAACCAGAAGGAGAAAACTTGTCTATTAATTGATATGGCTTGTCCAGCGGATTGTAACATAGCAACCAAGGAATTTGAAAAACTGTCAAAATATAAAGACCTGGAAATTGAAATAGAAAAAATGTGGAAATTGAAAACAAGAGTTGTACCAGTGATAGTAGGTGCACTTGGAATGATAAAAAATGGAACAAAACAACACATTGAAAGAATCCCTGGAAACCCCAGCTTAAGAGATATACAAAAAATTGTCTTATTAAGTACAGCCCACACACTAAGGAAAACGTTATCTATGTAATGCTGGGGATGATAGGGAAGATAGAAAAACATGAAATGGAGTCATAACAACACGCCACTACCTGCCTTAGGTCTCCCCGCAGACTTGGTTGGTAGTGAGACCAAAGCAGAAATCGAAATATGATGAAAAATGACATAATAATAATAAAAGAAGGTAGTAAATACAAACAAGATTTACAGTTAGTAGATTCTGTAGAAAAGCAAAACAGAAGCCAAGAACCAACTACTGTGGCAAAAATATGAAAATGAAAACCAAAGATAAAGCTCTTGAACAAATGAAACAACTCTGGCAAGACAAACCTCTGCATGGGCAATATCCAGAACGTGCCAATAAATCCAATATGGATAAAGTTAATACTCATCGATGGTACGTGCATCTGGATTAAAGTCTGAAACTGAAGGCTTTGTTCTTGCAGCGCAAGACCAAAGTCTTTTCATTAGAAACTTTTAGGCAAATATTATACATAATAATGTAGATCCAAAATGCAGGTTCTGTGATAAACACCAAGAAACAATAGACCATCTAATCTCAGGTTGTTCTGTACTTGCCTCAAATGAATATAAAAATCGTCACGATAGAGTGGGGCAATATTTAGATTGGACAATGTGCAAACACTATGGAAAATCTGTAAACAAACACTGGTATGAACATCACCCAGCACCGGTTACAGAAATAGAAGATGTCACCATTCTATGGAATTACACCATCTACACAGACAGAAAAATTGAAGCAAATAGGCTGGATATTATTGTTAAAAACCAGAAAGAAAAAACTTGTCTATTAATTGATATGGCTTGTCCAACAGATTGTAACATAGCAACCAAGGAATTTGAAAAACTGTCAAAATATAAAGACCTGGAAATTGAAATAGAAAAGATGTGGCAATGGAAAACAAGAGTTGTGACAGTGATATTAGGTGCACTTGGAATGATAAAAAATGGAACAAAACAACACATTGAAAGAATCCCTGGAAACCCCAGCTTAAGAGATATACAAAAAATTGTCTTATTAAGTACAGCCCACACACTAAGGAAAACTTTGTTTATGTAACCTAGGGATGTTCGGGGAAATAGAAAAAACATGAAATGAAGTCATAACGACACACCACGATCTGCCTTAGGTCTTCCCGCAGACTTGGTAGGTAGTGCAACCATAGCAGAAATCTAAATATGATAATGATAATAACGATGATAATAATAATAATCTTTTCAGTCATGTTAAATATAGTAGAAGTAAAATTTTTAGACCAACAAAATTTGAATGCAACAGATTCAAATGGAATTCGAACTCTGCTCTCCCATTTCTCATTCCGAGCCGATGTTCCGCACTAGTCACGCACAGAAATGAATTCGACCACAATTTTCATTTAAAGAATGTCACCCCCATCAAAAGAGAAACTAATTTTCTCGGAAGAAAAAAATCTTGAAAGCGACTTCATTGTACCTTATCAAAATATAAATCTATGTCCCGGTATTTTTCCCAATCTCGCCTTTCCTGAAAGAATTACTACTTTTCCAAGCCAACATACACGACCACAAATATGTTGACAAATCAAAAGAAAACGGTCAAATCCATCAGTTCAGCCTTTGAAAATGTACAATACAAACGTCCATCTTAGACCAGAAACAATCGATTCACAATCCAAACAATATTCATTTATGCAAAAAAAAAAAAAGAAAAGATTTCTTGAATATTACTCGCTTAAATGTTACCTAAATTTACTCTGAAGGAAAATTCTCGTTTCGTTTTTTACCAAACTTTGAATTATGGCACTTTGTGTTCTCCACATGTTTTTACTAACCTTTCAACTCCCTGATGAATATTCATGAACGTTCTCAAATTTATAAGCCTTGATAAACTAATGACATTTTTGCCTCTAAAGTCTTGCAGCATCATAAATACCATATTGCCTTGATAATGTCACTTCGAGGGTGAAACGCGTCGGCTAAGAATAGCTTTCCCCTTGTCTCTTTTTATTCCTTTTGTTCCTCTACAAATAAACTCTATTTTCAAATAATTTACACACACATGTACTTGGTTTATATTCTAACAGCAAACATCTGAAAGCTACAAATTTTATTCCAACTTTCAATTCAAAGTAAATAAAGCTAAATGACTTTTCTTTATTTTTTAATACTGTATCAGTGACTTCGTTAAAGTTACATTAAAAATAATAATATTTTCGTAGAAAAAATAATGTGTTCAGAAAATGTAATGACGTAAAGCAATCTAGGGGAGGTAATTCGGTATTTGGCATGTGGAATGTACGAAATAATGTTAATAAAAAAATAAAACAGAAACTTCATCCCTTACTGGATCGAACCTAAAACCTAATCAGTTTGTGCCAGTCATGAGACCAATAATTCCTGAAAATTTAATCCGAATCCATCCGGCGTGTCTTGAGATATCTTGACCACAGACAGACAGACAGACACGACCGAATACAACACGGCGTTGGTTATTACGTTACCGTAAAATGGTAATATCGAAATTTAAAAAAAATGAACAAAAAAGAAGTGTTTTATATTTCAGTATTACTACTTATCAATTTTTTTTTGTTGCACCACTCTTTTTTTACTTCTTCTTCTTCTTGTAAGATGTCTGTTTTTATCGTTATTAGTAAAAGTGTTAGTATTAAGTATTATTAGGCTGATGAAAGAGAGAGAGAGAAAAAAAAAACCTCCGGCGCCATCTTTTGCACGATCTTAGGAATATTTTATATGTAGCTTTGAAGTTTCTTCAACTCATTATCGGAAGGAATTCAGAGAGAAAATTAAATGTGAAGTTGTAAAAAAAAAAAAAAAAAAAAAAAAAATCCAAAAAGCAAAAAACAAAAAATAAAAACTAAAAAAACAAAAAATAGTTAAATCATTTTGAAATTGAGTATTCTGAAAATATCTTTCAAAATAACTTTCAGGATCAATATTCGATCAACTTTGCGCATGCGTGATTAATGAAAAAGAAAATTCCAGTTTTTTATTTCTTCATGGTTGAGTGGCATTTTAGGAAGTGGATAACCAACCATTTTATTCGAAATATTGAATTGTAAGGAAAGAAAAAATCAATTCAAAACTTTTAATTTCCATGGCAGTAATAATATAGTCAGCGTATATATATATATATATATATATATGTAAAACCTAAAATTGAAAAAAAAACCTTCAGTAAATGTACGACGATTAAAAAACTTTAAAGAACAAATACAGATTGTTTAATTAATTTATTAAATATGTTATTATTATCAACACTTTGTGTCTTATTTAAAGCCGAATTATATTTTGAACTGTAAGAATAATTCTATTTTTGTGAGTGAATATTGCATTAAAAATTTTTGGAGAATAACGAGTTTTCCAGATATGAGTCCTACTGCTTAATCCATAGCTGGTGGGGAGAAGATATAGGTTCTTACTTTTCTTAAGCGTGAGTGAATGTGAACAAGCACGGAACAGTGAAAAATTGTACACAGGCAAATCCCCGCTATACGATAGTATCGACGTGAAATATGACCACTTCCGGATGCCAGTTAAAAAGGTAGGTAGTGCGTTGTGGTGCAGTGGATATTAGCTCGGAACGAGAAATTGGGAAGCTGAGTTCGAATTCCAGTTGAATTCGTTGCATTCACTTACGCACAAATACCTCTTGGGTTCTATAGCCTTGGTCGGTAACCAGTCTACTGCAGAAAGCAATGGCAAACTATTGCGGGATAAGTTTCTGCCCAGTCAGTCATGTCTCGAAAGAGACATGATTGCCGAAGCGTGTATCACGTATGGCACTTAACTGACTGACTGAATAATAAATAGAGAGTGCTATGGAAAAAAAAAACTGATAAAAATATAGTAAACGAGGGTGGGTTTATAGAAAGGGTGGTTTTAAAAATGTGAACATTTAATAAAAAAGAGATGTCAATAAATGGAGCTGTTATGAATTGATTAAAAAGAAGTCTGTCAAATTATAAGAGCTAGAAAAAAATGAAAAGAAAAATGAATGCCGATTTGTGTTTATGTTGTCTATTCATTATCTTTGCCACTCAGAGAAGGTTTCTTTAATAATCACATTTCACATATCCATACACTGGTTACCTGATCAGCATGTTATCAGGCCGATGAACTTGCAGTTTTGTCTAACATAGTTAAATCCCATATCACCAACCAGGACGGACACACACACACACACACACACACACACACACACACACACACACACACACACACACAGAGTCCAATATATAGATACTAGCAGTATAGCCCGGCGTTGCTCGGGTGTAATGAAAGCTTTAAAACTAATCCATGGTCCTGGAGCTCAGACTCTTTGGACGTTGGCACGAATGACTTGTTTCCAGTTAAAGCGAAACCGTAGACTGAAAGAAAAATGAATGGATGTAAGTCAAATTTTGATTTCCTGGTATCGATATAAAATTTTCTGCACTATTGTAAGAACTGCAACCTTGAAACTTCTGAATATTGTTTCTTATGTCTTTGTCTATGAGTGTATCAAATTTGATTAAAATCGGACCACTCCTTCTATAACCCGATTTTTTAGATTATCGATTTTCGATATTTATCGGGGTGTACCTCGACACAAAACCTAGCTAAGAACACTCACAGACGCTTATAGTACAACTGTGTAAATTTTCAAGAAAATCGGTTCAGCCGTTTCGGAGTCTATAGGTAACGGATACACACACACACACACACACACACACACACACACAGATACACAGACACAGACACACACACCGACAAAGTTCCATTTATAAATAAGTTTAGATATACGTATGTTTCATTGAGTAGACATTAGTATTTAACAGAAATTAACATGAAGAGATGCTTAAAATATTTTTCTGGTTCACGGGGAGAATTCATGTTGTTCCGGAATTCACTTTCCAACTCAGAGAACGTGTCTCTAATAATAACAATTTTATCAATCTATACATTGTTGACACAATCAATACATTATTACGTCGATAAACTTGCCATTTGTCCGACAATAGCCCAGTTATATTATCGCCAGCCAACACACTCAACACCTACTCACAATAAATCCATTAAAATCGATTCAATAACACAATATACAGTTTATGGTATAAACTGTAAACAAACGTCAATACAAAATCAAAAAAGATTACCTATTTTTCATAGATCACAAATTGGCATTTAACGGGATACCTTATATAGAGTTTCTTAATATATTGGAAAAGCTTAATTTATCCAGGAAATATATTAGGGTAGTTTCTCCTGGGAGGAAATTGTTTGCATGCGGACAGAGAACGAGAAATACAGAAAAATAGAAATACGATAAAGGATGCGTTTTCTCACCGTGTTTATTTAACCCGTACAGCGGGACGATTCTAAGAGATCTAGGATTTATTATTGACCGACAATACATTAAGAACATGAAATACACAGATGACACCGCTGATGGCCGACTCAGAAAGGAAATTTAAAATAATTATTAGATAATGAATAAGAGTGATAGAAAGTCGTAGAATTAATTTATTTTTACAGCTTATCAAAGCATTGGAGGTTATTTAAAACTAAAAAAAATATTTTTAGATTACAAGAGTTTTTGCGATAATATTAATAAATTTACTGATACAAGTTCTATTAATTGATTCATGACGGAAAAGAATTGGATTAGTGCCTTTCTCAAGGATAATTGCGCATAAGTGAATATGTAACCCTTTTTTTCAGATGATTGCTATTAATTTTAAGGGATTTTCAAGATGAGAATATATTTCTCTAAAATTAGAGAATCGAATTATTTTCATAGTATTTACATTATTCGGACTATTCTTCTCATTTTTGTTGCCATTTGTACGACGTTTCGGCCGTTGTGCGTACCGGCCTTCTTCAGGTGCTAGGAATTTCGAACCGAACCCCTAATTACAATCACCGGAGTATATGAACTCCATTCCTTGCTTAGTAGTGCCTCTTATGTAGTTGCGGAAAGAGATATGAAAGAGAAAATTATTTTAAGGAAATTTATCAATGTGATTCTAGCCAAAATATAGGTCAATATGTGACCCTAGGTGGAAATGCGGCCTTGACAATTTCCTGTGTACTGGATTATCAGGACAGTTGATAAGAGCAGGCAGACAATAAGAGGGAGTGTGTTTTTCTGCACTTCTATTGGAAGTCGAAATGGTTAAATGTAATTGTTTTCATTTAGAGCTGGTAAGAGTTATACAGTGAGGGAAATGGGAACCTTATACACTTCTTTCCCACCCCGGTCTGGGTGCCTGTTTAACAAAATCAGAATGCAAAACGAAATTAGTCAGTCGATTCTCGTGTCTCGGGACGAGAGGTTGGAAAGAGATTTGAAAGGCGGGCGGACTGAAACTGGCTTGCTGCTGCTAGAAACAAGAAGAGAGAGAGAGAGAGAGAGAGAGAGAGAGAGAGAGAGAGAGAGAGAGAGAGATTTCAAATTCAACCAATAGACCATCGTCCCGTAGAAATAATACAAACGAATATTATTGTGCTACTGAAATACTAGCGAACTGATACTTCTTTTTCATCACTTATTTTGACTTGCTTGTAATCTTGCAATTATTCGATATATATAAATATATATAAACCTTCACCATGTCGTTGCAGTATTAAATCTGGTTTTCAGTATATACCAATCCCTCGCATGTCTGGAACAGCCTCGTCAAATGGCAATAAGCCGTCCTAATTTGGCTAATCCGAGATCAATAATACAACGTGGGAGGAATCATCCAAAGGTCAGGGAGGTTGACTGGACGCCGCCAGGGGTCGTGTTATAAATATAACGAACCTAACTGAAACTGGAATTGGAACTCAGCTCTCCGATTTCCAATTCAGAACCGTTAGCTAGTGCACCATCCTCACTTCCACGGTTACGATATTCCTGGTATTCCCAAGCAGTCAGTCATCTAGGTACTGATTTCTTACTGCCTCATCCATAAAAAATGATTTCATTCAGTAACTCTCTACCTGAAGTAGTTCATTGAGTATTGCTTGAGGGAAATGGTGCTCAGTTTGATAAATCGCAAAGGTGTGCTTTTCTATTGTAGTGAATCACGGTCTGATACAATAAAGATTGCAAACGAAAAGATTGGTGACCAGAATGAGAAAAAACTCAATACCCGCTTCTCGATACGATACAACCGTAGAGAGAACACTCATAATAGAAAAATCAAAATACCGAAATATTAAAGTCCCTGGTAAAATCCTTACTGGGAAAGAGGATCGGGAACAAAGCAGCAAACCTAAGTTGAGTTGTAAAGGAGATGTTATCAGCATTACAGAAATAGTAAATGAAATATACGACAGTAGTGAGATGCCAGAAAACGTTAATAGATCCATCTTCGCAGCTCTAAAAAATGAAAATGGATGCGAGCTCCATCGGACAAGCAGCGTGACGAGCCACATAACCAAGTATATTCGTCAGATTCTGAGGAATAGAGCGCTTAGCAGAATCATAGCAAAATCGAACAAGAATAGTGTGGTCACATTAAAGACACTGGAACAAAGTATGCAATATTTATAATGAGAATCATATTAAAATATTCTAAATAAATACGACTTTTTAAATATAATTTTGAATCCTAAGCAGAGTATTGAGAGACAGGAAAATTCCGTTGGAAACAAAGAAAAAATGCTGAGCTGTTACGTAATACCTGCCCTGCAAGAAATGTTGGGCAATCTCCACAAAGATAAAGGAGAGACTTGAAGCAACAAAAAATGTAATTCTACAGAAGGATGGTGGGGGTAACATGAGCCGAACGTATGAGCAAGAACAAAGTTTTGGAGAGAATGAAAACATAAAGTAAACTTATACTTTACATCAGTTAGAGACAGTTGAAGTTTTTGAGACATGTAATGAGTAAGGAGTGCTTGAAGAATCTGATGCCCACAGGGCGGATAAAAAGAAAGGAGACAGGGAAAAGTAGCACGTGAAGTACTTGGTGGGCTTAAGCAGATGGATGGTAGGTCAGGATTAGGGAGAAACAACAAGACAAATTGTATTAAGAATTACAAAGGACAGGGAGATGTGGAGAGCCATGATCGCCTATGTCTCGAAGGACACGGCACATGAAAGAAATGAATGAATGGAACATGCCCAGTCTTTCGCGAGTCGAGGCTAAGATTTAGACGTCTTCAAAAAGGAGATCAAAATACATTTTGATTATATTGGAAGATGGTAATTGTATTTGTTTACGATGTGCCGCTTCCAATGACTTAAATTCTTTTTTAATTCAATGTTTTGATTATTCCTATTTCCTCATGATATCGTTGTTTTTCATTATTTTACCACGTGGTTGTATGCTCATTCTGATCTAATGGTTACTGGGTTGGGTTAATAATAAATAAATTAATTAAAATTATCCATTTCCTTTTTAATTATTTTCAGCCAAATTAGAAAGAAAGAAAGAAAGAAAGACGTCCAGGAAGAATGAAAAAACAAAAAATTCAAGTGATCTGTTCACTAATAATGTCGATAGCGTCTATCGTCTTGGCTACGAAAGTTTTGAATTTCACTTTAGAATGAGAAATTATAAACAATATTATTAAAACATATTACGCGTGGTCCTCCAACAATGACGATTTTGAAATGTTGTAATTATCAGAGGATGTACGTTGTGGTCCAGTGGATATCGGCTCGGAACGAGAAATCGGGAGAGCCGAGTTCAAATTTCAGTTGAATTTCTTGCATTCAAAACCCTTGGGAAAGGTATTAATCCATCGCTTTCCTCTAGCTATGGATTAGATACCAAGGTTATATAGCCTTGGTTGGCAACCAGTGTACTGCAGAAAGTAATGGTAACCTACTGCTGGAAAATCTTCTGCTCAGTCAGTCATGTCTCTTTCGAGATATGATCGGCCTAGTGTATCACGGAAGGTGTTTAACTGATTGACTGTTGTTACAAGAGAATCAAGAAACGTGAAGGAGTTTCACAGGTGGGAAGTGCAGGGAAAAAACTGTTAAAGTAGAAGTGACGGTTGCATCTAGCTAGTTCAACAGTAAAACGGTGAGACCTAGTTGCCAATCTAGTAACACGCTTAAATTAATGCCGTCGAAGTACTAGTAAAAAAAGATACTACTGAAAAAGGGTGCTAATGAGAAAAGGTACTAGTGAAAAAAGGCTCATCACAGTAGCTGTCATGAAAGTATTTGTAGAAAAGACAGAAAGAAGCTACGTCACATCAGTGCGAAAGTGACTGAAGTCGAGATGCCTGGTCAAGTAAAACGATAGGAGCATGCTAGTCTAACAACCTAGTGCCACGATTTCGATCCTTACGAGAGCCTCGTGTTTATAACCACGTGCCAGACTAAGTTAAGCAAAATTCAGTGCATTTGTATTAGCTTAAGAAACTCATCCCGCATACCCCTTCGTTTTTACAATGAGCTCGACCCCTATACACGTGACCTTTTGTCAGACTAAGCTATGTTTAATTAATTAAGTTGGCGCCTGCTCTAGCTGAACGTTTTAAAGGATTCGTTTCACAGATGTAGCGCGTTCAATCCTCAGCGTGTTCGCCTCAATTGTATAATCAAACTAATCATTATAGTGAAAAACAACGGCGTGTGTACAATAGAATTATTTATATAATTTACAGTCATACTGCTGTGGAGTAGTTTTCGCACATGAAGATTATGATTGTGCTATGTCGGTTGTTAATGGACTTAACGTACCCAAAATGTTAGGAACTTGGTAATCTTCCACTGAAAGCTGACTCCTTAGTATTTGGCTAACTGCCGACTAATATCAACTGCCTAGTAGTTCTACTGAACTCAAATAGAAGTCTAAAGAACATTATTTATTTTTGTATTTTACTACAAAAAATGTGGCACATGGCCGAATACGGGGATGGGGAAGGCTGGTCTTCATCTAGTCCTAACGTTAAACTTAGCTAGTCACAATCACTGACCCAGGCATGCCACAGTATTCCTATCACCAAAACAACGCTTTCTTACTAACCTTTCTTTCTACGTCCACCATAATACCACAATGTCTCCATGAAGTCCTAACTAAGCTCCCAATATGTACAATGATTGTCTGTGGGGGGAAGGGAAATAACAATATAAAAAAAACCCAATGAATATTTACAAGAAAAAACGCATTATATACAAGAAACTAAACAAAACTGAATTAGTAACACCCCCCCACATATTCTATCACGTGATAGATACATCTGTTAACTGGACGAAATCGATGCAGGACTATAAATAAACTAAACCATTTATTCTTCCAACCACGCACACATGTATGCACACATCCAAACAAAAACAAATACGAAAGTCACACCCGAAATACGAAAAGCGTCCTGCACCCACCAGAGAACTAATATATCTAGTCACCTACGCAAGGGAAGGGAGGGGGAGTTAAACTAAAAAGAAAAATGGGGACAGAAATAAAAGGGGCCAATGAGCAACCAAATCCTAGCTAAGAATAAATTATAAACGACAACTCAAGACAAAAATCAAGCCTAATCTAGTCTACATGAGGGCAGGGGTGCTTAGGTTCAAAGTGGTCGGAACAAAATCCTCATGCCTAACCGGCATCAATATGCCACTCCAAATCAGCTCCTCTCACTCGACACAATCGCGCAAGATGTACCCACCTTTTGCCAAACTCTGATGGAGGGAGCCGCCGCCTTTCCGTCCTAATCTTGACTTTAAGCTGATGCTTAAAGAACAAGATTAGTTGGGAAGAGGTGAACTTCTCGTCCCCATAGAGCTCCTTCTGACGCGTCCTCCATATCACGACTCTCATAACTCCTAGCAAGCAAAAGAACACATATTGCTCAGCCTTCGTCAGTGGCGGCAACACATTGCTACAGACAGAACTGGCCTCGAGGACAAAGAACTTTCCGCGCAGTATGCGAACTATGATGCCTTCAACAAACTTGCACAGCGGTACTACGACTCTGCACTGAAAGAAGGCGTGGTCCACGGACTCCACCTCCCCAGTGCATCGCACGCAGTTTGGAGACTTCTCCAAACCCGCTGAACAAAGCCTCTTGCCGACCCAGAGAGCCCTACGTATCACCAGCCAGGTGAGTGATGCCTCATCATTAGTGAGACATTTCAACCCGGGCGCCCACGGCCATAATGAGCGAGCCTCCCGCCTCGTAAGACCGAGCTCGCCAATCAAATCATCTTGAACGGCTTCTCGAACTAAAATTTGATATAATGCCTTACGCGAACAACGCCTCGACGTCGGAGAGACCATCCGTCGCCCGTTGGAGTCGTTTCAGAGCTAACCGACATTCACGATAGAAGGCGCACTCGCCACGTGGTAAACGGCTGGCCTCATATTCAGACGAGTGCACACTTCTAAGGGATGGGAAATTCTTATGGGCATCTTCCTTCCAGAAGTTGCCTTCCCCATCCGACTGCTGACACATTCGGTCTAGAAACGCAATGCGAAGCGTATGTTGACGAATCTCAACGCTAGGCATGCCTAGACCGCCTTCAAAAGGGTGCAGGTAACAGATCTCGCGAGACACCTTAGAGGACTTGCCCTTCCACAAAAAGGAGAACAACATCCTAACTAAATCCATTAGCATGGCGCACGGGAGTGGCAGCACAGAAAGATGGTAAAGGAGAATGGGGTAGATGTGCGAGGCACATACTTCCGCCCTCCCCTTTAAGGAAAGATTCCTCCGAGACCAAAATGAAATTGCGGCCTCGGCCTTCTCCTGCACCGCCGACCAATTCATTTCCAACTGGAGATCAGGACCGAAAAAGTTGCCGAGTATCTTAATCGGACCATCCGTCCAGAGGAAAGGTCCGGGAAGAGAAACTCCATTCCACGCACCCAACCGCAAGCCAACAGACTTATCACGGTTGATCTTGGCCCCTGTCACCGATTTCTTTGCCGACTTCGTCAATCTCGGCCTTACTCGACACCAGAACCGAAACGTCGTCAGCATAGGCGGAATACCTGGCCGAGGTGGTAGCACCAGGTAGTGAAATTCCCCGCAGGACCGGATTCGTCTTCAACTTACGAAGGAACGGTTCCAACGCAAGCACGTAGAGTAAAGGCGATAACGGACAACCCTGACGAATGGAGCGAGACAATACGAAAGGCATCGATCTTACCCCATTCACTTCCACCAGCGCACCGGGAGTTGCATACAAGAGGTGAATCCAGGAGCGAAAGTACGGCCCGAAACCAGCGGCTGAAAGGACAGACTCGAGGAATCGATGGTCAACCCTATCGAATGCCTTGGACTGATCTAAATTGATCAGCGCTGCTTCACTGTCGACTTGCTCAATGATCAAGCGTACCATATGAAGGTTGTCCTGGATAGTCCTGCCCTTCACAGCACAAGTCTGTTCCGAGCCAATCAGACTAGGCAGGACAAGCTGCAAACGGCGGGCTAGGATCCTGGCCAAAATCTTTAACTCTGCGTTTAACATAGTTAAGGGCCGAAAATTACCTATGCCATCCCCACCGTTCTTATCCTTGCGTAGTAACTTGATCACACCCCTGGTGAAGCGTTGAGGTATAGACCCCTGCTTCATCCAGTTGTTGAAAATCAGTTCCAGCAGAGGGACAAGCACGGGCGACTGCCTCAAGTACAGTTCGTAGGGAAGACCATCTAATCCCGGAGACTTGTCCCGGCCAACTAGCTTCAGCGCTTCCCAGATTTCATCCTCTGTTATGGGCCCCTCGCACCCAGCCGCTTCAGCCGCCTCAAGGCGGGGAAAGTCAGCCAAATAGGTGGCGAACTGAGCAGAGCTCAGACCGGGCTCCCTGGTGAAAAGTTCCTGAAAGTAATCACGAAAAGCCTCACATATGCCCGCGTTTGTAGTCACGGTCCGATTATCCGGCAATGTGACGCACGCGATATGTCGTTGGGAAGCTTTCCTGACTTCCTCCAACCGCAGTTCAGCGGCCATATTCGTCGCCTCGCAAGACATTCTTTTTAACCTAGCCCTAACTACCTGAGCTTGGTCCTTCCTGATAAGCAGGGAGGCCAGCTCGGCCTTAGCTATGGCTACGTCCCCACTAACACGGGATTTAACAGCCCGATCAACTTTTTCTTCTACTGTCTTTTGCTCTGCTAAACTAGCTAGATTGAGCCGACGACTATAGTCAGCAGCAAAAGACCTAATTTTTGATTTAAGTTTATCCCACCACCTGTTCCCAATGACAGCCCCCATCAATTCCCGCTGAATCATTAGTTTCAGCTGGTGCTGGAAATCTTTGTCATCAAACAATGATGCGTTCAATTTCCAGTAACAAGCCAACCTAGGCTTAGGCTTATCTAAGTTTACCCGGACCCGGACGAGCCTATGATCCGAATAAACTATCGAATGAAAACTTGGACATTCTAAGAGCCCTTCGACTCTCTTAACTAAAACTCGGTCGAGGTAACTGGAAACCGAGCTGCCACTATTTATCCAAGTCCACACTATTTCCCGCGGATGCTCGTTACGATACTTATCGACAAGATCGAACTTGTCGATAAAGTCCCGAAACGGCCTCACGTCAGGATTGTTAGTACCCGTATTTGAACCTATACGATCTAATTCGGGGTCAAGGACAGCGTTCCAATCCCCCACTAACACTACCGAAATGCTCATCTGTTACTTTGCAGACGTCTTTCCCTTTGTATCTTGTGCGTTGTTTCCTTTTTTTTTCTCGGACTTCTTTTCTGTGTCAGGAGACGACGAAGGACTTCTATGACGCTTCTCCTTCTTTTTGGGAGAAGATTTAGGTGTTTGGCAAGGGGAGGGAGTGGGTGTGGACATAGGAGTGTTAAGAGTAGGACCCCTTTTCGAGGTACTCCTTAGGACAGTTAATTTAGATGGGGTGGGGTTTAGCGATCTCGTCATTGGTGGTGGGGCCATGATTTTTTTGGTGGATGGACTGAACGGGACTGAGGATGAAGGGCTAGAAGTCTAAAGAACTCCTATGAACTTTCCGTTAACTCTTATTAATATAGGAGTCCATTATCTGAGGAATAAGTGTATTTCCCCATAACACATACTAATATCCTTATCTTTGTTGTTACTACCGCAACGTTTCAGTTATTGTACACTCCAACTTTCTTCAAGTGTCTGTCGACCCGAGTAGCCATCAGGAAATTTTAAATTGAACCCTTATTTAATCTACGAGGATATATTGTTCTTGTTTCCCTGTCTAGGTTTAGGGATATCTTATCTTGCTGTGATTTAATAATGCTCCGTCTCTTTTTAAAAAAAATTAATTTACCCCAAGCAAGATGATAATGCCACTAAGACACAAGAGGACTACTAGTAGTGATAGAGAATGAAAATACATTAGAACAAATCGGAAACCCGATCCTAAACAGGAAACACTACTTATATTCATACTCAAAAAACCCGGAGAAGTGTGAACAGGGCGATAATCATGCTTATCAAATTCTGTTAGTTATTGCTAGTCCTGTTTCTACTAAGTTTAAGCTCAGGGATTGAACTCACAATTACTATTGCACCAAATTCAAAAACCTCTATTTTAATTCGCTAGTAAACTAAGTAGTAGTCCGCACTTAGTAGGAACTTAGTAGAAACTTAGTAGTAAGTGTTAAAAGAAGCTGTTCTTTATTAAATAAACTTATCCGAGTTCTGGGTCATTTCGATAAATGACTTCAAGGAACTCTTTGATACGGTAAGGACCTTACAAGTGGACATCTTTTATTTAGGTATTCGTGTTCATTGGTTGGAACGAAAATAAAGCGAGTTGACTAGTGAAGTCAGTTGTTGTAGAAACTTGTTTAAGAGGAGCCCGTTTACTATCATTCCTGACATGTCTACTATACCACAAAATCCCAGCAACAATTCCCGACTGAAGTTACTTTGTTGAAATATTTTTTACTTGTCGGCAAACCTCTGTTTTCTAGCTCATGACCAAGTCACTAAAACCCTTTTTATTTACTATAAAACTTAGTTGGTCTTCTCTCGTTCCTATTTACTTTTCTTTATCTTATTTCTTTTGTCGCAGTTTGACTGGAAAAGGAGAGTCGAATAGCTCCAGCTATGGCAGTGTTTCGACATTTTTGGTTTAAGGCACTTTTATGCTTAAAGAAACTGTTACGATAAGATAAGTCTCCTAGGTAAGAGATAACGAGTTCAAGCCTTGCCTTCAACTTGTACTTTATTTTGTATCCGCACTATTTTTAGTAATAGTCGTAGAATGACGATTTGAGGAATTACGATTAAAATCTGCTGTAATTAAGATGAAAGAAAAAGTAAAAAAATAATAATCGTTGTCAATGCTAATGTAAAAAAACCTAAACATATGACGAAAGTGAATTTATACAATTTTTTGTTCTTGAGAATTTACACCAAAAATATTAAATACCATTTATTTATTAGATTGTTTAGTTACAAGAATTTTATATTTAAAACACTCGAAACAATAATAAAACTAATGCAATGCAACATTTATCATTTACCAATTTATAAAGAAACAAATATAAAAACAATTTTTTATTCATAAATTTATAAACATTTTTTGAACCAGCTATAAAGTAATCCTAAAAGTTTGAATCGATTGGCAATTAGCCGATGTTTTGCTAACCACTCCCTAAACAATATAATAAATAAATAATTAACTAAAGAATTTAATAAATAAATAGTGTTTATTACTTTTTGTTGTCAATTATCAAGAACAAAGAAAATTTATAAATTTCCTTTCATATGTTTAGATTTTATTAGAATAAACATTGCCGAGCAGGGAAAGTAGTTAAAAAGCGGTGTCATGCCAAAAACAGTCCTTTTGACAACTCCGTCTTATTTTTTGCGGACACATTTGTCCATGTTAGCCAAAATGAAAATTGTTTTTTACATGTTCAGATATATGACGGTAATATAGTGTGGTCATAAATTGTCTTACTCTTCAAGTGTTATATTTGTAAAATCTGTAAAAATGAATATATTTTTCATGTAATCTGATAATACACGATTCGAAATCGTTTTCTTACGCGCTAAGAATCTTTAAGAGAAGAATTCCGTGTTAATCAAACATTTTGCAATATTTTGGACAATGTTAAGTAGTTGCTAGAATAATCCCTTTGTTTATGCAACACCAAAATGAAACAAAGACGAGAATTTTTTTTTTTTGTATCGTAAATTTATATCATTTCATTTTTTAATGTATAAATTGATTAACTGGACCTTAAAGGATATTTTCCTTTCGATGTGTGAAAATTGTTCTCGTTTATAGCGAGCGTGATTGCAGAGAAATTTGCTTTGTTTAAATTGTCCATAGTCCACCGTAACATTCTAACAAAAAAATGTAACTGGGGTGCAACCTCGGCTCACCAAAGCTTTTTCAATCAACTAGGGTTTTTTTCAATATCCTCTTTAAGAGCCATAAAGTTTGGTGCTTCATACAAACTGTTCACGAAACCTTGTCCATCTGTGGTCAGTCTAACAGATTTGTGTTTGATAACAAAATAAGCTATTATGGCTGCTAAGATCATGACAGTCGGTACCACAAGGATGATTCCCACGACCTGAGCTGTTGTTAAACCGATCGGCTTTTCTGGAAAAAAGAGAAAACAGACTGTCAAAAATGATACGGAAGATACAGTAAAAATTTAAGTATAAAAAACCCACTCAAATTACCGTATTTAACGTTGTCGTGTAATGAATATAGCAGAAATTATTACTCTATATAAATAGCTTACTGGCAGTTTGGTCAATTAATTACCATAAGTGAAACGCGCTTTGGTGATCATATCTCAAAAGAGACATGATTGACTAGGAAGAAAATTTTCCCGTAGTGGGTTGCCATTACTTTTTTTTTTTTGCTCCGATGTGTGACATCATAACGGTGACCCAATAGTCACGATGTCATAACGGTGTTCTCACGAAACTTCGAAGTAGGCATGAACCTGCTCATAACGGTTATGTTTCGAATTATTCTTGGGGCTATTGAGTGGTAATAATTGTGGATCTGAATGAAATATTTGGGCTACTCATATTGTTTTTTGTTTAACTATTGATTATTTTATTATTAATATGACATTTACTTGGGTTTATCAGTAACTCCGCAGTCTGTTATTTATTTACTTAGTATGTTTATTGGTTTGGATTAATTTATTTTGCTTATTTTTGCTTTTTTTATTTATTTTTGTTTATTCATGTTCGTTTCCAGTTTTCGATTTTAAGTCACGTAGTAAGCATTTGTTTTCGTGTCTGCATTTTGAGATGAGTTCTAAGAATTTACTTAGTAGTTTGTGCTGGTCTGGGGAGACATTTTCTCGTCTTGACATAGTTTACAATTATATATATATATGCATACATATTGATATGATGATATGAACAGATTGTGGTAGATAGATAAAAAGATTGATATATTTATCAATATATAAAATGCTATCCTAAAAGTTCCTTCTCTCTCACTTCTCGTTTTTGAAATGCCCTTCTGGTTTCTTACTTACCAGTCTACTGTGATCTCCAAAAACAATTAAATGCAATGTCAATCGTTATCTTTTGTCTTCTCAATTCCTGTTCTTTTAATTCTGGCTCTCCTTATAGTGTTTTTTTACTCACATTCTCTAGCATTCAGCAATTCATTGTATCTTAGTGGCTTTATTGTCTTACTCAGGATAAAATGAAAAAAATTAATAGACTGACATAGATACACCCTTTCGCCTTTCATCCAAGTTTAAAATTATTTGCGATTTCGACCCACACATTTTTTTCTTTCTTGACTTAAAGTTAGAAGGCTAGAACCACTTGACTGTGCCCCTTTTGCGTGTGAACATTATTTCTATTTTGTGAACTTTTTACTTTGTTACTGTCTTATATTGTTTTGCTTTGATTTTCATTGCATTTTCTCGTTTCGTATAATTTTTTGCTTACCTTTAACTTGTCTTGGCATTTCAGATGTCGATGTTTTCAAAGCATCATTTCCAGTACTTGATACCACTGGAAATAAAGAGAAAAATGGTAATTTTTATTGGCAAGGAAAATGTGATTGATTTTATTGACTGTAGATGTATGTCTTCTCATGACTTTCGCAAGGTTATTTGAGTGTAAGAGAATATAACGAACCCAATTGGACTTGGATCTCGGCTTTTCGATTCCCAATTCCGAGCCATTATCCATTACACCATCCGCACATCTAGGTAGTGATCGGAGAGACGAGTACCAATTTCTTTTGTGTTTATTTACGCACAGATACCTCTTGGAAAGGCCTGAACCTATCTCTTCTCAACCGGATATAGGTTACTCTAAACAATTATTATATGAAAAGACATTCTTAGAATCTAAACATATTTTGTGGCTTTAAAAAAGCTACAAAATGTTGATAAACCGTAAAAAATGAATGAATGAATAAAAATCTACCACCCTCTCTTCCGCGCATATTTCCCACTTGATTCCTCATTGTCATTATAACTGTACCCTCCCACCCCGTGTGGCTTATTAGGCAAAAGATACAGCTCAGTTCAATAGCATTTTCATAGAATGGGGCCGAGAAGACAAAGCTAATATTCTCTTTACTTTTTAGTTCCAGCAAAAAATGAGGAAGTTGGGGCTGAAGTCAGCCTTAAACCCGACCCTGGATGTTTAGTAATTAAAACTTCTACCTATTCTTTTATATCAATGGATAACTTGTACCTGTTTCAGTCAGTTAAGTGCCATCCGTGATACACGCTTTCAATTTATGACTGACCGCAGTACAAATTTCCATTTCGTCATTTCTTTTTGCAGTAGACTGGTTGCCAACCAAGGCTATAGAACTCAATCTGTCCTGCTATTTAACCCATAGCTGGAGAGATGAATTATTGCCTTTCCCAAGGGTATTTGCGTGTAAGCGAATGGAACGAATTCAGCTGGAATTCGAACTCGGCTCTCCGATTTCTCATTCCGAGTCGATATCCATTGCACCACAACGCACATCCACCGACCTTAATTTTCGTTGAAAATATTTCTTGCAATATGATTGGTTAAGAGATAACGGCTAAGAGATATGATTGGCTAAGAAATAATTGGCTAATATGATTGGCTAAGAGATTGGCTTTCAAAAGAACAAAAGTAGATGATGAACTATTTCCTGCCTACAAACCCTTTCTCAGAGATGAAACGTTGATAGCTTCTCGCAGCTTTATTTCTACTTCTGAGACATGTGTTCCGACTAGCTATATTTCCTAGTTCCACCAGAACTGAAATTTACAACTGGGATCACCATGCCACGTAAACAAGGGTGAATTCTTCCCATTCTCTTTGTATTCCATTAGTAAGAAGTAACTTCCATTGGGACAACTTTGTGGAAAAAGACTCTCGAAAGGATGTTTTTCGAATGTTGAACTCTTCAAGTCTAGGGTTAACCATTATCTTTTCATTTCAATTTCCAATAGTAAGAAGGAATTTTCATTATTTACATTCGTTGTAGTTACAATGTTTCGGTCGTTGAGTTTCCCAACCTTCTTCGGGTGACTGTCGAGACCGGTAGGGAATTTCTAATTTTGACCGATTAAAGCTTTAGCTCTTCAATTCTCTGAAATAATAATTGTAAGTTCCATCCCTGGTCCGGGTAGTTCAAACTTAGACTTAATGGAAACACGATGAGCAGCAACTGAGTGGCATGTAAAAAAAACAAGATGAGATATTCGTAGACATGGACATATGAGCGAGAACAAACTACCTCTGTAGACTAAATAAAGTATTCAGTTCTAAATTCCCTGAATGTTTCCTGCATCGATAGGCACAGGAAGAAGAGTAGAGAGAACAATGGTCGAAACGTTTTGACAGCAACAACAAAGCTGAGGACGTTAGTCTGAATGTAAATACTGCAGATTCAGTTATATTAATTATAATCATTTTACGAGGCATTGCAGGACCGCCAGTGGTGCAAAGCGAGTTACAGTAATAGGAAAAACAAGATACAGGTGATGTCTAAGAAAGGATAAAATGGGAAACAAGAAAATAGTAGATGGCAATTAATGTTGCATTTAAACTTTTGGAGATTACAGGGAAGCAAACAAACGGAAGGGAGATCCCCAAGCAAGAAGTGCGAGAAAATAAACTATTAGAGTAGAAGAGGAGGCTACATTTAACCATTTCGACGGAGAAGGGGTCGGATTTGATACGAATCTAGTAGCACGCGTATGTTGTCTGGGAACCATAAGAACAAAGCTCATCAGAGCGGTTGCCATTAAAATATTTGTAGAAAAGACAGAGGGAAGTCACATGACGTCGGTGAGAAAGTCACTCAGATACTAAACGTATGTTAAATTGGTAGCAAGAGAACCTTTTTGCACTTATTTCCTCACAATTATTTAAAAACAGATCCGTCTATTATAATCAAATATATATATCTTACTTTTAGGAGACATACATAGAAAGCCGAGCTTATAGAAGCAAGATGCCCTTCGCCAAAGTCCAGTTCGGATATCAATTAATACACAATTTCGACTCATGTTGCGACTGATGTCAAGGGAATAGCCGGTCGCGTAACTTGCATGTCCTTTATTGGTTGTGTCGCCATGCATGAAATTCTCAAAATTGACCGGACTCTCATCCGACCAAGCTAAAGCACCTGTGAAAAAATAAAGGATTTGTTGTATGAAATGCAGATGAAAGAAAAAATCGTTTAACACATAGGTAAGTATACAGCGATTTGAAATATCTCAAGAACCGTTTGCACAACATAATTTTGCAACTAATCAGAAAGCGTCTTTTTGCACATGTGTGAATAGATACTCTCCCGTAGGGCTATTCAATCGGCAGTGAGATACTACTGAGTGAGATTGTGTACTGTGGGATTGTAACGTTCCTCATAACATTCTTTACATCACATGCAATTTCTAAACATGGTATCTCAAGATCCGTGGCCTCCTTTAGTTAATATTTTATTCCATGTGTTGGAAATAATATTTCATGATGTGGGCGAGATTAAGGAGAACGCAATAATATGACTGGAAAAAGACTGTTTCATAATAAAACCGACATTTTCGTAACTGGAGGTGTCCCTTTGAATGGTGCATTAATATTACTCTTGAGTGAACGTATTGGCTGGCTACTATTTGTTTTTCGAGTACACTCTTTCTGTCAGGGTGGTTAGCCAACCCTTAATACAGACACCCGTTGAACACCCCACAGAGCCAGCCTGTGGTTTATGCTGTGAGAACCTTAGTAGCAGTTTCTGGGAGAAAACGTATAACCTGACTTTATTTTTTTTAAAAGACAGACGCTCGTCACGATGTCATCTAACTTCGTGACATGACAACCATCAGCGACTATCTGAACATTTCCGTGTACCCAGTTTCTATAATAAGGTTTGGGGACAATCAGCAGCACAGGTTTCGTGCAAATCGATCATGGTGAAATTCAAACACTGGTTTCATGGTTAGAAAAGAAAACGAACGTTCCGACCACTTGGACCCGCGCCCATATTTGAACGAAACGATCGAAAAACATGAGAACTTCACGCAAGCATAAATACTTGCCGCTTTATGTGGGACTTGATGACTGGCACATAAGTGAATAAACGGATCGTGAGTGCTACATTTAAAGTCGTGAACAGGTTAGAAATGCTTGGTAACTTTTTGCGAAAAGTGATCAGAAAATTCGTCTGATTTCAATTTTACATTGAACCTGGAATATTTAATAAAGAACTTTGTCATCTTGGCCTTGATCAAAGATTACCAACATTAACAGTTAACAATATGCATTCAGAATCTCGTTTATAGGTCGGTTTGATTTTGAGAGAGTACATTGATTTGGTGCTATTTGCAAAATTTCTGTTTATTATGGAATAAACATTAAGTTAGATTTTGTGAATGTCACTGCTGCAAACTTTAAAGTACATTGATTTGGGGTCGTTTGCAGGAAGATAGGTTTTATGACGGTACACCTTTTAGCCCAAATGATTCCATGATTAATGCTAATTAAGAAAAAAACTAATGCCGGGCTATAAAGAATTAATACTGAATAAATTCTTGTTACTTACCGTTTTGAATATTTAACCCAATCCAAAGACCTTCAAGATAGACGGAAAATATTTTCGCTTTTTGCTGAGAAAAGGCTACATCGCTTTCTGAATGGAAACTGGCCAAATTAGCACCGAACTGCGCACATTCGTAATTAGCTTCCGGCCAGGATCTTGTTCTGTCATTTATCATCAAGAAACAATTGTTACCATGTTCCAGCCATTGTTCAGGACAACTTCCGCTCGTTGTTTTCGTCACCGCTGACTCTTTCTCTTTGGTTGTATTTTCTGGATAAATAGAAAAAGACCTGATTTGTATCTTTTGCAACAAAACTTTAACTAAAAAATACTTTAAAAATAGTTTGTTTAATATATTCATATGCACAATAAATTAACCAATATATATATATATATATATATATATATATATATATATATATATATATATATTCTATGGACCTCTACTAATTCGAATAATTAGATTTAATAAAAATGAGAAATCTTTCTTAAAGTTTTCATTTTAGCATTAATTAAAAGCTAAATGATTGCTATTTCCAGTAAACAAAATACTCTGGTGTATTTCAAACAGAAATTATTTTGATCAAACTCGATTTTTTTCTAAAATAGCTGATAAGCGCTTTTTATCATCTTTTATGGCAAGAATATAATATTACGGAAAGAATATAATATTTATATTTAATATAATGGAAAGACATTATCTTTTACCTGTGGAAATTTTGCACACTGATGCGTAGCGATCTTCGCAGTTTTTTAGATGCCATTTTTCCATTTTCTGAAAAAGACCGCAATTTTGATTTTCTTCCCATTCTTCGATCGGTAACCAAGCAGTATAATGCATTAAAGATTTGTCTGACCATAAAAAGTAGCCCTGAAATTAAAGCAACAAGAAAAGAGAAATCAATCATTTACAAAGCTGTTAGATCTTCAGGATCTTTTCTGTTAATTCACTTTAAAATAATTATTTCCCCCAAAATAAATAAGAAGTTATATTTAAAAGTCAAACCAAATTCTACTAGAGCGAGGCTCTTCCATTGCACTTCTGTTGGGTTGACCTTTATGATGACACTAAATATGGGCGACTCACGTATGATATTTCTAAGTGTGGAGCTTACTTTGCGCTCACCCCGATAAACACGCCAAAAACATATTTTTTTTTAAATTGTAAAAAATTTCTTGTACCTCAAATATCATCTACACTTACGAAATATAGATAACTCCTTGATTTTTGGCAATTTTTAATTCTGAGTTGTTTCGAGTCAAAAACTAAACAAATTTTGATTTAGAATTTAGAATTTCAAAAGAGTGCCAAAAATTTAATAAAAGAACAAACTTTGATAACAGAAAAATCCGACCTTCGTCTATTCATCGAACTAATTTCCATTAAACGAAAATTTATAATAGTTGTCTAGCCTCAGTTTTAATTAATCGTGTATTTTTTTAGCATTAACTTTTTTTCTTCACATTTTCTTTTAGAATTCTGAAGTTTATTTATAATTTTTTACATTTTACATGTTTACCTTTTAGCTTACGGTCACATGGCATTGAAACAGCGGTTCCCGTACGTTCACCGAAGTTTAGCAATGCTGAAATTTGTTAGTACCTAGGTGGGTGATCGCTGGAAATGTATAATGACTCGGAATTGTTAATCGGATTTGGCTGCCATACGCAATACACGCTTGGGAGATCATGTCTGGAAAGAGACATGGCTGGGCACGAAGATTTTTCCGCAGTAGGTTGCCATGCGGTAGACTGGTTGTCACGCAAGGCTATAGAACCCAAACTGTTCTGCTATTTAGCCTAGGGTGGAGGGAGAAATGACGGATTACTACCTTTCCTAAGGGTATTTGCGTGTAAATGAATGTAATGATTTCAACTGGAATTCGAACTCGGCTCTCCGATTTCTCGTTCCGAGCCGATTTTCACTGCAACACTACGTACATCGTTATATTCACTTACGCGAAAATACCCTTGGGAAAAGTATGAACCCCCCAGCTATGGGTTAATTAGTAGGCTTTGTATTAGCATATCATTGCTATCTAAAAGAAAATTCTTACAATCTAAACATACTTCTTGGCTTTAAATAGCCTAGAAAGAGTTGACAACTCAGAAAACGAATGATCAGTGAAATTCTGATTGATGTTTTTAAAATGTAAGTAAATTTAAAAAGCAAGACGGTGTTAATCATCTGTATTTCATTGTCAATGTAACAAATGTGTCTTTATATTCTCTGGGAGGCGGGCCTGAAGCAGACTACCACCACGTTTAATTTCCTTGTTTTACATTTTTTATTTTTTTACTTTTTTCAGCGCAGTCCTATCGATTACCTCCTTAGCTTTACGATTGACAAAAATAAATTTGAAAAATTTCAATATTTAAACATTTTCTGCGGGGGATCAGTTTCTCATACAACGTTATAGTAAATCGAGCCTCCATTTTGAAACCAGTAGCCGGTACATTACCGCAACCTGTAAATTTGTTCATTATCAAAATTTCTTGGACTTTTTTCGGTGCAATATTATCTTTTACACCTTAAACTTTACGAATGACAAAAAAAAAAAAAAAATTGCAAAAATTTCAATATTTAAACAGTTTTAGGTGGGTGACCAGTTTCTGATACAACTTTATAGTGATTTGAAAATGAAGGATTGATTTACTTTAACGTTGCATGAGAAACTGATCCACCCACAAATTTGTTTAAATATTTGAATTTTTCAATTTTTTTTTTTTTGATAATCGGAAAGTTTAAGAAAAAATCGATAGAACTGCGCTGAAAAAAGTAAAAGAAAATGAAAAACAACGAAATTAACATAAACAAAGCGACCCCAACGCGAGTGGATTGAAAATGGAGGATCGATTTACTTTAACGTTGTATGAGAAATTTACCCCACACTCAAATTTGTTTAATTATTGTAATTTTTCGAAACTTTTTTGATAATCGGAAAGTTTAAGTAACAATCGATAGGACTGCGCTTAAAAATGTGAAAAAAAAAAGAAAAAAAAAGAAAAGAAAAACAACGAAATGAAACGTGGTGACAGTCTGCTTCAGGTCTGCCCTCTGGGATATAAATGTATAGAAACGACCTTAGCTACAAAATGAGCGAATTGTTTTTATATTAATTGTAACACACAATTATTCCCCTACTTTATATCCATATAATTTCTTGTTTGTTTATCAAATTCTAATTTGGTATGAACCGATCGCTTCTCCTCCCCCAGCTAAGGGTTAATTAGTAAGACTTGTATCACTAAATCATTATCTAAAAAGAAAAAATTCTTACAATCTAAACATATTTATTGCCTTTAAATAACCTACAAAGGAGTGGTAAGCTGTAAAAAACGATTCAGCCAAGCATATTTACCGAAGAAGCCGCCAAGAGAAGGAATCTGAAATTTGGTACAAGCAGTTTTTATATCTCAATGCACAAAGAAGTATGGGAAAAATTTAATATTTGTAAAATTCACAGTGGACTTGAGTTTGAAATAAATGGGTAGTAGGAAAAAAGGGGTGAATGGAATATTTTCTTTAATAATTTTCAATAACGAAAATCTTTGTTCTAAAATGTAAGAAGCCTAAATTAAGAAGTGAAAGGAAAATTCCTGCTAATTTAATAAAAGAGGAGGGTGGAATAAGATAGTTTCAGGTGGATTTCTCTCCCAAAAAGAAATAATCATCCTAGCTATTACAGAAGAACTGAAAGGATTATGAATCCGACAAGATGCTTATCTATCTATCTATCTATCTATCTATCTATCTATCTATCTATCTATCTATCTATCTATCTATCGATCTATCTATCTATCTATTTAATTTGTATAAACAATAAATAGGAAAATGAATGCATCGTTGGATGGCTATTTCAGCAAGAAAATTCTCCATTCATCAGCAACGATCGAAAACAAAAACTTTATTAATTCAAATATGTCACAAAATTTCTATAGCAAAATAAAGACGCCCCAAAACATATCTATATACAGGAAGTTAAAAAGAGGTGGGATTAAAAAGATTTTTATTTGAATTTGTCAGGAATGAGGGAAAGCAGACACAGAGATTGATGACTCGATATTAGAAAATTTTACAATACGTCTGTAAGAATCAAAAGTTAAAAAATCAAAATATAAACGTGTCATAGGGATAGAAGTGGTAGAAGGAAAGAAAAGGAAAGAAAGGTCAAAAGGGGAGAACGGGGTAAGTTAACGGAGAAATACGATATAGAAATTTTCTTAGTAACCAAAGTAACGACTGACGACGACTTTGATGGTGAAAGGAAGGGGGGGAAAAGAAAGAAAGGGGGAAAGAAGAGAAAGGAACTGATACATTAAATATTATTTAATTAGACTGTTAAAATTTACCAAAAAATATTTGTTTAAATAAATATCAAAAGGAAAAAATATTATAGGAATTTTTAGATATATATAAATATATAAAATAAAAAGATAAGTTTTAAATTTTAAGGTAAATCTCAATAAAATTCTTTTTTTATTCTTATACAGACACACACACACACACACACACACACAATCGTACATACACTATACATATATATATATATATATATAGGAAAAACTACTAAAAAGTTGTAAGTTTAAAAATGTATTTTTTGACAGTAAATACTGTCAAAAAATACATTTTTAAACTTACAACTTTTTAGTAGTTTTTCCTATACATATTAAGACAGTATACGTGGATCATCACTATGTTATTTGGACCCTATATATATATATATATATATATATATATATATATACACATATATACACATATACACATATGAACGATACAAACACACACATATACATATATAACAAACATAGGGAAAGTATTGAAGTATTAGAAAAATAAAAATATAAAATGAAATAGGATTCGTCGCCCCAAAAAAAAAAATAAAAATAAAAATAAAAATAAATAAAATTCTCGTTCGAGCCTGATCCAACCGTAACCTGAGTCTACAGGATATTTTTGGCTGATTTTAAGGGCTCAGAGGTCCCACATAAATCGACCTTGTGTTACCCTTGTATCACCAACGACGCTTGCTTATGGGTTGAGCAATCAGTGCAAACCAAGCAATCTTGTTCACCTCTCTGTGCCCGAGCAGAGAGGGACCAATGCGAGACTCTGCCGAAGGGTAGAGTCTCGCTTGTGCTGAAAAAACAAGATCCCGACCCAGCCTTAAGATACCCTTCCTTCGGCAAAGAGGCATGCGTACGGACTGAGCAATCAGTCATGAGCAAGCACTCTTGTTCACCTCTCTGCGACTGACAGGAACCCAAGCGAGACTCCACCGAAGGGTAGAATCTCGTTTGGGTGGTAAAAACAGGAGTCTGACTCAGCCTTAAGCTGGGTCTACAAGCTATTTTTGGCTGAGCTTAGGGGCTCAGAATTCGCACATAAATCGACCTTGTGTCACACCTGTCTTGGTGGAAAGGAAGCAAATACCCTTGCTTCGGCCATGAGGCTTGCTTACCGATTGAGCGATTAGTCCTGAGCAAGCACTCTTGTTTACCACTCTGCGTCCGAGCAGAGAAGGACACAAACGAGGTTCGCTGAAAGGTAAAGTCTCGTTTGGGTTGTAAAAATAAGAGCCTGACCTATCTTAACTCTGGGTCTACTAGATACTTTTAGCTGACCTTATGGGCTCGGAATTTCCCCCAAAATCGACCTTGTGTAACATCTGCCTTGGTGGAAAGGAAGCAAATACTTTTGCTTCGGCAACGAGGCTTGTTTATGAACTGTGTAATCAGTCCTGAGCAAACACTCTTGTTCACCTCTCAGAGAGAGAGAGAGAGAGAGAGAGAGAGAGAGAGAGAGAGAGAGAGAGAGAGAGAGAGAGAGAGAGAGAGAGAGAGACCCAAGTGAAGTTCCGCCGAATAGTAGAGCCTCACTTTGGTTGAGAAAACAAGACCTTGACCAGCTTTAAGCCTTAAACTGCGCTTACGGGAAATTTTTGGTTGAGCTGAATGGCTCGGAATTCCCAGCGGAGAATGACTCAAGAGAGGCTCCACCGAAGGGTAAAGAATCGATTGGTTTGGAAATAACAAGAACCCGACCCAGCCTTAAGCTGGGTTTACGAGATATTTTTAGCTGAACTTAATGGCTCGGTATTCTCACATAATTCAACTTTGTGTCACACCTGCCTTGGTGGGAAGGTAGGAAATACACTTGCTTCATCAACGAGGCTTGCTTATGGACTGAGCGATCAGTCCTGAGAAAGCACTTTTGTTCACCTCTCTGCGTCGGATCGGAGAGGGACCCGAACGAGGCTCCGCCTAATGGTAGAATCTCGCTTGGTTTAAGAAAACAAAAGCCCGACCCAGCTGTAAGCTTGGTCTACGGAATATTTTTGGCTGAGCTTAAGGGCCCAGAATTCGCACATTAATCGACCTTGTTTCACACCTGCCTTGGTGGGAAGGTAGCAAATACCTTTACCTCGGCAAATATTAACCTGCTACCAGATTCCCCGTTTTTCCGTAGTGCATTCTCTTTACAATAAACCTCTCTTCTTTCATCTGTGCACGTGTTGTTCTTTCACTTGAGTACCACCTTGTCTATTTGTGGCCTTAACAGATACATAACAATTTATATGCTGCAGTTCAGAAAATTCGCCAATATGTGAAAATCTTCACTGGAGGTAAAATAAGCAAATAAATAATTAAAGGTGTGGGCCGCACTTGGGTGTCATTTTAAATGTTCTGCTTCAGTGATTGACATCAGCCGTCACAAAAGAAATGAAGAAGGAAGAGAAGAAGAAGAAGGATGTGGCTGGATCTGGATTTTCTTTTCATTCGATTAGCGAAATTTTAATTAGCTGGGGTGGGGGAGTGGTTTCATTGTAAAAGTTTTTCAATAAAAATGTTTCATTGAAAGTTATTGCTTATTAGCGATCATGCAATTTGAAACTGTTTAAGAGTAGATTAAAAATATATAAATAAGAAGGAAGGCATTCACTCACTCATTCCCCCTCTCTTTCCTTCACAGATAAGTAGATAACAAAAAGAGCATTCATTCAAAAATGTTCAAAATGACACCACTTAGCATCCACCATAGTTTCCTTCTTTTCGATAACGTCGAGATATTTTCGGATATATTTTAGAATTTTCTTAAATTTAAATTTGAATGGTTAACGTTATTTTCATTTTCTCAACGTAATGTTTTCTGTGTAAACAAATACAGGTAAAAACGTCAGAAAAGGACAGCACCTGTGGGGCTGGGATAACCTTGGTGGCCCTCAAGCAACCGAGAGTCTGATGCAACTAAGTTTGCTAAAATTCGTCTGTCTCAATTGCCTTTGAGCGGCGAGGCAGGGCCAAATCTGTGAACTTCTCTGTCCCACAGAGTTGTCCGCCAAAAACAAATTCACGCAAATGGCTTCGTCAAACTTCCTTAGATACATTTAGCCATCTTTGCCACTGACAAAAGCGAACAGGGACAGAAAATGACGATGATCCCGATGATCGGATGGGAACGGGTGCTGACAACAGCAACAGCAACAATAGCAATACAGGTTTCCCAATAAAATTCTCTATTTGCCTTGACGAAATTCCAAAAGAAACGAAACTGTTGTAAAAATAAGTTTTCTTTTCGTCAATCTCTCTGTCAGTATATATATCTATATGCTTCCTCTCTCACGCAATCTCTCCCTTTATATATATATATATATATATATATATATATAGTTTCATAAACATAAATAATTACTACTGTGAGAGGTAACTTGCAAGTAGTTGAACATTGGATCGATAGAATATAGGAAGTTGTTCGGCAGAAGAAAGCTAGTCATTAAGCAATGCCTAATATAGAAGTTAGCAGTCTGTAAATGCGATGACGCAGTCATCCATGCCAATTGCGATGACTGTACCAGACATCCAGTTAAGCGTCCAGCGATTGCTTTGTGAATATATTGATAAAAAGATCGACTGGAAAGATATTCAAAACGAGTCATTTATTTGCAGATGTTTTCAATCAGAAGTACATGCGTGAGGGAATGTGTCTGAATGATTGTAAATACCTCTATGCATAGTATGGTAGGTTGATTTTTAAACCAAAACTCTTGGACAAGTCTACATAGTTCGGGCACGATATCATAAATCCACATACAAAATATTTTACGTTAAAATTTTGATTCCATTTGAGAAAATTCAATAAAAATCAAATTAATATCTCGGGTTTCCAAAGGTAAAATTCACTTTCTGTCTGGAAAATTGGACCGTTAAGTAATGCAAAGATGTGCATTGTGGTGCAAGTAGATATCAACTCGGAACGAGAAATCATAGAGCCGAGTTCGAATTCCAGTTGAATTCTTGCATTCACTTACGCGAAAATTCCCTTAGGAAAAGTATTAATCCGTCGCTTCTCATATGGGTTAAATAACAGAACAGACTGGAATTATAGTCTTGGTTGGCAATCAGTTTACAGCATAAAGTAATGGCAACCTACTGCGGGAAAATTTTCTGCCCGGTCAGTCATGTTTCTTTCGAGACATGATCGCCCAAGCGTGTATAATGTATGGCACTTAATTGACTGACTAAAGTAATGCAAAGTGGTTAACTTTAGCAAATAGGTTAATCTGTATGTGGACCAAAGGTACATACACTTCAGAACTTCATTACAAACTTCACCAACTTAAATAATTATTAAAGTGTATGCAGTTAGTTGGTGGATTAAGGTGGATAAAAAATTCTATAACCAGCGGCTGTATATATATATATATATATATATATATATATATATATATATATATATATATATTATCCAAAGGTTTAAGAAAGAATCTGAAGAAATTGAAAATATTGTAATCAAGAATGTGTTGTATTTGATGATGAAGTCCGATGAATTAAAAGTGAGAAAAGGAGCTCTTGAAAAATTTCAGTACATTAGGTTAGTAAATAAGAGGAAATAGACTAATTTAACTGGAGTTAAAAGCGGGTTTCTTTTTATCCTTTCAGAAGTGGCAAACCACCCAGGAAAAAGTTGAATAAAATACCGGCCATCAACCGTGAAGCTCTGCATTGGTCAGAGTTAATTTATTCTAAAATGGAATTTGCGAACCTGAAATCACTGAAAAACTTTCAGGATATGAAATTCAAGAATCTCTTATAAACAACACAAAATTAGAGTTGTTGGATTTTCTCAAAGAAAGTGCAGTGAAATTAACATCTGAAGCTTCTCATATTGTTTACGGATTTGAAACCAGACACAGATACATTTTTTAAGACCGCCCTTTATTTCTCAAGACATGTACATCGACAATTTTCATATGATTATTTTAATATTTGGATTGAATTACTTTTCATCTATATATATATAAATATGGATATATTAGAGTGTGTGTTTGTGTGTCACCATTTTAACGAACCCTACTCCTCTGAAACCCTTGGTCCGATTTCAACCAAAATAACTTCGCATTTTTTAAATACGCGTCACGGCAACCTCACACTAGAGCTTTTTGAATAAGCACTTAACCCTATCATTTCAATATAACCACTAAAACAAACCCGAGCAACAATGGGCTATAAAGCGAGTGTAATATAAAATATAATTTTTTTACTACAATAGAAAACTTTCATTTATTATTTTAATAATTACATTTTTCAATAAAATATCATTTTTCCATCAGATATTACCAAAATGAATAGCTTTTTAAATGTATTTTCAATGCCGATATTTTTATTGCATTTTCTCAAAAGCGGTTTAAAGCCAGGAATCTAAAATTTGGTGTGAGTTTTTATGTCATTAATCCTCAACAATCTAAATTTGTCTAAAATTGATTTTGAAAGAAAAGGGTAAAATCGATACGCCCTAATGCATATATACCTATGTATATACATGTTTATTTGGATGCAAATATATATATTTATGCGAATCAATCTATCTATCTATCTATCTATCTATCTATCTATCTATCTATCTATCTATCTATCTATCTAGCTATCTATCTATCTACATAGGGTGCGATAGGTAAATTATTGCCATTTTATATTTTTAATTTCACGCTTACGCTTGATTTGTTTTTGATTTTATTAACTGCACAGTATAGTAAGGTCAGTTGGGCACCGTCTGTGAAAAAAAAGCACTATGATAGAAATCTCTCTGCCCAAAATTTTGAAACGGTATGCTATACATATGCTGTATATATATATATATATATATATATATATATATATATATATATAGGGTTTCAATTGGGATCAAATATGGATTAGAATCTGAGAGAATGATAAGATAAACACAAATAAAATACGAACGCGTATGCTTTTGTCTAATAAGCATTATCTATGTTTGAAGGTTGTTCGCATCTTGATTTGGAGACATTTTTTTTAAGTCAACACTGTTTATGGTAGCTAAATAAACATTAAATTCTTTAAAAATAGATTTAATAAAGTTGGTGATGTAAAAATAGTGTTTTTGGTGCGCTTTTATAATTAGAAAAGTTTTTATGAAGAATCCATTGTAATATTTTTGACGTAAAAATTATGTTCTTTTTTTTAATTTTGGGTGGTGTTTGTCAAAATTATGTCCAGAATTGTTCCTGTGTATTACAAGTGAGTTTATGGTTGTCCCAACTTAGGTCTCTCTTATGTTCACAGATGCGTGCTTTTAAATATACAGACGTCTTTCCATTGTATTTACATTGGAAACTTTATCTGATAAATAACAATATCTTAAGTGATATCGAACCTAATTTTTCCTAATTAGTATTGGGGATAAATAATTTATTTTAAAATTTTGTAGATAGAATGTTAGAGGGAAGATTATGAATTTTGTGTTGTTGATGTTAGAAGTGCTATTGGCGTTATCTCAAATTTTGAATTTGTGAATTTTGTTAGGAATTAACGTTGGGAATGAAATGATGTGGGCATTGAAGTTTTTCCAGTGTATTTATCTTCATCTCCGAGCAATTCTGGATTACATATTATAAGGACTCTGGGATAGACGGCTCTGATAAAAAAAAGTATTCATAATCCTTCCCCACTAACAGTTTATTTACAAAATCTAAAAATAAAGGATCAATAATGACTATAATTTGTTTTTTACCTCATGGGTAACACAACTGGTATTCAATCAGCACCTGACGATTGTGTAGTGCATAGAACTCACAGTTGTGCTACCAGTGATTTTGCTGTATCACAGCTCATCAGTACGGTTAGACATCCGATTGCTTTTTACCCAGGATTGAAACCCAAACGAACTGGCGTCAGTCGGCGATTCTAGAGAGAGAGTGGGGGGGGGAGTATAAAAACTCAGTAAGAAGTGAGTATATATTGAAACAAACGACGAAAAGGACAAATAACCACAGCATCCTACACATACACACATTCGTTCAAGCGAGGGCACGGGCACACACGCATAAAATATGAAAAAACAAAAAAAACAAAAAATAACAAAAAACAAAACAAACAAAACAAACACACTTGCAACATTTAGAAGAAATAACAAATTTACGCAACCAACATTTACCGGCGGATCTGTATTCCCATGATATAATATCAGCTATACACTAGCATCAGTTTAAGATTAATGTTTGGACTGGAACTGTAGAGGAATGTCTGGTAGGTCCTTATCTTCTTCCGGCACGTCTTACAGGAGCTGTCTACAGGGACTTTTTTCGAACAAACTTCCAGACTTTTTAGAGGATATACCCCCGCATGTGGTTCATGCATGATGGGGTTCCAACACATTTTAGTCATATTGTTCATAATGCAATGACTGACTTCTACCATGAAAGAGGGACAGGTAAAGGAAGACCAGTTGTATGGCGGGCACTATGTTCCGACTTCACTCCTTTGTATTTTTAGCTGTGGGATCACAGAAAACATTTGGTTTATACAACAGACATTAATAATACAGAGATACTTCATCAACGTGTCATGTCTGGTGGGGGGAGACTGCGAAACCATTCAACACCGTGTGGATGCATTTGAAAGGGTACACCAGTCAATGATGCGATGGGTGCATGCATGTGTAGAAGGAAGCAGAGAACGTTTTGAACACTTGTTGTAAGTTGGTGTATTGAAGTATAATAATGGCCTTTTGGACCATTTCGTTAATCTTCGGAACTTTTCGAAACATAGGTTTATATGAACATTCTACATTGTTTTGATGGCGGGAACCTGCCACCCACCAAAAAATGTAAAATTATATATATATATATATATATATATATATATACACACACATATATATATATATATATGTGTGTGTGTATATGTGTGTGTATACATATGACGAACTGCTGGAGAGTTGCAGGGTTAAAGGCTGGAGGGCTAGCTGCACTCCTATAGAAGTGGGAACTAGAGGATATGCAGCAAGGTCCTTATGCAAAGCTTTAACAGATATTGGGATAGTGGGATTAAAAAAAAGAAAAGTGCTCAAGTCCATAACCGAAACAGGGGAAAGAACAGCTAATTGGTTATGGATCAAAAGAGAGAGTGCCTGGATTCCAAAACAAATTGTTAGCTAAAATTCCCCGAAATTCTGCGTTTAAATTAATGTTTCGGACGAGCTCATCTACGGTTCACCTCTAAATGGATAGTGGTTCTGACTGTCGACAATCAGAAGCATTTTCAAGGTTTCGTACCGGGCCTAAACGTAATTTTCCAGTGTCTGAAAGCGCTTATCGAGGGTGGGCCAGAAACTGATCATCTCTGGTCGGGTCGGCGCGGTGAGGGGGGTATGATCTCTAGCGCCTTCATTACGGTGCGTATGTTTGAAATGTATATATATATATATATATATATTGTAAAAATAGTTTTGCCTAAAATTATACTTTTCATCAGTAAATTTTATGATTCTTTGTCAATTTAATGGATTTCATTTGCAGACGAAGTTTTTGTGAATGAATATTCTCCACTTCGAATTCGTATTGATTTTATCAAAATTATTTGGATTAAATTCACTCAGTTCTTCAAATGACCTAATGGTGTACTATCTCTTGACAATGCATTGCAAACCGATCTGAAAAGTGTAGATAATATCTAAATGCCTCAGACCTTGAAATATTTTTCTTTATGCAAGGAACAAACAAATCTTACATCTTTATGAATGGCGCCAATCCAAAATTCTTCAATGTCGGAATTGTTGAGTAAGTATAAAAATCCTTCTTCATAAACATTTAAAATAGACACAAGATGGCCGCCTTCTGACTGACAAAAAATCTCCGCTTCTCGCCATGTTTTTAGATCTTCCACGTATTTATAATAAGAATTTCGATATTTAACGTAGCCTGACTTTAATTCCTCTTTTCCTTTGGGCTGCAAGGGAATGCTGTTATCTATGAAAATAAAATATATAAAAATTAATATAACTAAAATGAGAATAAATACAAATAAAAACATTAATGAAATAAAGGAATGGCAAAGACAAATGTGCAGAAATATAAAGATATTTTTTTAAAATCATTTCACCTCAAGCAAAGTGGAACCGCCACTAGTGCCCATGGGTTTACAGTGAAAAAAAAACCCCAACAAAGACTGAATATAGTGGGTATTGGAGAAAGGATAAAATATGAACGGGGTTCAAGAATAAAGATGGTAACTGACGTTGCATTGAATTTGTAGTTATCGTGGAAGCAAGTAAACGAAAATGCAGAAAGTGCGATAAAAGAAACTGTTGAAACAGAAGAGGTAGTTATATCTATTTTAACATGAAAAGTGTGGAAGCTGGATGCCAATCTAGTAGCACACATAAATTCATGTGGTCGGAGAACCAGGAACAAAAAAAAAAACAAACTCGCCAGAGAAGTTGATATAAAAATGTTTGTAGAAAAGACAGAGGGAAGCCACGTCAGGTCGGTGAGAAAGTGACTGAAGTCGAGATGCAAAGTCAAGATCGATTACATTGCAGATCCTTCTATGGGTTTTGTCGAAAACCTTGAGGGGAATAGCAGGAGCACCAGACCAGATATGACAATAGTATTCAATGCACGGACGAATAGTAGATTTATAAATATATAAATGTAGATGTAAATATTTAACATGAAAATATAAATACATTTTTTTGGTGAAATACATAAAGGTTAAAATAGGCAACAAAATGAAAAAAAAAACTCTCAATATAAAAATATAAGAACGTCAAATAACTTGTGATCGTGGCATTGCAAGTTTTGAACAGAATCGCTTTCAACATTATGATGCACTCTGTTTGGGAACTAAAACTTATCTTTCATCCCAATTTCTCTATTTGTAGAGACGTTCAAGTGTCTAATTTGTCATTTGTTCCGCAAATCCAAGGCTGGTTTGAAAGCTCACGTTCGCCATAAACATCCTTAATTATCATGGGTTTCTGATTCCCAGGTGGACGGTTTCCAATGCTCCTTCTGCTGCATGTTTTGCAAATCCAAGGCAGGTTTGATGGCGCACATAAGACATAAACATAAAACGCAATGTTTTATGTACCAAACTAGTCTCGGACCCTCATACGTCGAAATCGTGAGCCCTTCGTATCTGGCCACTGGCGTATGATACGTTATACGCTAAAAGTCCGCCTCCTTCTACTGAGCGCCCATAGCTCAGAGGTAGAATCGCCGGCTGACGCCAATTCGGTCGGGTTTCAATCCTGGGTTAAAAGCAACCGGATGTCTAACTGTACTGATGAGCTGTGATACAGCGAAACAGATCTGTCTGCGGAGGACTATATATATAAGAGTATAGGGTACGTAAGGATGGAATAATATTCCTTATTCAAACAATATTCTTAAAAAGTGCTCAATACAAAGTAGAAACAATCCTGCACATATATTAATCTATCATCCATCCGTGCATTGAATACTGCTGTCATATCTGGTTGGGTGCTCCTGCTATCCACCTAGGGGTCCTTGACAAAAACTAACGGAGAATCTATAATGTGACTGATACCGACTTGGCAGCCAGGAAACAATCACTTTCTCACCGGCGCAATGTGGCTTCCCTGTGTCTCTTCTACAAATACTTTCATGGCTTCTGCTCAGATGAACTTAGCTCACTGGTACCCCCATACATGAATTTGCTCGAGCCACAAGATTAGCAACTAGGTCCCACCCTTTTACTGTGAAACCAATAAAATTCTACTCTAGCAGCTTCTTCTCTCGCACTTCCCGCCTGTGGAATTCACTTTCATTTACTTGCTTTCCCAACAGCTACTATCTTCAAGAATTTAAATGTAAAGTCAATGGTCATCTCCTATCTCACTAACTTGCATCCTCTTCTCTCTCTCTCTCTCTCTGTCATGCTCCTTTCTTCGTCCACTCCACTCTCATCATTATTATCATCCTTCTCCTACTCTCTTCCTGCCGCTAATAATTCTTTCAAATATTTTGTTGTTATAGATTTGAAGTTAATGCACTGTTAATCCATTTAGTTTAGTTCGTTCACAGTACTAGATGAATAAATATTAATAGATTTTAGAATCAGAGGAATGATTTCTTTGAAATTTTGCAATAACTTTAAAACAGAAGTTTTGTTATTTCCGTCAAAACTGAATTTATATTTAAAATATTTTTAGAAATGCATAGTCGAATTTACGCATAAATTCTCCAGGTTAGTTTAAACGTTAACAGTCGGTTGACAGTATCATAAAACAGGGGGTGATAACCTGTGAGGAAACAGCTCATATGACTCTCAAATATATTGCCGTCATTTATGACGGGAGGGGCTCACTCGTAATACGTATAAAAGTTTTGGTACTTTCTTTTTTGCTGTTCGTCATCGACTTACGACCTATGCAACTTACGACAGTTCGACTTCACAACCTCGACCGTGAATTATTCTGTCTGCTCTTCTGACTACGACTGATTTGTATATCGTAACGTGAATGTCTCCCATCTTGGTGTACGGTAATTTCCACTCTCACTAGTGCTAGCATTCTTTCGCGGGCCTTAAGTTCAGTGTTAGTGTAGAGTCTCGATACAATACACTCGCTTCACCCCGAGTCCGTTTCTTTCATTGAAATATTTATTAAAAAAAAAAAAAATCACAGAACCGAAGATATCTACCGGGAGGAAGTTATGTTTATCTATTCAACTTGGCAAGAAGAAAAGAAGGGCTATTGATCTCGATACAGTAATGGTGGAGAATCAAACAGTACGGAAGAAGAACGAAATTGAATGTAATCGCACGTGATTTGAAGTTATCACACTCTACTCTGTACATGATTATGAAGGACAGAGAAATAATTTGTAAAGCCGTGAAAAATTCTGAGGCGATGCGATCGACAGTTATAACGAAGTAACAAATGGAGAAATTGATACAATATTTGGATGTGCCTCTCAGTTTGACGAACGTAAAATTAAGAAACAAATCAGCGTGTACAGAAATAATACAAAGAAATATATTTAAAAAATACAGTAATCTGAAGAAAGATTTCAAAATTAATTATTTACATGCTGATTGGAATTACAGATCGATTTACGATTCACAGGTCATAAACAATAGTAGTCGTAAATCGACTACAACCTGTAATTGAATTTGAATTGTAGTGTTCAAAAAATGCCGGGATATTCGAAGCCTGCTAAAAAATTCACACCCTAAGAGGAATCGGCAAAATCTATGATAAGTGTATATAATTCTACGTATTCAATCTATCGTTCAATATTATGGAACATTTCTCTCAGTTTCTTTACCCTCTTATTACCACAAATACGTAAGATTATGTTGACTAAAACAATGATTTTGGGATGTGGGGCAAGTTAATATATTTTAGCGCTAATTTATTTATTTATAACGTCATTAACGCTGAGCCGGCGACTATTCCTTGAATCTAAGACCGCACGAGGGCCAGTATCAGTTGTACTAAAAATCTTTCAAATCTGAGCAGAAAGTTCTCATTCATACAAATTTGGTTAATGATAAAAAAAGTGTTTTTGTTTTTTGTTATCTTATCATTTTTTCCAATATTCTACTATCTTTAGATCCCGTACGGATGTGAAGTGTGGTGAAAGAGAAATTGGGGAGTTCAGTTCGAATTCCGGTTGAATTTGTTGCATTCACTTACGTGAAATACTCCTAGGAAAGTATTAACCCATCGTTTCTCTTTCAAGCTATGGGTAAAATAGCAGGACAGATTGGGTTCTATAGCCTTGGTTGGCAATCAGTCTACTGCAGAAAATAATGGCAACCTACTGCGGGAAAATAAGAAAGTAAGAATGGCAAGTAAGAATGTATTGCTTTCGTGTAAGTAATACTGTGGTATGTTTTGATCAGTATTGAGACTAGCATAGTTTAAAACAAGACAGATTAAATCACTCTTTTTAGATCTGTGCCACAGTGTTGTATTTTCAAAATATATATCATCTTCCTCGACGGAATTCACAAATTGAAGCACAGTACTATACTGGATGTGTGTTGTGGTGCAGTGGATATCGGTTCGGAACGAGACCCGAGTTCGATTTTCACTTGAGATTTGTTGCATTCACTTACGTGCAAATACACTCGGGTAAGGTATTAATCCGCCTCTAACCTGTAGCTATTGGTTAAATAACAGGAGAGATAGGGTTCTATAACCTTGGTTGGCAAGCAGACTACCGCAGGAAGTAATGGCAACATACTGCGGGAAAATCTTCTGCCCAGTCAGTCATGTCATTTTCGAGACATGATCGCCTAATCATGTACACGTATGACACTTAACTGACTGACTCATTAGACTGGCATCATTTTACAGTTGAAATGTTTAAATGTATCCGTAAGTTCTATGCTAACAGTTCTTTTTCTCGCGCTTGTGGAACTCTCTCCGGAGTTTTTGCTTTCCAGCTAACTTTGATCTTTAAAACTAATTTAAATACAATTTCAATCGCTATCTAACGTCGTTTTAATTCCTCTTCATTTATTGTTCACTCTCCTTAATTTTTTTCTTATTCTTTCACACTCAGAGACCATGTGTGTCTAAGTGGCTGGATTGTCTTGATTGAGGTAAAATGATAAAAGAAAAGAAAAGAAAAAAAAGAAAAGAAAAGAAAAGGAAACCGTAAATCATATACTTACTTCGATATCCTTGACATATGTAACCCGCTCTTTCCTCACAGAACGCCGGGAACCACATTCCAGCAGCTGTCTTTTCGGTGTGCATCGCGACACAATGCTGAAAAAGAAATATTTTGTTTAATGCAACTCATTATAAACAAGATCAAATGCTAAATATGTGTAGATTATCATATGAAATCTGACCCAGTGTCGACAAACTAATAACGCTTCACTAAATCCGGTGTTCCGTGATATTTCATTTAGGCTCGCACGCTATTGGCAATATGAAAATATTTAAAATAAAAACTTTCAAATTAAAAATTACCTTCCCAAAAGCTAAGCAAAGTATTAGGAAAGGGAAAAATTTCGTTACAAAATATAGAAAAGAGCTCTATATAAAACTTCCATTTTGGTAGTGAATGCTGGACAATTTCCAGTGAATGATAGACAATTTCATCACAGAGGAAAATTGTGGCTAAAAGATATCTGGTTCTACAGAAGGACGTTGAGAATGACTTAGACAGATAATGAGAGCAACAGGAAAGATTTAAGAAAAATGGAAGCAAAAAGAAACGAGAAAGAGTTAAAATTTCTTATGGGGAAAAAGAGCTTGGCGAATTTGACACTCACAGGACACAAGAAAATGCTAGTAACCTAACGAGCTTGTATAAATAAGTGACAGAAAAAAGGGTGTCATAGTAAAAAATGCAAAAAAACAAAAACAAAAAAAACTCAGGGACAGAGAGTAAGGAAGTTGCGGAGAGCCATGGTCATCCACGTCTTTAAAGGTAGACAGCGCTTAAAAGAAGAATATTTTATATCTTAATATGAAACATTGTAGATATATGATAAGTATTATATTCATATAGATAGATGTGAGTTTGTGAACCTGGGTTTCACGCTCTTGCACAGGCTGATCAAAAAGAAAATGGATAGTGAATGATAACATTTATTTTGAGATTTTATATACAATTCTATTTACGAATATCAAATGTGCAATTCCAGACCGGCTCTTCTGGTGGAATTTGGGGACTGTGAACAAAGGATTCGGCGACATGTTGATTATGATCCTCTGGGTAGACTCTTTTGAGTCGGCCAGTTTTTAAGCATTATGAATTGAGCAAATAGTGACGAATTTGTCATGAATGCGGTAAATGGTTTGTTTCTTTGAGTACCTGATGTTTCGAAACATTTTCTTAGAAGTTTGAACATTTTGAAATTTCCATGAATAGACTGAATATATATATATATATATATATATATATATATATAATATTTTCTGTATGCATCATTAACAACCCAAAGACGCCTCTACTGAAGGATTCCTAGAATATATGTTATGCTTCATTAACGACCTTGAGATGCCTCTACTGATGGATTCCTAAAATATTTTTTATGTATCATTAAAGACTCAGAGATGCCTCTAATGATGGATTCCGAGAATTTTTTCATTATGTATCATTAACGACCTAGAGATGCCCCCACTGATAGATTCCAAGAACATTTTTTATGTCTAATGTTATGTTATGTATTAAGGAACCAGAGATGATTCTACGGATGGATTCCTAGAACATTTTCTTCATGTCTCATTAACGATCCAGAGAAGCGTCTATTGATAGATTCCTAGAATAGTTTTATGTATCATTAACGACCCAGAGATGCCTCTACTCATGGATACCTAAAATATTTTCTTTATTCCCCATTAACAATCCACAGATGCCTCTACTGATCGATTCCTAGAACAGTTTCTTTTTGTATCATTTACGAACCAGAGATGATTCTATTGATGGATTCCTAAAAAAATTCTTTATGTACCATTAAAGACAAAAATATGGCTCTAATGTTAGATACCTAGAAAATTGCCTTTATGCCTCATTAACAACCCAGACAAGTGCCTACTGATTGATACCTAGAATATTTTCTTTATGCCTGATTAACTACCTATATTTACTGCTACTAATGGATTTCTAGAAAATTTTTATGCATCACTAATGATCCAGAGATGCCTTTACTGATGGATACCTAGAATATTTATGTCAGATTAACTACCCAAAATTGCTTCTACTGATACATTTCTAGAATATTTTATGCAACATTAATGATCCAGAATTGCCTGTATAAATGGATTTCAAGAATATTTTCTTAATGTAACATTAATGACCCAGAGATGCATCAACTGATAGATTTCTAGAATATTTTCTTTTAGTAGCAATAACTATCCAGAGATGCTTCTACAGATTAATTCGTATAATATATTCTTTAAGCATCATTAACGACCCAGAGATACCGATATTGATGAATTCCTAAAATATTTTCTTTATGCATCATTAATAACCCAAAGATGCCTCTACTGATGGATTTCTAAAATATTTTCTTAATGTAACATTTATGACCCGGAGATGCCTCTGCGAATGGATTCCTAGAATATTTCTTTATGTATCACTAACGAACCAGAGATGCCTCTACTGATGGATTTCTAGAATATATTCTTTATGCCTGATTACCTTAGCGAAGCTTTCTTCTATTGACGGATTCCTAGAATATTTTCGTTATGTAACATTCACGACCCGGAGCTGCTTGTATTGATTGATTCATAAAATATTTTCTTTATGCATCATTAATGCCCTAAAGTTGCCTCTAGTGATTGATTCCTGGAATATTTTTACGCCTCTTTAACAACCCAAACATGCATTCTGCTGGATTCCTAAAATAGTTTCCTTATGTGTCATTAACGACCAAGAGATGCTCTTGTGATGAATTCCTAGAATAATTTCTTTACGTGTCATTAACAATCCAAATTTGCATCTAATGATGGATTCCTAAAAGAACATGTGAATTACGATGATGTCCCATAAAAAATGCAAACTCTTTTATACGTAAAATGAAGAAGAGTTGAAATTATAAAAGAAGTCTTCGAGAATTTAACGTTCGCAGGATTGTCTGAATGAAGAAGAGCAGAAGAAATTCCGTAGAAGGAAAGTTAACTTTGACAAATACCACCTAAATCAAGGTTGCTCCATTTTAAAAGTGCCAGAATTTAGAGCGTTATTGAATCAGGTTTTCCTAAGGGAAAAGAGAGAGAGAGAGAGAGAGAGAGAGAGAGAGAGAGAGAGAGAGAGGTGCATGTTATGAGTATATGTTGGATAGATAATGGTTAACCATGGAGTTGAAAATGTCAAGACTGTAGTTATCAGAATACACATGGTGAAATGTAGATAAAAACGTTGGTTGGATCAAGTTACTTGCGCCATAGAGTTGTGAGTTCAATACCCGGTGACGGTAGTGGCGAACAAAAAAAACTTAGAGAGTTAAATGGAGATAACTAAGATATCTGGAAGTGGCATGACTCTTAGAACGAGAACAAAATACTCCAGTGATCAAAGTAAAGGGTTCGATTCAAACTTCCAGTTATCTGCAGAAGTTCGGAGAGTACAACGGCCAAAACGTTATGAATATGACAATAAAGATGAGGACAACAGCCCGAACAATGTAAATAATGTAAATACCTCATCCAACAAATATAGACAAATCTTTTCAGTTACCAAACTCTTTCTAATTTGCCAAATAAAATATAGTTAAAAGCAATGTTGTCTTTAGAACAACAAAGATGGAGAATTAGAGAATTGCTCATCTCCTGTCGTTTATAAAGTCAATCTAAACAAAATGAAAACGAAAGCAAAAAATATGAATGCAAAGAAAATAATACCTCGTCTTTTTCATCAGAAATAAATTATTGATTTTAAAAGCGGATAAATTTGTTGAGCAAAGCGGATTTAACCAATCGATGATTTATTAAATTGTTGCCAAAAATACCATTTCCTATTTTGTAATTATCTTTTTAGCGAGACAACTCTTTATTTTGGCTTAAGGCAAAATTTTTATAATCTTCCTACATTATTTGTTTAAGGAGATCCAGGCACTAAAGCTGTGCATAGTTTGTATGAAATGTACAAACCTACCTACGTACAAGAAGTCTGTAAAGAAAAATTATTTTGTACAATGAAAAACTAACCATTAAATTTGGACCCGTGTTTTTTTCATCTTAATTAAAGTTTTTTTTTACTTACGATATTAGTATTTGTTTTAATATAAAATAAAATGTTATTATGATTATTGCACTTGGTATCATTTTGCCAAAATAAATTTAAGTCCTCTCTGTGGTTTATGATTAAAAATGATACTATAGTGACTTATCTTTAAATAGTTGATCATTTATAATAGAATAATAGTTTATTATTATAATAGAATATAATTTAGTTATATAATAGAATAGAATAGAATAGAATAGAATAATAATAATATATCAGAATATTTGAAAATTAAAATAAATAGAATATAAATATAATAGAATATTTTTGAATAATAATTATAAGAGAAGAGAATAGAATATAAGCAAAATATTAAAATAATAGTTTTTATTAAAATAATTAGAATAAAATCATAATAAAATAATAATGAAAACTTATAAAAAAATATTTTTATAATAATATTATAATATACTAGATATTTTAATATTATAATTAACTAGCAGTATAACCCGGCGTTGCTCCGGTGTAATGAAAACTTTAAAACTAATCCAGGGTCTGGAGCTCAGACTCTTTGGACGTTGGCACGAAAGACCATAAAGCAATAGTTGTTTCCAGTTAAAGCGAAACCGTAGACTGAAAGAAAAATGAATGGATGTAAGTTAAATTTTGATTTTCTGGTCTCGATATCAAATAGGTTTTTTCGTCGTAAACTGAATTTTGAAGGCTAAATAAGTCCTCTGAGTAAATGGTATCATGGCTGAGACTAAGAACTACAATTATACCTACGTAGAGCCAAACCCGAAGCAAAAACTAATATAAAAGGGCTGAAAGAAATACAGACATACAGGCAGATAAACAGACACACAAACATCTTGCCTTATATATATATATATATATTATCGATTTTCTGCAGTATTGTCAAAACTGCAACTTTGAAACTTCTGAATATCGTTTCTTATGTCTTTGTCTATGAGTGTATCAAATTTGATTAAAATCGGACCACTCCTTCTATAACCCGATTTTTTCGATTATCGATTATCAATATATATGGGGGGTACCTCGACACAAAACCTACCTAAGAACACTCACAGGCGCTTATAGTACAGCTGTGTAAATTTTCAAGAAAATCGGTTCAGCCGTTTCGGAGTCTATAGGTAACGGTCACACACACACATACACAGACACACACAGAATCAAAGTTCCATTTTTTTTTCAAAGTTTAGATTAGATAGAATATTAATATAATAGACTATTTTTAATAATAAAAATAATAATTATAATATAATAGATCATAATACAAGTTTATTATCTATAAATAGTTCTTTTTTATTGCTTTATTGATACTAAGTAATATTATAGTTTATTTACTTACGATATTACCATGATAGTAATTTTAACTAAAATGTTACTATTATTATTGTTGCGCATGGTATCATCTTGTCAGAGAGAACTTTCAAGAGCTTAAATGGGTCTGTGTGTAAAAATGGTACTATAGAGACATATCTATGAACATTTGGGGACGTTACATTTAGATGGAGAGGGTTTTACGGGTGATAGGTGCAGTTACAAACAAAATAATCTTTTGTAGCTCTGAGATGCTAATATGTCCAAGAATTGAACTCACATGATTTCTGTTACCCAACTTTATCATACCCTTTATTATCATATCTAGGTTTATCACACCCATCTCTATCATATCCTTTTTTATCATACCCTTCCTTATCACCCCCTTTTTATCACACCCTTCTTTATCATACCATCCTTTATCACCCACTTTTTATCACATCATTCTTCATCATACCCTTCTATATCATCCTTTTTTATCACACCCTTTTTATCATATCCTTCTTTACCAGACTTCTTTATCATAGCCTTCATTATCATACTGTTCTTTATCATGCCCTTCCACTTTTTATCACACCCTTCTTTATCATACACTTCTCTATCATACTATTTTATCACAACTTTTTTATCATACCCTTCTTTATCATCACCTTTTTATTAAACCCTTCTTCATCATACCCTTTTATATCATACACCTCTTTATCACCCTCTTTTTATTATACCTTTCTTTATCACACCCTTCTTTAACATAGCCTTCATTATCACACTCTTCTTTAAGATACCATGCTTTACCACCCCCTTTTTATCACACCTTTCTTTATCATAGCCTTCTTTATCATACTCTTCTTTATCATAATATTCTTTATCATACCCAGTGCCTCTATCACAATGGGATCATTGTAGTTTTTACATTTTTGTTATGTCAATTTAAAAAAATATTTGAATCCTGTGGCGAAGTCATATCAATTATTTATCAGGTTTCTTTTTTTAAAATTCTTTAAAACTATGTCTGGTCTATTTACCTCAATTTTTCTGTCTGTGTGGATTGGGAAATATCTTAGTATAGTAGTTTCATCACCATTTATGGTATCATTCATGTGGAGTTTGTGCTATGTACCCGGGAATTCAATACAATAGTTAATTATAATTATTGATATAATAATAATTGAAAAAGAATTTTGCTATGAAAATGCATTGGAAAGAAATTAGATTATGAATATACATTAAAAAGGAATTTCACTGTGAAAATGCACTGGAAATAGATTTTATTATGTAAATGCATTGAAAGCGGATTTCACTATGAAAACACATTGAAATAGGATTTTATGATGAATATACATTAGAAATTGATTAAACTACGAAAGTGCATTGGAAAATGGTTTTACTATAAAAATTATTTGGAAAGAGATTTAACTATAAAAATTATTTGGAAAGAGATTTAACTATAAAAATGTATTGGAAAGTGATTTTACTATAAAAATGCATTGGAAAGGGATTTTATAAAAATGCTCTGGAAAAGGATTTTACTATGAAAATGCATTAGAAAGGATTTTACTATGAAAATGCATTGAAAAGGGATTTTACTATAAAAATGCATTGGAAAAAGATTTTACTATGAAAATGCATTGGAAAGGGAATTTTACTATGAATATGCATTGGAAAGTGATTTCGCTATGAAAATGCATTGGAAAGGGATTTTATTATGAAAATGCATTGGAAGGTTATTTATTTTCTTGTTTTATAATTGTTTCACATCAAGGAAGGCAGTTCCGCTGCTGGTGTGCAGGTGTTTATAGTGAGAGAAAGGGCAAGGAAAAAGTGAGAAACAAAATACAAGATCTATTTAAGAAAGGACAAGAGGAATTTGGGAATCAAGAAGATAGCAGATGGCAATCACCGTCGCACTTGAACTTTTAGAGATCGTAGCTCTCAGAGGGTTCCACAAACGAGAAGTGCGATTGAAGAATCGCTAGAGCAGAACCTGCAGTTATACTTGACTATTTTGTCTGTAAAAGGATGTGACCTAGTTACTAATGTAGTAGCACTAAATTACTATGAAAAATGCTGAAGCAAGGGATTTTACTAGGAAAAATATATTGGAAAATTTATTTTCACATGAAAATGCACTGGGACACGATTTTAGAATAGATTCGTTGATTTTACAACATGATGCTCATTGACAGATCATTTAATGTTGATCTTATATGGAACGCCTTGTGAGTATGTTACTTTCTAGCCAGTAATAATGCTAAACGATACCACACTCATTAATTCTTATACCACAGAGAGACACCTGAAAATTAAAAACAGTCTACTGAACGTGTTAAATCATTCACCTCATATTTTAGTTGAAATAATTCCTCGATCTGCGAGCTTGGCAGGTTGATGTAAGAAATCTCTGAGTTGTCCTCCCAGGTTAACGTAGCTTCCTTAATGCGCATCCCGATCCAAAGTGATGATGAGAACTTGAACAGCATTTGAGTTAGAAATGCTGAAATATAAAAATGCACTGATTTACTTTGATATTTGATCAAAACTTTACAGTTATTTTAGCACAAATTCTAAAATACGTCTTTTTTCCTTCTTTTATCAAAGCTATTAATTGAAATTTATACGACCAGAAAGATGATTTCCTTAAGTAGATATAATAATACTTTAAAACTTTGCTGGGGTCAATCAATGTCGAACACAGCTCCTCTCTTTAAAATTTATATTTCCTTATCTTCTTTCTTTCTTTTTTTTTTTTTTTTTTTGCTTTTTATTCTTTTTAACAGAATTTAAATTGACTGGAATGTTTTCTTCTTTATCAGTTAAATCTAGAAATTCATCCATTTTGACAAATCTGTCAACACAAAATAATTTTCTTTAAAAAAAAAATCTATCAAAAATAAAATATACTTTTCTGAAACATTATTTGAAGAAAATTAGCTCATTTTTTTTTATAATCATTTCACCCCAAGCAAGGCAGTACTGCCGCTGGTGCGCAGGGGGCTACATACGAGAAGAGTAAAGAGAAAGAATTTGCAGTTGAATAAGTCTGAAGTGAAACAAATATTACATTCAGTTTAAAATATAGCAGAAAAGCATTTTTATTACATGTTGAGGGATTTATTGACAGCCTGATGTTTTGGAAATTTAACTAAAGTAATTACTTGACGAATACAACATCAATGTTTTTTTGTATAGAATTTTTAAAATTACACAGTGATACTAAAAAATGTAAATATTTTAAGTATTCAAATATTTTATTGAATTTTAGGTAATTCGGCTTTTTAACTTACGAAGAAACATTTTGAGAAAATATTTGAAAATTACGAATAAATTTAAAATTTATTATCAGTACCTCTCTTGTTTTCTGATAATGTTATATATACAAAACTGTACTTATAAAAAGCAACATGTTTACACAGACACACTTGTGCAAATTAACTGATAAAAAAAACGAATAATATCTTCTTAGGATCTTTCACACTTTCCCTGATCACGTATACGTCGTCTCTTGACGTTGTTTTTCTCTTTCAACTGCATTTTCCTTTACGTTTTAACTGATGGATCCATTTTTTTTCATTCTCTTTGAGGCCACGCTTTGATGAAAGGCTGTTACCAACAATACCTGCGATCTCTCTGTAAGGCTTGCCAGTGTGCTCGTGCAGCGTTACAATTTTCGTACGCTTACTTGGAGTAACTTCCATCAGAGGAAATGGCTATAGGACAACTAATTGACAGTATAGACAATAGTGTCTGAGCGTGATAAAAATTTGATGCAATCACAAATGACGCAATATTTTCCAAGGCCAAACAAATTTCATCATATACCCTGATACCTTTCAAAATAGATTGATATTAATAGCAAGAAAACTAAAGCAGTTGTTTCAGTTAATTTGCATAAGGGTGTACGTGCTTACGCACGCACAATTGAAAATTCTTTTTAAAATACTGGAGTCCTTGAATTATAGTGAACTGTTACATTTATGATTTACAAATACAGTTTCATTTTAATGACAATATCACCTGGCCACTACAAATTAATACAGCTTTTTAAAATACTTTTAAAGTTTATTAATTATTCTAATTATAACTGAAAAAAAAAATGAAAACAAATTTTGTAAAAATAAATGGATAATTGCTATGTAGACAATAGCGTTCATATATTTTATTTATAAAAAATTAACAGCTTTTCAAATTATAAATGTCTTCGTATATCGTATTTTTTTCGTATAAGTTGGGATCCTGTTTTTGGAACTGGGGCTAAATAATCCACACAAATAAACACTACGTGTTTCAAAAAAATTTCTTCAAATTTCATGCAATTTAAATGAATGGGATGGAGTAACAGATTAAAACATTTTTACAAAGAATTTCTAAAAAAAGAAGAAAAAAAGAGCACTGAAAATAGGCTATATTCTCAAACCTTGTTCAAATTCATTGTTGATACTAGCAAGTCCGAACAGGTCGCCGTAACTTCTACACTTCGATTTTGCCTGTTGCCATGACAGCTGTTCACCTTTACCAGTTCCTCCAATCAAAAAACACTTTGTATCTGCCAGAAAAGATCAACCAAGGGATTAAAAGTGGCTTAATAAGGATTCAACAGATTAATATAATATTAATATATTTTTAGATTTCACTTAAGCAAGGCTATAAAGTCCTTAAGACGCAAGTGGCTACTGAGAATGAAAGAAAATGAAAAAACATTCTCGAGAGAACACAATACAAGAACTGAGTCTAATGACAGGAGAAGATGATGTTGCATTTAAATTTTGAAGCTTTTACTTGAGAGGAAAGATTATTTCACATGCGAGAGTTGCGAGAGAAGAAACTTTTAACATAGTACTTACGGTTGCATATATCAATTTCAACAGTAAAATGATGGGACCTAGCTGCCAATCTAGTATTACGCTTAAATGCATGAAGTTGAGGCACCAACAATGGCCCATCAGATCAATTGTCACGAAAGTATATATAGATAAGGCGCAGAGAAGTTACGTTATGGTGATGAGAAATTGGCTCAAGCCGAGATATCAATTCATGATTAATGACATTTGCAGATTCTTTTTGGAATTTTGTCAAGAATCTCTAGATACATAACAGAAGCACCATACTAAATGTGGCAGCAATATTCAATTATCTGACGAATAGTAGACTTATAAAGTTGCAAGAAAGATTCTGGCGAGAAAAATTGTATAACACGACAAAGTGAACTAGTATTTATAGCAACAAACTCAGCAAATGATGTAATATAATTTTTCTACTATATGTCAATGGACAAATGTTAGCCGGAGAAAGCGCAACGAGTTACTCTCCTGGAAGTTAGCATCGGCCATATGCTGTTGGAAGTCAACAAACGATTAAAAGAGATAACCTTTTTTGCCTTCCAAATATAATTACAGAGCGATTTTTTACTTTAAAATGTTATTTGAACGGAGAACATTTTTTTACATTGTTTGGACTACTGTCCGCATCTTTGATGCCATATTCATAACGTTTCGGCCGTTGTATTCTCTGGCCTTATCTAAAATTTGCCTCAATTTTTTAGATGAAATATTGTAATTTTTTACACAATTTATATTGTTCGGATTACTGTTCTCATCTTTGTTGCCATATTCACAACGTTTCAGCCGTTGTACGCTCCGACCTTCTTTAGGATTTGTCGCTTTTTCTGAGATGGGATATTGTAATTATTTACACTATTTACATTGTTTAGATATTGTGCAGCATGACTCATGGAACAATAACAATCTACCCTAGTGAATGAAAAAAATGGTTAAGTTCGAAATTCCAAACACTTGAAGAATGTCGGAGTGCACAACGACCGAAACGTAGTGAATATGGCATCAAAAATGAAGACAAGAGCCCGGAGAATGTAATTAGTGCACATAATTACAATACCTCATCTCAGAAATATAGACAGATATTGAAGGTGAATATGGCAACAAAGATGAGGAAAACAGTCCCAAAAATATAAACTGTGTAAATAATTACAATACCTCATCTAAGAAATATAGGCAGCTATTGAAGGTGAATATGGCAACAAAGATAAGGACAACAGTCCCAAAAATATAAATCGCGTAAATAATTACAATACCTCATCTCAGAAATATAGACAGATATTGAAGGTGAATATGGCAACAAAGATGAGGAAAACAGTCCCAAAAATATAAACTGTGTAAATAATTACAATACCTCATCTCAGAAATATAGACAGATATTGAAGGTGAATATGGCAACAAAGTTGAGGACAACAGTCCCAAAAATATAAATCGTGTAAATAATTACAATACCACATTTCAGAAATATAGACAGATATTGAAGGTGAATATGGGTGAATATGGTGAATATGGCAACAAAGATGAGGACAACAGTCCTGACAATGTAAATAGTGTAAATAATTGCAATAACTCATTTGAGAAATATAAACTATTATAGATCTTTTTTGTAATAAAATTAGTTATGCATAAAACTACTTATAGAACTTAAGAACAACAGAAAACATTTGACCATTTAGTTACAATCTAATCTAACTACAATTGAGGAAATCTGTCTGTGCAAAGTACAATATGATTATTTCCTTTTACATTTTTAATATGTTTGGTTGGAACGTATGACGTTATTTTGTTGTGTTAGGTGTAAATATCAACTTTGTTAAAAAGCAAAACCTTTGAGTAACACTTTATATTCGTCTTTGATATCGTTGTAATTTTTTATTTGATAAGTGGATTATCTAGTGTGAGATTTGTTAAATTTTTTTTTTAAATATCTTACAATGTAAAGGATGAAACAGAGGCATTGTATTTCATTTTTTAGTCATTTCTCTTTAATCAAAATAATAAATCCACATAGAGACGTAACGGGTTACGGAGAGTGCAAGAATATCAGAAAAAAATTATTAAGGAGAGAACATAAATTAAGAAAAAAGGAAAAAAAAACAAACAATTGACATTGTATTTAAATATTTGAAGATTAAAATTGACTTTTGCGTAGCAGAAGCCCTAGGCCAGATGTGACAGCAAAAAGCTATGCATGAACAAATGATAGATTTATAAATGTGTAAGAGAGATGCTGGCAAGAGAAATATGTCTAACAGGACACAGTGAACCAACTTTCCTAGTAGCAAACCTAGCAACTGATTCAATATCATCTTTTCACTTGTTGTCAGGAACGGCGAATCCTGGACATAAATTTACGAGTAGAGGATTATCAAAACTTCCAATGCATGTTTTACCTTAACAAATTACTAAATGTTTAGAACTAAATGTCTCAAGAAATCATACAGATCTTCTAAATTTGGTGGTAAGGGAATTGTGCTTGGAGTGTTCGGGCCGATTCTGATTAATTTTCAGGTGCTGAATTTAAAATCACACGTATTTCCTACCATTAGTTTCAGTTCTCTTGTTCCAGAATACTATTTACCTCCGTAGTTCAAGAATTACGGCCATATCATGTTGACACACCGGTTCTCCGAAGTTAAGCAAATCCGAGCCTTGTCAGTATCTAGATGGGTGACCGCTGAGAATACTAAGTACTCTAAGTTTGGCTGTATAGCAGTGTAATAGATAACGGCTCGGAATCCGAAATCAGAGAGCTGAGTTTCAATTCAAGTTGTGTTCATTATATTTACTTGCTTTACTTATCTTTGTGAAAGGCATGAACCCACTTCTTCTCCTTCCCAGCTATGGGTTAATTAGTAGGATCTGTATCAGTAAATCATTATCATCTTTAAAATATTCTTACAATTTATAAGTATTTTCTTGCTTTAAATAGGCTGTTAAAGGACTTTCGAACAAAACCCTTTATTGCAATCTCCTTGGGTCAAGAGGTTGTGAGTTCAATACTAGGATACAGCAGTAGTGAACAAGTAGCTTACAGGGTTAGAGGGAAATAACTCATGACTAGCAGAAGAGGCTCTACCCAAAGGGATGGAGATATATACGCCAGTGATTGTAATAAGGGTTCTATTCGAAATTTCTAGCAAGTCGTACAAATAGCAACAAAGATGAGGACAATAGTCCGAATAATGTAAATACAGCATATATATAGTACACACACACACACACACACACACACACACACACACACACACACACACACACATATATATATATATATATATAGTAAAAACGTATATTTTTAAAAATATATATAATTTTCAAAACAACATAAATGTAAAAAAAATATGAATGAAAAAAGAAAACGTTAGTGCGGAAAAAGGACCATAAAAAGACGGGATTCACAACGACAGAAGGTTGGAATTGGTGTTGCATACTAATTTTTGAAAATTGTAGTCGACAGTAAAACGACGCCAGAAGAGAGTTTTAAATGCCAAAAGTGTGAAAAGAAATTATTAGAATAGAACCTTTATCTATTTCAACAGTAAAACAATGGGACCTAATTGCTAATCTAGTAATAAGTCACACATAGGAAGAAGTCATTAGCTACGCGCCATACGGTATTTTTATTTACAGCGTGTGCAAAAGATTAATACCCACGTTAGTGAAATAAAACGTGAATTGAAAATGAGCCTAAATATTACTGTGACACCAAAAATGGCGTTCAACGTTGTCACATCTGCAGAAAAGAGTGTAAGCGCACAGTAGGACTAAAAAGACACATCTGCGCAGAGCTTATTTGAAGATGAATCAAGCGATAGTAATACTTGAAATCGAATCACAGACATCATGTATGCATGCATTAACTTAAATACTGCAAATACAGTTGCATTCAAATGCAGGCCATTTTTGTGAAAAATCGATTAAGCACTTTTAGTTCCAGTAAAATTCACGCAAATTAAAAATAAAATTTAAAAATTGATATAATTTTAACATAAAATTTGCCGATGTTATTACTTAGATTTCAATGTTCTTTTTCTATTCTTTCACATCAAACTGAAGCAAGTAGAGCGTGCTTCATTTCATATTTTATGAATTTGTATTAAAGAATTTTTGTATTTGTTAGATAATTGACACAGCAATTCCAATTTTAATGAGATTTTAAAAAAAGATTTTGTCTTCTCCCACTCAAAACTGGGATTCAAAGTTTATGTCTGTGCTTGATGTTTATAACTTCGAATTAATAATTAATTAACCAAATTCCGTCTTACGAACATTTCTCTTAATAATATTAGGACCTTGAATAAGTTCTCACTGCTTTTCAACAGTTATCTGGCGTTCCCAGAACTGCGTGTTTGTAGTTTCAGATATTAACGCATCTATAGGAAAATACTATAAGCAAGCTTGAAATTCAGTGTATATAATTTCGTTGAAGTGTAAACAATTTTGTTTTTCATAGCGTTAAACATGTCAGATTTCATGCCAAAGAAAGTGTATTTGCGGGGAATTTTACTGCACTACTTTATTCAAAAGAAATCTGCAGCTGAGGCACACAGAATTCTTGTTGAGACTTACTTACGGTGACCATGCTCTGTCGGAAACAACATGCAGAGATTGGTTTAGATGCTTCAAAATAATGATTTTGATGTTGAAGATAAACAACACTCTGGCGCACCAAGAAAGTTTGAAGGCGAAGAATTGGAGGTATTACTTCATGAAGACTCATGTCGGGTGCAAGATGAACCTGCATAATAATTAGTAGTTGATCACACAACAGTTTCGAAACATTTGAAAGCATAAGGAATGATTCAAAAGCAAGGACATTAGGTGCCATACGAGTTAAAGCCGAGAGACGTCCAATGGCGTCTGTTCATGTGTAAACAGCAGTTTCAACGGCAGAGAAGGATTTTTTTTTTTTGGCATCGTATCGTGACCGAAAAGTGGATACACTACGATAATCTTAAGCGTAGAAAATCATGGGGTAAGCCCGGTCATGCATCAACATTGGCAGCAAAACCAAATATTCATGAAGCTTCTGCTGTGCATTTGGTGAAATCAGCTGATTGCCGTTTATTATGAGCTGCTCAGGCGTACCGAAACTCACGGGAAATCGCTATCGGGTACAACTGATGTGTTTGAGCCGAGCATTGAAGACAAAACGGTCGCTATACGAGCAGAGACACGACAAAGCGATTATGCTACATGACAATGCTAGGCTACATGTTGCAAAACGGGTGAAAATCCACTTGAAAACGCTTAAATGGGATGTCCCACCCCACCCGCAGTATTCACCAGATATTGCCCCGTTTGATTATCACTTGTTCCGATTGATGGCACATGGCCTGGCTGAGCAGCATTTTCATTATTATAAAGAAACCAAAAAATGGTTTGACTCGTGGTTAGTTTCAAAAGACCTGTCGTTTTTCTCAACGTGAAATTAAAATGCTGCTAGAAAGATGGGATAAAGTAGTGACCAGCAATGAACAATACTTTCATTGACATGTTTCTTAATAATTTTTGTAAATAATCATTACTTTTCATGAAAAATCAGCGAGAACTTATTCAAGATTCTAAGAATTCAAAAATGATTTAGTAGACGATGTTATTTTATTGAATTTTTGGCGATTGCCTTACGGTTTCTATCGTTCAATACTATGCATCTGAAAGATGCCATTTTTATTGTAGTTGTCATCGGGTCTCGGCTTTTTTCATTGCTTTTGACTCCAGGATGTTCAAATGATATTAATCCCCCCACTAGGGCATCTTCTTTTCAGGCAGTACCTCTTATTTGAGAGGGGGCTTGGTTTATTGCCAGACACTTGAGACATCCCCAAGAAGGAAGCGCCGATGGAACTTTGGCAATTTCTCCACAATATTGCTATTAAACCCACTTTAAAATGACCTTGTATCACATTTGTTAGCGACATGGGTGTACTGAAAATACCTGCTTCTCGGCCTTAGAGATGAAAGTGTAGTATCTATTCTTATTATCAGCTTAATTTGATCCTCTCTTCACTTCTCTCTTCTTTTTTTCTTCTCTTCTTTCTTTTTTGCTGAAACCAAGTAGTGTCTTTTTGTCTCTTTCTGAGCGATAAAAAAGGAATAGTCCACTACTTATAAGATATTGGCAGTACGTAACGGTCGTGCGAACTAACGAAAGGAGGGATAGGCACAATTAGAATAGGATGATTTTAGTACATATCTGTTTGTTACTGATTTTCTTTTGAGTGGGGAGACATTATATATCTGAGTTGAAAACTCGCCTACTCATCAGTTTAAAACTAGTTTCTGCTGAAGGCGTAAATGGGTTCTTTAGCCTTGATAAAAGATCATGGAGTTGAACTGTGCATTTACTGAATCAAATATTATTGAAAAATATGATTACTGTGAGCTCATGGATTGCATTTAATTTCCCAGAGAATTTTGCATAGGATTTCAAGTACCAACATATTATTTTGCAGTGATGTTCACCATGTATAAGGCTCGGTGGCCAATCAAGGTAGACACTTACAGAGTAAGAGGCACAGATATGCGTGAAAGATAAGGGTTAACTGTAGTAATTGGAGAAGCAACCTCTTGGGAGTTGGTTCCACAAGTCAGTGGTTTGTGGGAAGAAGCTGCTCAAATAAAAATTACATATCAAAGGGAATGGGGTTCGATTCACTACAATGTAGACCAAATGGTGGCTCTTAACCATTTAAGGTTAGAACTGGTGGAAACAAGGAATATAGTTTTCTTGTAAATTGCATTAGATAAGCAAGAAGCTTTTGGTATTTCAACTATGTGAGGGGGTCATAGATTGGAAAATAATTTATTACCCACAAGAATGCAGAGATGATTTTGAACTTATTCTTAATACTTTTCCTCTTTCTTAATACTTTGCTTAGCCTTTGGAAGGCATCTTTTGTTATAGTAATTTACTTTCTGATTTCAGTGTTACACTTTCTATGTTATTTATGAAAGACATTTTTTTACTCTTTGACAAGCCCGAGGGCCAATCAAGGTAGGAGTTACAGAATAAGTGGCACAGCTTATGCGGATATATGTTGAAGATAAGGGTTACCAATAAGTTTAAACAGGTTAAGAAGCATCTGCTCAGGAGTCGGTTCCACAAGTCAGTGGTTTGGGGAAAGAAGTTGCTTGTTTGGAACATAAACTCATCAGGGAAATAAGAAAATGAGGGGTTTGCTACAGTGTTTATGGCATTGGTGGTCGTAGACGTGAAGGTTAAGACTGATGGAACAAGAGTGTATTTCATCTGAACACTCAACATAGAAATAGCAATAAAGTAGTGAGAGGCTTGTAAACACTCATCTGTGAGAAAGGGAAGGGAATGCAGATTTGAAAATAATTCCTCGCCCACAAAGATGTGGAGATGCTTTTGTATTCATGACATGGTGGGTGCACCTGTGAAGTTTAGGACTGGTGGAACAAGTGTGTAGTTCATTTGGACACTCACCATAGAATTAGTAATAAAGCAGTGAGAGGGTTGTAATGTGTCATCTGTGAGAAAGTGGATGCAGATTTGAAAATAATTCCTCATTCACAAGGACATGGAGATGTTTTTGAATTCATTGCATGGTAGGTGCACCCGTGAAGGTTAGGACTGGTGGAACAAGAGATTATTTTCATCTGAAGACTTACCATGAAAACAGCAATAGATAGTGAGAGACTTCTAGTGTCTGGCGTCCACACCTTTAATTTTTCAATCTCCCAATCCCTTACGCAAGTGGTGGACTTCCCCACGCGTTTCTCCAATAGCCCTAACGGAAGGGACTCGCTACTAGACCTCTGCTTCACTTCCACCCCAAATTCTTGCTCCACCAGACAGCTCTGCCCTCTCGGAAATTCTGACCACGCCGTAGTTTCTGTCAACATCTAGTTCCACTCCACCCCTACCCAAGAAACCCAGACCAACAGAATATCCTACTGCTATCAAAGAGCAGACTGGGATTCGTTCCGTGTCTTCCTCTGCGACGTCCCTTGGAACAATGTTTTTAGTCTTCCCATCGAAGACTGTGTATCAGAGGTTTCCTCCTGGGTTAAGGCTGGCATCAATGCATTCATCCGTGCCAGGAAATTTCAGCTTAAATCCCATTCATCTCCCTGGTTCTCGCCCGCTTGCTCGGCCGCCATTGCCCACCGGAATCACTTCTTTGGCTTTATCGTAGCCACGTGTCGGACCAAAACAGGCGCCTTTTCGCCTCAGCTCGTAATAAGTGTAAAAGATACTTAACGAAGCTAAGATGCTGTTTTCTGCCAGGATACAGCAGCGCATAGCATCCTCCAAGTTCGGTACCAAAGACTACTGACGCCGCTGCAAACGCGTGCTTAGCAAGAGTAAGTCCTCAATACCCCCACTAATAAACGAGTTTGAGGTCCTCACCTCCTCAGCGGACAAGGCTGAATGCTTTGCCCGTAGATTCTCGACCAATTCGACTCTGGATTCGTCTGGAATCCATACACCCGATTTCACATCTAGAAACTGAGGCCCAATTGAATGACGTCCACATCACGCCCTCGCTGATTTCTAGCATAATCTCAAAACTGGACCCTCACAAAGCGAGTGGTGGGGATGGAATCCCAATCATAGTTTTGAAGAATGGTGCCCCTGAACTCTCCTTTATCCTTTCTAAGCTCTACAACCTCTGCCTATCTTCCTCCTGCTTTCCTGCCTGTTGGAAGTCTTCTTCTGTGGTTCCAACATTCAAGAACACTGGTGAACCATCGGACCCCGCAAATTACCGCCCCATCAGCCTTCTTCTGATCTTCGGCAAAGTGTTCGAAGCCATTATCAATGCCGAGGTCGTTCAGCATCTCACAGCCCACGGGCTCCTCTCGGACAAACAGTATGGCTTCCGCTTCACCAGGTCCACTGCTGATATGCTAACGACCAACACCGAGTATATATACCAGGCTCTCGGCAAGAATGGTGAAGCTCGAACCGTCGCCTTGGATATCTCTAAAGCATTCGATAGAGTATGGCATGCCGGCCTTCTACGGAAACTGCGAAGCGATGGCATAACTGGACTTTTGTTGGACTTAATCTGGTCATTCCTCTCTAACCGCACACTGAAGGTGGTATTAAACGGACATCCCTCCCAGAACTACCCTACAAACGCGGGTGTACCACAAGGCTCTATCCTAGGTCCTACGCTCTTTCTAATCTATATCAATAATCTCCCCGATGGCATAATATCACAAGTAGGCATGTACGCCGATGATACCACAGTTTACTCTCGCCTCGATCAAAAATCTGGTGTTGGTGACAAGGCAAACCTTGCTGCCGAGCTTGAGAAGGACCTCCAATCCGTGGTATATTGGGGTAAGAAATGGCTCGTAAAATTCAATTTTTCCAAAACGAAGCTGCTGTCAATTAACCACCACAGACAACCGCACCTCCCTCCCATTAGCATGGAACAGGCTTGCCTCCCAGAAAGTAAATCACTACGCCTGCTTGGCCTGACACTCTCAGCGGACCTCAAGTGGTATGACTACGTCGAATCCATTGCTAAATCCGTAGGTATGAAAGTCGGCTCTCTGTGCAGGGCCCGGAAATTCTTTCCGCCTGAATCTATTCTGCAATTATATAAATCCACCATCCGCCCGTGTATTGAGTACTGCTGTCACATCTGGTCGGGTCCCCCTTCTATTCTCCTTGGGGTTCTTGACAAAATACAGCGAAGAATCTGTAATGTGACTGATACCGACTTGGCTGACCGCCTGCAGTATCTCTCTCACCGGCGTGACGTGGCTTCCCTGTGCCTCTTCTATAAATACTTTCATGGCTTCTGCTCTGACGAACTTAAATCACTGGTGCCCGCTAGATGTGAATTTGCACGAGATACTAGATTGGCAACTAGGTCCCACCCTTTTACAGTGAAACCGATGAAATGTAACCGCAATTTCTACTCCAACAGCTTCTTTCCTCGCACTTCCTGCCTGTGGAATTCCATACCGCATGCTTGCTTCCCCGACGGCTACAACCTCCAGGAGTTTAAATGTAAGGTCAATAGACACCTCCTAACACACTAACTCACACCCACTCTCTCCAACTCTCTCCCTATGTACATCCTAAGTCGTCTATCACTCTCCTTCTGACATTTCCTATACCCAATCCCTCTATGTTACCCCCTGCGCTATAGTGGCAGTGGAATGCCTTGCTTGGGGTGACACGATTAAAAAAGAATGAATTTCTTTATCAGAAAACTTCTGGTATATGAATTTTGTCCTTTATTTGCATAATCAAGAATTTTGTTACTGAAGAAGTGAGGTTTTTCCTTGCTGAAATGACCGCACGACATATGTAATTTTGAGAGTTTTAAATATATATATTATAAATTATATTTTAAAACATGTACAAATTTTTTATGTCGTGGATAAAAAAATTTGTACATGTTCTAAAATATAATTCATAATAAATATTCACAGCTCTATATTATATATCGAGCACTGTTTTAAATTAATGTTTTGGGATGTTGTAAATATTTCTTTGTTCCTTATTGACTCGGATATATATATATATATATATATATATATATATATATATATATATTTACTTTTCGTTATTTTTATTATAATTATGCTTAACCATAGAAAATGTTTTCAGTCACAAAATGCACGCTATCAATAGTTAAAAACAATTTTAAAAAATGGGAAATTTCAGATAAAATTACTGAAAATGAAATAGATAATTTTTCAATATATTTTAGGTAACTTACTATAAGCCATAAAGCCAGTAGGGCAGCCTCCTGTCACAGATTTTGTTGGTTCAACATTTATACTGTCGTCATTTTCATATCTTTTGCAAAGTGAAGGAAAGTTTTTATAGCAACTGAAAGTTCGCCATTTGCCTGTAAAAAGAAAAGAGGCAAAATTTCAAATAATAGTAATGGCTTAACACAACATGAGAACATTTTTGACAGCATCTATAAACGAATATAATAATGAAATTCTATTTGATATAAAGTGGATGGTTGACTTTCTACATTTATTAGGTAGTAAACTGATCCTTCAGAAACACTCCATATTAATAACTGAAAATATAATGGAAAAATCACATATGAAACTTAACAGATTAACAAAATATACAATCATTTTTTACATATATAGGCAATGTAGTATAATATAATAAAAAGCTTTTAATTAATTAATAGTAATGGATTTATAATAGTACGAAGGATTTTTGATAATAATAATGTAAAAGGTAACAATGTAAAAGATTAATGAAAATAATAATAATATGAATCTTTTTAAAAATTGTATGTGTTGTGGATTCTTGTTAGAAACCACACAATATAATAACACAAAACAGATATGAGAGGAAAAATGTAAGTATAATGAACAAAAGATATACAACCTGTACACGGTTAGTAGATTCAGGAATACTTGTTAGTAGGAGTCAAATATATACAATCTTGTAGAAAAGAAGTAAGTCCGGGTAATAAGTCTATATTCTTGCTGACCAATTAGCGGCGGTTCAACTGCTGTGACAAGCACTGCGTTACAAGACCTGCCATACACACTGCCGTTCTCTGTAGGCTGAATCATTTGTATACCTTAGACGAGTCCATTTATATATGTAAAAAAGGGGTGACTCCGCAACAGTATGAAATTTATAATAACAATGTAAAAGATTCTTATAATAGTAAAGAATTTATAATAATAACAATGTGAAAACTTCTAATAATAGTAAGCAATTTATAATATTAATAATGTGAAAACTTCTTATAATAGAAAAAAAATTAAATTAATAATGTGAAAACTTCTAATAATAGTAAGGAATTTATAACAATAACAATATCAAACCTAATAATAGTAAGGGATTTTAATGATAATGTGAGAAATTCTAAAAATAATGAGTGATATAAAACAACAATATGAAAAATTCTAATATTAGTAAGGGATTTATAAAAATAATAATAATGTGAAACCTTTTAATAATTATCAGAAATTCATAATATCAACAACGTGAGACCAATTTGTCTATATTTCTGAGATGAGATAGTATTTACAGTATTTACATTATTCGGGCTATTGTCCTTATCTTTGTTGCCATTTGTACGACGTTTAATAATAGATCATTCTATTTGTCTATGTTTCTGAGATAAGGTAGTATTTACAGTAATTGCATTATTTGGACTATTGTCCTCATCTTTGTTGCTATTTGTATGAATTTTCGGCCGTTGTATGCTTCGGCCTACTTCAGGTGCTAGGAATGTCGAATCGAACCCTTTATTTTTTATTTTTTAATCATATCACCCCGAGCAAGGCGGTAACGCTACTGATGTGCAAGGGGTTACGTAAGAGTGAAGAGATTGAAAAAGAGAAAATTACAATCACTAGGGTATATGAACTCCATTCCTTGCGTAAAGCCTCGATTGGAAGCCATGAGTTATCTCCCTTTAACCCTGCAAGTTACTTGTTCACCACTGCCGTAGCCTGGTATTGAACTCACAACTCTAACAGTCAAGTCAGGAATTAACCAATTTCTATGTCCTTAAAGTCACATAGCCCAGTGGATATAGACGTTGGTTAGTTCCTGTGACTTGATCCAAAGAGTTGTGAGTTCAATACTAGACTACAGCAGTGGTGAACAAGTAACTTGCAGAGTTAGAGAGAGATAACTCATTACTTCCAATCGAGGCTTTATGCAAGGAATGGAGTTCATATACCCAAGTGATTGTAATAAAGGGTTCAGTTCGAAATTCCTAGCACCTGAAGAAGGCTGGAGCATACAATGGCTGAAACGTTGTACAAAGCAACAAAGATGAGGACAATAGTCTAAATAATGTAAATGCTGTAAATGCGAGACCTAATAACAGTAAGAAATTTATAATAAAAACTGTGAAAACTTCTACTCATAGGAGGGTATTTATAATAATAACAATGTAAGAACTATTAAAAATAGTAAGGGATTTATAATAAAAACAATATAAAAATTTCTTATAACAGTAAAGGATTTATAGCAATAATAATGTGATAACTTCTGATAATATTAAGGGATGTACAATAATAACAATGTGAAAACTTCCAATAATAATCAGGGATTATAATACTATGTGAAAACGTGTAATAATAGAAAAGAAATTTATAATAATAACTATGTGAAAACGTCCAATAATGGATTTATAACAATAACAATTTGAAAACTACTGTTAATATTAAGAGATTTATAATAACAATAATAATATGAAACATTCCAATAATAGTAAGAAAAATCTTAGTACTGCCTGGATAGATTATCGTAAGGCATTCGATAGTGTGCCACATTCCTGGATTTTAAAGACTTTAAATATATACAAGATATCACCCGTCATCATCAATTTCATCGAACAATGCATGTCGATGTGGAAAACAGCCCTTTACCTCAATCATATAAATGAAACCTATAAATCTGACGAAATAAACATCAAAAGAGGTATATTTCAAGGTGATTCTTTGTCTCCCTTACTATTCTGCATATCATTAATAGCACTAACCAGTCAACTTAATAAGACAGAATGTGGTTATAAAATAGGCCAAAAGAAAATAAGACATCTATTTTACATGGATGACTTAAAGTTATATGCTAAGAATGATAATGAGCTGGAAGGCCTTCTGCAAACTGTAGAAGGCTTCAGAAATTCAAATATGCTAAAGCTACAGTTTTACGTGGATCACTACAAGAAACATCCTCAATTAGCTTAGACCCTGCTGTAACAATAAAAGAATTGAAACCAGAAGAAGCTTATAAATACCTAGGTGTTAATGAGAGTGAAAACGTTCACCATAAAAAAAATGAAATAAATAGTGCGTAAAGAGTACTATAGAAGGCTACGACTGATATTAAAAACTGAATTGAATTCTCAGAACAGAATTATGGCCATTAATAGCCTTGCAATCCCAGTTGTCCAATATAGTTTCAACATCTTAAACTGGACTCTAAATGACATCAGGCGAATGGATTCTAAAACAAGAAAGCTTCTTTCTAAGCATAAGATGCATCATCCAAAGGCTGATGTAGACCGTCTATACATACCCCGTAAAGAAGGTGGAAGAGGTCTTATTCAGCTGGAATTGTCATACAAGACAACAACTATTGGCTTACTAACATACATAGAAACAACAAAAGGATTGGATGATACAATTAGTAAGGCAACATGAAGAAAGAAAGAAAAAATATGCAATAATAAAAGAAGGCAGTAAATTCAAACAAGATTTACAGTTAGTAGATTCTGTAGAAAAGCAGAACGGAAGCCAAGAGCCGGCTATTGCGGCAAAGAATATGAAAATGAAAGCCAAAGATAAAGCTCTTGAACAGATGAAACAGCGCTGGCAAGACAAACCTCTGCATGGCCAATATCCAGAACGTGCCAATAAATCCAATGTTGACAAAGTTAATACTCATCGATGGTTACGTGCATCTGGATTAAAGTCTGAAACTGAAGGCTTTATTCTTGCAGCACAAGACCAAAGTCTTTTCACTAGAAACTTTCAGGCAAATATTATGCATAATAATATGGATCCAAAATGCAGGTTTTGTGATAAACACCAAGAAACAATAGACCACCTAATCTCAGGCTGTTCTGTGCTTGCCCCAAATGAATATAAAAATCGCCACGATAGAGTTGGGCAATATTTACATTGGGCAATATGCAAACATTATGGAAAAGTTGTAGGAAAACACTGGTATGAACATCACCCAGCACCGGTTACAGAAATAGAAGATGTAACCATTCTATGGGATTACACCATCTACACAGACAGAGAAATTGAAGCAAACAGAAGGAGAAAACTTGTCTATTAATTGATATGGCTTGTCCAGCGGATTGTAACATAGCAATCAAGGAATTTGAAAAACTGTCAAAATATAAAGACCTGGAAATTGAAATAGAAAAAATGTGGAAATTGAAAACAAGAGTTGTGCCAGTGATAGTAGGTGCACTTGGAATGATAAAAAATGGAACCAAACAACACATTGAAAGAATCCCTGGAAACCCCAGCTTAAGGGACATACAAAAAATTGTCTTATTAAGTACAGCCCACACACTAAGGAAAACTTTATTTATGTAATGCTGGAGATGATAGGGAAGATAGAAAAACATGAAATGGAGCCATAACAACACGCCACTACCTGCCTTAGGTCTCCCCGCAGACTTGGTTGGTAGTGAGACCAAAGCAGAAATCGAAATATGATGAAAAATGACATAATAATAATATGAAACCTTTAATTAATAATAAGTATTCCAAACTCCAATAATTTACGAATTTTTACTACTACCAAGTGTCCGTCCGAACTGGTTTGCCTGTTATGTCTGCACATTTCTGTGGGGACAGGGTTCGGGCAGCTCCATATACTACGTCCTTTATACATAGCCAACCCATCGCACTTGGCATGTTTTTGGAAAATAAATCTCCAAAAATAAAAATAAATAAAATAATTTAAAAAAAAAAAATAAAACAAAGTTTTTTAGTCTCAAACTATCTTCTTTATGTGACATGTCCCTTCAGGCAATCATGGACCTCTACTTGACCCTATCCATTGTTGCTATTAACACTTTTCCTCTTAGTATCTCTTGTAAACCCTGCTCTTCCATCCATTTGCTCAAGCCCATCAAGTATGTCTTGCACTGCTTTCCCCTATATCTTTCCTTTTATCCGTTCTTTGAGTATTAGATTCTCCAAGTCTTCCTTCCTCATTCCGTGAACCAAACAAACTCAGCTGTCTCTTCCTGATACTAAATATATGTTTCTTTTTTGTTTGCATCGTCTCTAAAACTTTGTTGTTGCTCACGTGTTCAATCCATGGTATCCTCAGCATTCTTCCATAGAACCATATTTCTATTGATTTGGGTATCTCCTTCATCTTTGAGAAGATAGTCCAGTATTTGCTACCATATACGAGGACAGATATCACATAACAGTCCAGTACTCTTTTCTTTGTTTCTCTTGCTTCGAGCCTCTTCTTCATCTTTGACAAGATTATCCAGCATTTGCTACCATATAGGAGGACAGATATCATATAACAGTCCAGCACTCTTTTGTTTGTTTCCAATGAATTCTTCCTGTTTCTCAATATTCTATTCATCCTTTGGAATGCATCCTTGGATCTCAGTGTCACACTTTCCGTTCTCTGTTAAAACACATCCCAGGTATTTAAATTTCTGTACCTAATTGATTTCAGTATACCTGATTTTAGTTGGCATTTTGAACTCCTCAATTTACTGGTGACTATGTTTTCAGTTTTCTTGGAGTTTATGTTTAGTTCTTTCTTTCGATTTCTTTAGCTTTCTATAGGAGATCTCGTATTTTCCTTTTCGTGTCTGCTATCAGCACTGTATCATCCGCGTATCTTATATTGTTCAGATTGTGATCGCCAAAGGCAAATCCTGACAGGACTTGTAGTACTTTCAAAATTGCCTAAACATACGTCACCCTAAAAAAAAAAAATTAATTTAAACCTGTATTTGGAACAATTGCTGTGCAGGGCTTTTCATAGATGTTTTCAGGCTCCCCCTCATCCCAGTTGGTGAAGTCAATTACAGTTCCATCAAGCCACCTGGAAAAGAAAAATCAAATAATTATACATTTTGGATGCAATTGGAAGAATTCGGTGATGTATAAAAATGCTAAACTAACATTGAAAAAAAGTTCTAGTTTTTGGCAAATATTATAACGTTAAAATTCATAAAAAAGTTATAATATCAAACGTTTACAAACAATCTCAAAGCAATTTTTCATCCGATGGATTCAGCGTATTCTAGGCCTTGCTGACAGAACAGTGGGGTACATAATGTCCCTGGATTGATGCAAATGGTTACAATCAGTTGCAATTTAACGATCACCGGTCAATAGACGAGCCAGTAGACCAAACCCATACTACATGGAAACGCCACTCACCATTATAAAGCCATTACAAGCTTGCACGGTGCATTGTAGATAACTGGTTCATATGAAGTCTGCACCAGACTCCAACCTTACTATCAGCCCACAACAGCTCGAACTGTGACTCATTGGTCTATGCAACATATTACCAGTTTTCAAGAGTTTCATTAGCGATGTCACAAGCTCAAATAAGGCGCTGTAAGAGTATGAGTTTCTTTCGGGATAAACGCCTTGCATCAATAATCGATAGAAGCAAAATAAATATGAAATCGATCATATGTATTTCTGTAGAATGTGGTTCCACGTATATGATGGCCGCCCTGTATTTTATAAAAGTAAAACGCAATGCAGTTTTCACAATATCTTATGAGTTTTTAGAAACAAGCGTAAAGTCGAGATTTGAATGTCTAGCAGCTTAAGAGTCGGTAAAAATGAGGGCTTTTGTAGAAAAAATATTTATCAACTCTATTGGGGGTGACAGCAGTTACCTAAAAGTAAATCAACATTGCAGGTCATCTCAACATAGTATAATGGTTAGTAAGTTTGTCTTGTTAGAACGACAACTGAGTAGTCAGTTTGATTTCCATTGAATAACTCATGCATCCAGCCTTGTACCACATCTAACCTGCGCTTAGAAAATCACCATACGATAAACACAGAAACAAGCAAATAGATTTTTTTTTAAATAAGAGGAACAGTTTTAGTGTCGAATCACTGATCGGATCTGTTACTTTCTTTTAAAAAACAAAACTGAAACAAAATCCGGTTTTTGATTCATATATACAATTTCTGACATTATGAATAAGTATGATATTTTTTATTTTGTATATTTATTTAATGTATTAATTCTCACCGTAAAAATAAAAAATTTGGTCAGTTAAGTGCCATACGTGATACACGCTTGGGCGATCATGTCTTGAAAGAGACATGACTGACCGGACAGAAGATTTTCCCACAGTAGGTTGGCATAAATTTCTGCGGTAGACTGGTTGCCAACCAAGGCTATACAAGCTAATATGTCCTGCTATTTAAGCCATATCTAGAGGAAGATAAGACGGATAAATATAAGTACCTTCACTAAATCACTAAAATACAACAACAAAAAAATAATAAAAATACCCCAAACTTAAAAACAAACTTTTTCCATCAAAATATTTATATTATTATTAAGAGGAAAGAAAGATCAAATTATTTTTCATTATGTTTTTTAAATTTTAATTCATGCCTTCTAACACGTTCGAAATTTTGGTAAAAAATCTTGCTTTGATTTTCTTTAGCGGGTAAGCAAATTGTTACGAGAGATTACAATGGAAAACGTAATATTACATTACTTAGGATTTTTTCGGTGACAAACAATTTGGAAATTCTTGCAAAAATCAAATAATTGTTGGATTTTAATGAAACTTTCAAGACTTATTCACAAATAAAGACATAATTTTTGAAAATACTATTCTTAAAATATCTTGGTAAAAATAGTTTTTTTTTACATCTGTTACCCCACCCCACACTCTACATAAATTTATAAAATTTTAAGAAATTACATTTTGTTGCGAAAAATGATTTTATTAGTTAAACGCAGGACTCACTGGAAATTAAATGTTCTATTTTTTTTTAAATTTTATCTCTCTTTCTGAAAATCTGCTCCCAATGGTAAAATAAAAAATGCAATATAACTATGACATTATTTAAGTTGATAAGCTTTTAATTGCTTGAATAAATAATAAAAATTGACATAATAGTCTGAAGAAAAAATTTTTCGATTAATAAGGAATTTTTACAAGAATTGTTTTCACTTATACACTCCTGATCAAAAGTTTAAGACCACTTAAAAATCTTTAAAAAGAATTTTTTTTTTTACAGATAGATTTTAAACTCCTACCACTTAAGGTTACCAGCTACAATCTAAAAGATTATGGAAACAAAAAGCTACATTCCAAACATTTTATTTAGAAATTTACATTTTTATAAATGAGGCGATTTATGCATGATCAAAATTAAAAGACCAGGGGTATAAATTGTTAGATCTATGGTAATTCCAACGTTTTTAGTTCAGTTATATATATATATATATATATATATATATATATATATATATATATATATATGTGTGTGTGTATTTAGGCAGCCAATTTTCTTTTAGACATGTCAGATTAAGTGAATTGCAAACATTGTCTGCTTATTTTTCATAAAATCCCTTCATACTCACGGATAATCTTTCACGAATTATAATTATGTCAGAAATGAGCTGTAATGTTGACAGATTTTATTATTATTCATTTCTCAATACATATAATCGAGGTTCTCAACAAAAATCTAAAAAAGGATCTGCAATGTAATCGATTACATCTCGACTTCAGTCATTTTTTCAGTGACGCGATGTGGCTTCCCTCTGTCTTTTCTACAAATATTTTTATGGCAACTACTCTGATGAGCATTTTTACCTGGTGTCCCGACCACATTAACTTAAGCACGCTACTAGATTGGCATTTAGGTCCCGTCCTTTTACCGCTGAAATAGTTAAATGTAACGGCCACTTCTACTTTAGCAATTTTATTTTCTCACACCTTCTGCCTGTGTAACTCATTTTCGTTTACTTGCTTCCTTGAAAGCTACAATCTCCAAAAATTTAAATGGAATGTCAATTGCCATCGTCTGTCTTCTTGAATCCCGTTCATCTTCAATACCCCCTGTTTCCAGTCTTTTCTTTCACTGTAACCCCCTGCGCACTAGTGGCAGACCCTGGGATAAAAAAAATGTATTCAACATTTGAGCATCAATATGCCTGTACGCTGTAAATAATGAATCTTGAAGTTTGTCATCATTTGAACGCCGATATTAATCTCATTGTTGCACACTTTCTTCTAGTGAGTGCAGAACCAGGGATCGAACCGCAGACCGTTGGATTTCAATTCAACGCTCTCCCAGCTGGCTTCTTGCTACGCCTCTTCCTCTTCCTACTCCACTTTCCTCCTTCCACCTTTTCACTGCGTCTCTCTGCGTCAGCTTCACGCCAAGAAAATTGACGCCACTGAAAATCCACGAGTGAACTTGGTCGGTCAGTTTTATAATCCATTTCTCTACCCATAATCCATTTCCTCGGTCTATAAAAATTCCCCTCGAGGGCCTCCTCTCTTTTTTCCTTTAGAATGAGCTGAAGGTGGATTATTAAGACAGAGGTGAGTATTATTATTATTTTCTTTCTTTGGAACAGATTACTGCTTTGCAAGCCAGACACAAACGAACTCTCTTTTTTCCAGAGCCGCCGCTAGTCGCCCTTTCATGTTCACACTCCCCCCTGGTCTCAAGACCACACATGTGGCAAGGCGGACGTGGCCGCTTGTTGCGGGCACTCCTACGAAGGGGGATTGTCTGGATTTCTTCATCTGAGCTCTCAGAAGTGGCATCGGAATTATCGGCAACAGCGTCGGGGTTCGCAGTCGGACCATCAGACTCGCGGGGCGTAGGTCGAATCCACAGTTCGTCATTGGATGATTCACCACTGCCGCTACTTGTCAACGAATTCGTATTCAGGGCGGGCCGAATGTCCCTCACATGGCGTGGAGTACCATCAACCAGCACGGCCTGCTCACTGACGATGCCGGTGATTCGTCCCCTTCGAAAACTGGTGGTGCACCGGCTATTGGGAGGCTTCACCCAGACGGTGTCCCCTAATTCATACGGCCCTCTTGTTCCCCGCCGATCAGGCAGACGCGCGTCAATGCCCTTGATGCGCACTCGGTAGCGATGGATTGCATTGGCGGGTGCGCTCACAGCAGTCACAGCATCCCTCGGTGTTGCATTATATCTATAGACCGCTTCTGCAATAGTGCACGCCTTCCTGGCCGCGGTCCTCTTCACGCTTCGGTGGCACCGCTCTGCTATGCCGTTGCCACTCGGCACATATGCACATCGGTGTCTGAGCCTGATCCCCCACTCGTCTACAAAACGCCTAAATTCTACGCTGCAGAAGGCAGTATCGTTGTCCGTGAGGATCTCTTCAGGCGGCCCCCTTTCGTAAAATATGGATTCCAATTCACGGATGACACTGGAGGAGTCCTGGCGTGCCAACGGGCGCCAGATCGCAAACCTCGTCGGTCCGCAATCTATCAGTGTGAGGAAGTGCTGGCTGCCATAATGGGTTATGTCCATACCCAGTCGGCTCCAAGTCATGTCTGTTCCCAGCCGACCCCTCCGCCATCTCGCTGGGGCGGGGTCGATTGACTGGCATGTTTGGCATTCCTTGACCACCGCTCTCACTGCACTTTTTGACACTGACGGATTGGTCAATTGTACAAAATAGCATGTCCGTCTCACTCCGGGGTGCCCACTGATGTGGTGTATTTCCCTGATTTTGTCTGCCGCCTCCACAGAGGCAGCACATAGTAACGGTACTGGCCCAGCTTCTTTCTTCACGGCATCAATCCATCTCTGAGGCACCCGAGTGAGCCTATCAGCGAGGTTGCAGTTTGAGGTGACAAGTACCACATCCACAGACAGATTGTACTCTGTTACTAGCTTTCTTATGGTCTCCAACCTCCGTCTGATCAGCATCTCGCTGGCCGCCTTGGTGCGCACCCTGGCCTTACCTGTCAGTGTGTTTGATATCCAGTGGTACACGCACAGCGAATCTGTGTGTATGTGTAATTTCTTGACTTTCCACTGGAGTGCCAGGTTAATGCCTTTCGTCACCGCATCGAGCTCTGCCAGGTTGATGTGAGCAGCGTCATTCGTCGGTCGCAGCCAGCAGGCGTCCTCAATCGCAGCTCCGTTCTCCTCAAGCAGTACACCAATCGCCACAGAGCTCGCATCCACCCACACGCTCAATTCGTCTCCCTGCACACACCAGTCTCCCTTTGCGGGGTCATCCTGCTTTACCCTTGCGATGGTCTCCTTCACCATGCGAACCAACAGATCGTCCGTCGTTTCATCATCCCAGTCTTTGGTGACTGCGCTTGCCCTCCTTTTTATGGTGCCTGTTGCTACACGAGTCCATCCACACACTGGTAGGTGCCCCACAAGTTTTCCACACAGGGAGAAGACCACTCGTCTCGTAAAGACTTCGGGTACTTCAGGAACTGCAGTTCCGCGCCCCCACTTCAAAGTCCCCCGCTCCTTTCGAACTTTCAGGCCCAAGACACGGGCGCCATCCTCCAAATGTTCCGGGTCCTTGCAAATCAGGCCAAACTCGGCCAGTTTGGTCCTTACGCGTGATGATGATACAACGTCTTCGTTCACGTATATGTCATCAAGGTACGTCGATGTCCCCTCTTTCATTGTTTCTTGCTGTGACAACACAGCGTTGACTATGGTCTTCATTATTTGGGGTGCCACGTTCAGCCCGAAGCCCAGTCTGGTAAGGCAGTACCTTCTGCCGGCAAACACCACCGTCTGAAACGGCCACATCGTTTCGCTGACCCGGATCTGCAGATACGCTTTTCTTAGATCCAGCAGGGACACATTGGAACCCTGCTGGCGCCATTCTCGTAGCTTGCTGGCGCAAACATCAGCATCTGCCGTAAATGCATCAACATGCGCATTTAGTTCGCGGTAGTCCATCACTGGCCTCACTTTTGCTTTGTTGTGCTGAGTAACCGCCATCAGCGGGATCAAACCTTTGGGAGGTCCAAGTTTCTCATAGGGGTAAGGAATTAACCAGCCATCCTTGATCCATTCACGAAGCTCCTCTTCGTATGCAGGCCTTATTTGGTCGGGCACATGGTACTCGGCTACTTCGTTCCGCAATTTTGCTGGCTGCTGATTTCCCGACCACTTCCATGAGGCGGTCCAAGCCTTCTGGTGCTGGTCAAATTCGACACTAAAGTCTGGCTGGTCGATCCTCAGCGCTGCACACACTGGGGTCCTCTCTTGAAACTGCACTTCCCCCGTCTGCGTTATGTGAACACCACCTAGGGCTCTGATGGCATCATAGCCTAGAAGCAGGTCAAAGTTCAGTGGTTTTTTGAGCGCTACTAGCGCCTCGACGTTGGCCGAGTTTCCTGTTCTTGTACGGATGTTTATCGCACCCACCCCGCAACATGTCCGCGATTCTCCACTGATGGTGGTTACCCTGACACCCTTCTCCTTCCAAGTGTGGCAGAGGTCTACGAACACTATGGTGCGGGAGCACCCGGAGTCGAGGAGTGCTGAGCACAATGTCTCGTTGACATATACCTGAATGATCGGAAGCGCCTCTAATTTCTGCTTTGGGGAAAGGTCGACGCCGGCACCTTGTCCCCGGCCCCGTTTCCCGCACAATCCCGGGCCATATGTCCGGTTTCATTACACCGGTAGCAGCGAACAGCTGTCGGTCGCCGTCTGCAGTTCCTTGCAATGTGGCCCTGGCCATCGCACCTATAACACACGACCCCACCACGCGGGCTAAGGCCCTGAGACGGTTTATCATCACTCGGTGTGGATTGTGCAGCGGCGATTACCGGATCTCTCAGCTCGGAATTATCCTTCATCACGGTTCTGGCTCGGTCCACCAGGTCATTAAGGGGCAACGAGGTTATGTTTGAGCTCGCCCGCAGGAGCTGTTTTGCTCCGGTTGGGAGCCCCGCCAGAAATTTATATGCCAAGGCCCGCTCGGGCAGCCCACCGAACAACACCGTCAACTTCGTCAGCTCGGCCAAATATACGTCCACAGTTTCGCCAGGATGTAATTGTCTTGCCTCAAATTGCTCCCAGGCAGTGGCGGGGTCGATAGCAAACGCTTTGTATAGGGCTGCCTTGATCCTCTCATAATTCTGTTTTTCCTCAGCACTGAGCTGTTGATACACAGCGAAAGCCCCACCGGACAAACGCAGAGGAATCACATGTTCAATGTTTTTGACACCAGACAAGAGACAATGCAGTTCCACTTTTTCCACCCAGTCAAGTACTGGGGTCGAGCCACTGAACTCTGGAATCAATTTCAGGTCGAACCTGTCCCCCATTACGCCGAAATAGCTTGTTGCACACTTTCTTCTAGTGAGTGCAGAACCAGGGATCGAACCGCAGACCGTTGGATTTCAATTCAACGCTCTCCCAGCTGGCTTCTTGCTACGCCTCTTCCTCTTCCTACTCCACTTTCCTCCTTCCACCTTTTCACTGCGTCTCTCTGCGTCAGCTTCACGCCAAGAAAATTGACGCCACTGAAAATCCACGAGTGAACTTGGTCGGTCAGTTTTATAATCCATTTCTCTACCCATAATCCATTTCCTCGGTCTATAAAAATTCCCCTCGAGGGCCTCCTCTCTTTTTTCCTTTAGAATGAGCTGAAGGTGGATTATTAAGACAGAGGTGAGTATTATTATTATTTTCTTTCTTTGGAACAGATTACTGCTTTGCAAGCCAGACACAAACGAACTCTCTTTTTTCCAGAGCCGCCGCTAGTCGCCCTTTCATGTTCACACTCATCTACAACAATAAATACAATACTAACACGTAGACTTCGCTAGTTACGTGATATGTGTCCTTTTGTATGGCAGTGAGTACTTTTCAATCTCCTCAAAGATGAAGGAGAGATTTGAAGCAACAGAAATGGGGTTCTACAGAAGAAGCCCAGAGATACAATAGACCAGACAAGTGAGCAATAACGAAATTTTGGAGAAAATGGAAACAAAAATGAAATTTACATTGTTCGCACTGGTGTCCTCATTTTTGTTGCTATATTCACGATGTTTTGGCCGTTGTACGCCCCGGCCTTCGTCAGGTGATTGGAATTTCGAACGGGTCACTTTATTTCGTTCACGGAGGCAGATTGTTTTTGCAGATGTCTTAGTATTAGTTATCTCCCTTTTACTCAATTCTCTAAGTTTTTGTTCACCTCTGCTGTAGCCAGGTATTGAACTCACAACTCTTTGGGTCAAGTTACTGGATTCAGCTAACGCATTTATCCACTGGGCCACGTGTTCTTGAATGAATGAATTTTGGGGACTTATGAATCTAATGTTTTGGTAACTATTTTTATTCGAGCTCATATTACAATTTTATTGTTTGTTATTGTTTTTTTCTAGCACACCGCATTACTGGTTCCCATATTGTATTAATTTCTATTCTTGGGTGACTTAGAAGATTTTTGGGCGTAGCATACGCGCTGATTCGTTAAGTTTTCGTATTTTCTAAAGGTGTTCTTTATCTTTATTTCAACTTTCTTTTTACGTGGTGACATCCCTTTTCTTTCCAAATTTGGTCAGCTACTCCTGATTTTTTTTTATTATCCTTGGTGTTACGGCCTTTCGGTGTACTTGCTGTCTTACCTCAAGGAGGCAGTCAGTTTCTTCTTATATTTCTTAGCTGCATGGGGTGGTGTATACACAGTCATGTTCTTCTTTAATGGGAGATCTTACTTGGAAGAGTTGTCTGTGAAGTGTTGAACTACTATTGAAGGGTGTTCTGATGTTAAACGGACTGCAGATCTTTTGTATTTGTTCCGATAATCATTTCACATAGGGTAGGCAGACCGAGGCCGTTTTCTCAGTGTTGGAACTGCTGTTATAAACCAACGGTAGTTGTTACGTTGTAGGATACTATTTATACTGACCATTTCTTGCTCATACATCTCTGGTTCATCACTTATGACTTTTGCTCGATGTTGTAAGCAGTGGTCGAGCCTTCTCTTTATACTGTATGTGTTGTGCGAGATGAAGTCAGTGTAATGTCTGGTGAATGTTGGCTTACGATATACGAATGTCTTGTAATAATATCTCGAACAGAGCATGGATTCAAGATATCCGTGACCTTAACGACTCCAGAATTAAACATTTCTTCCTTAATCATCTGACAGACTCCTTTTTGCTTTCTATCAGAATGGCTGATGCTAACTTCCTGAAAAGTGACTCGGTTTGCCTTCACGGCCTAACGTTTTCAGCTGACACGAGATGGAAAGACTATATTGAAATATATTGAATCTATTGCCAAGTCAGCGGCTAAGAAGGCTAGATAATTTTTCTCTCCAGAATCTACCATTCGGCCATGCTTAGAATACCACTGTCACATATAGTTCGTTGCCCCTTCCATATATATATATATATATATATATATATATGAGAGAGAGAGAGAGAGAGAGAGAGAGAGAGAGAGAGAGAGATCCTTGATAAGATCCAAAAAAGAATCAGGAATATTATTGGTACTGATCTGGCGGCTCGGCTCCAGTCACTTTCCCTGCACCGTAAGGTTGCCTATGTGTCTTTTTTCTAGAAATACTTTCATGGCAATTGGTCGGATGATCTCTTCACTATCATTTAAGCACATTACTAGACTGGCATCGAGGTCATATCAATTTACAGTTCAGCTGGGTACATGTATCTGTACGTTCAATACTTATCATTTCTTTTTTCCCGGATCTATACTTTCTAGTCAACTTTAATCAGCAAAAATTGAAATGCAAAACAATCGCTATCTATGGTTCTCCTGATTATTAATTTCTCTTTCTGCTCATTATTAATGTTTCTATTTTTAATTCTTCTAAACCATACAAGCATACAATTGCGTCCATATATAATAATCGTGTTGCCCCAAGCAAGGCATTTTACTGCCACTGTTGTGCAAGGAGTTACATAGGAGGAATGTTATAAGGAGTGAGAGGTTGCAGGGGGTGTCAGGAAGAGAGTAGGAGAGGGAAGAGAGTACTGATAAGTGTGGGGTGGCTGTAGAAAAGCATGAGAGAGAGGATGTAAGTTAGTGAGACAGGAGATGGCTACTGACTTTACATTTAAATTCTTGGAGATTGTAACTTTCAGGAAAGCAAGTATGCGGAAGAGAATTCCACAGGCGGGAAGTACGAGAAAAGCTGCTGGAATAGAATTTGCGTTTACAATTTATTGGTTTCACAGTAAAAGGGTAGGACGTAGTTGCTAATTTTGTGGCTCGAGAAAATTCGTATATAGGGGGTACCAGTGAGCTAAGTTCATCGGAGCAGAAACCGTGAAAGTATTTGTAGAAGAGACACAGGGAAACCACACTGCGTCGGTGAAAAAGCGACTGTATCCTAGCTACCAAGTCGGAATCGATCACATTACAGATTTTCCCTTGGGTTTTGTTAAGGACACCTAAGTGGATAGCAGGAGCACCGGACCAGATATGCCAGCAATACTCAATGCACGAGCGGATGGTAAACTTGTATATGTGCAAGATTGTTTGGGACGGGAAAAACTTCCTGGCCCTACACAGAGAACCGACTTTTTTTAGCAGCGGATTTAGCTATGGATTCTATATAGTTATTTTTCTTGTTAAAGCCATAAAATTGAGTACATAATATTTAGATTTCAGCATTAAATGACCCATACAGATGTTGATATGCCGCTAAGCAAAATCAACGAACAAAGTATAGAATTTAAGAGACTGAACTGTCGGCACGCTGATCTATTTCTTTTAAAAAGTAACAAAATAATAGGCAGGTATTGAACTCACAACACTTTGGCTAAAGTCACCTGATCCTTGAGGATAAAAGCGTTGGTTGAAGCCAATGATTTAACTCAAAGAGTTGTGAGTTCAATATTTGTTTACAGCAGAGGCGAACAAAAGAAACTCAGAGAGTTTAGTTAAAGGGAGATTTCTTTTTATAATCATTTCACCCCAAGCAAAGCAGAACCGCCACTGCTGCGCAGGGGGTTACTGTGAGAGAAAAAACAAGGTACAGGGGATGTTAAAGAAAAGATAAGAGAATGATGGGAATCACGTAGATAAGAGATTGACGCTGCGTTTAAACTTTTGGAGTGTGTAGCTATCAAAGAAGCAAGCAAACGGTAGGGAGTTCCGCAAACGGGAAGTGTGAGATAAGAAACTGTTAGAGTAGAAGAGGAAGTCATATTTAAGTATTTCGAAAGTAAGAGGATGGGGCCTAAGCGTCAATCTAGTAGCATAACTAAAAACATGTGGTCGGGGAACTAACTGATACTAATACATCTGGAAGAGGTATGACTTGTGGTATTAGAACACTCTACCTCGGCAAACAAAATAAAAGGCCTGTTCGAAATTCCAAACACCCGAAAAAGGTCGGAGTTTACAACAGTCGAAACGTCGTCAATATGGCAACAAAGATGAGGGCAACAGTTCGAACAATGTAAATAGTGTAAATAACTGTCTGAATCGTAGGTTGTTCTTTGATCAAAGACGAATTGATTTCTGGTGCCTTCCGTGTGTACTGGATCCACCCAAAGAAATACTAAAATAACTTTCGCACTCTGTGTCACATCAGAGTGTCAAATGATATATGTGTCACAATAACAAGCAGGTATAGAATCGAGCCTCAAAAATGTCGGTACGAAACACCGGCATGAAACAGGAAGTGGACCCTAATAAACTAAGTATATATATATACACAAAAAATAAAAAATAAATAAAAAGATAAAAAAAATAAACAATCGGGTGATAGGAAGTTATAAAAACGTCCAACACGAGGAAAAGTAGAGTCATCCACATCCTCATGAGAAGATCGAACGTTCAATGAAAGTTCCTGAAACTACATAACTTCGAAATGAGCAGTGTTAATTTTACGGAATTCAGAAGGGGATAAATAATTAGTCTTTTGTGCTTCTCAACCGTTGCTGAAATAGTAGTAAACACGAAAATGAAAAGTTCAGATCAAAATCCAGCTGCGTGTCAGGTTTTGTTGAATCACTAACAGTCTAACACAAAGACATATGTTCCAAGGAACACAATCTTAAAACTCTATCCACAAACCAATGCTACCACTGTAAATACACTAAGATATGCAAGTAAAATATGCTATAAATAAAATATTTTAATCATTTGCATCATTTTTAAAATTATCGAAATATCGATAACTTTCTGTAACTTTGATTGGAGCCCCTACATAGAATGGTAAATGATTTTTATTTCAGTAGTAGAATCAGCAAAGTGGTTTTCAAAGCAACCATCTACTTGACCAAAAGTGAACAAAATAATACACAAATGAAAACATTTAGGATCAAGTGACACTTGAGCCGGACATTGAAGATTTCTATTTGCAGGCCTATATAAACACTTATATTTAGGATTTAAGGTATTTCTGAACTACCTGTTAGCGGAGAAATGATCCCCATTCCGAAACCACGCGTTATGATGTTGAAACCGACAGAAGGGTAGTAGAAGTCGGAATTCGTGCTGGTTGAATGAGGGAGCAGATATTTTTGACTAACATCACAAAACTTGTCTGAAGTATCACCTACCTACTCCTCAGTGCAAGTAAATTCCTGAAATAAACAACTAAATTTGTGGCACACAGAATTCATGTTTGTCATTATTCGCCGTGGCGTTTATTTTCACCTTTCATCTCCTTGTGAAGGTGCAATGTACCTTTCTCAGTTTTTTTGGACGCCGACGCGGACAAGAAAAGATACGCAACATGGGGTTATTATTCCGGTTGAAGAAAAGATGAGAGAGGGCTTCAATGTATGCTTGCATATCGATATTAATGTGTCTATGAGGTTAACTCCAAATAAAGTAGGGTGCTGGCAAGTTGAAAAATAAATTAGTGTACAGGTGAACTGATGGGCACTAAAGAATAAGTTCACTTTCAAAATAATCTATAAAGTAAATCCAGGTGTTTCTACATGCAACAGGTAAATTAACACCAACAATTAATATCAAGGAAGCTACGTACGTGTTATTTGGCCTCAGAAAATGAGAATGAATGCCGATCCACATGAAGGTGTGAAACTGTAAAAGAAGCATAATTAGTTTTAAAAAGATTCACATTAAAACATAAACAAATATTTTGAATAAAGTAATCCTCTTTTTTATAATTAAAAGTGTTGTGTATTTATTTGTATACGAGTGAGCCCGTAACCCTAAAAATGACGGCAAAATATTAATATCGATATACCATCTAAAATGACCGTAACATGTATTGAGTACCTTACATTAAGATATAACAAAAAAAAAAAATTATCCAAACCACTGAGTGAGACAATTCAAAATAATTACAATTAATTCGGAAGCAAGCTTAATGGCGACCATTGGCCGCTTTTTATGAATTTACAATGAAGAGCCAAATGCGCGCCTCTTTTTTTTTTTCATCCAATGTGCACAGTGAATACTTACTGTATTGAGGATGTATGAGTTCTCTGCTAAACTGTGTATACTGGCCAGTTGACCGCCAAAAATTTGACAAATGGTCTTGCTGTTATGCCAAGTGACCTTTTTGAAATCAAGTGGATTTAGGTAACAAGAGCCATTGAAGTGTGACCATAAATCGAGGCCTTGAAGGTTGCAATGGGCGCGTTCTGACAAAAAAGAATGTGTATTTTCGCAAAAAATTAATATTTCTTAATATTTCTTAACTAAATTCAAATATCAGTTTTATTGAAAGGGAATAATAGAAGAATAATCAAAATAATAAAAAATAATAGAAATATTCAAATTAGAAATAGCAAAAATATAAAATATAAAATAATAAAAACATCAAAAATAATTACAATAGTGGAAAATAAAAATAAGAAAAAATGATATAATATAGGTACCTCTATTACATCACAAAAAATCCAGCATAGTATGATTTAAAATGGTTCAAAACTTAATAAAACGAACCTTTTCTATAAAAATGTTTATAATATTATTAAGAGTAAAGATCAAAGTAATTTTTATTTATTTTATAAAATTTTTTAATCCCTTTTAACATGTTCAAAATTTTGGCAAAAAATTTTGTTTTGATTTGGAGTTCGCGTGGTCGAAAATGTTACGACTCTGTTACAATCGATTACGTAATTTTTTACGTAACTCACTTTTTCGGTGACAAACATTAATTTAGAAATTCTCGCAAAAATCAAATAATTGTCGGACTTTAATGAAACTTACAGTACACATTCACAGATGAATAAAAAAATTTTAAATTATTATTTTTTTTAAATATTGATGAAAAAAAATTTTTTTAACTCTGTTACTCCCCCCCACTTCACGTAAATTCATGAAATTTTAATAAATTTTAATTTTCTGCGATTTACTTTTTTATTAGTTAAACGCAGAACTCATCGGTAAATATAAATTATCTATTTTTTTAAAATTAAAATTATCATTCACTTTACGAAAATCTGCTCCAAAGAGAAATATAAAAAATGCAATAGAACTTTGATATAATTTAATTTGATAAGCTTTAAATTGCTAGAATAAATAATAAAAATTAAGGACATTATAGTCTGAAGAAAAAAAAGTTTTTTTTCGATTACTAATAAAATTTTAAAAGAATTGTTTTAATTTTTTTTATTATAATAATTCATAAAGTTTTGAAAATATTTTAAAAATCTTTTAAAGAACTGTATGATTTTTTTATTATTTAAGAATTGATGATTAGACTACCTCACAAAAGAAAATAATAAAAATATTTCTCACCGTATATTTTTACAAAAAAAAAATTAATTTGTGCAAATATGTTTAATTTTATAAAGTACGATGTTCAAGTTTATAAAGTACGGTGTTCCATATGGGTCAAATTGATTTTATAAGTTAACAAACGTTCTGGGTTATTCCTTCTTGCATAGCAAAACAGAAGAACGCACTTTCATTCTTACGATATTTTATTCTCTACGTTCCTAAAATTTAACAGCCTGTTTTGCAAGTAATTCCTTCAACAGTTAAAGTAAGTATTTTTTTTCAATTCCTCATTTTTTTTAATTAATTGTGACCGTAGGTGCATTAACTAATTTATGATAATTAAAAAAATATGTATTGTACAGTACAAGAAAATGCGAAAAATATTTATATAAGTGCTGAAATTATGTTAATTTTTCAATTTTACTATTTAGTTAAAAACAAAATTTTTTTTAGCACGATTGGACGCCATACATTGCGTTCTTGTCAACATCTGGTATCAGTCATCTGTCATCGCTTCAATGACTGACATAAAAACAGAGCTACTGTAATTATTTTTTTTATTTAAAATTTCTGGCAGTAAACAATTATTAATTGATTGAAAACAGATAAAGGTAAGTTTTAATCTTAAAATTTGACTTAAATAACGTGTCAACGATGTATATTTTATTTTTGCAAGATTTTTAAAAACAGAAATTTGGCTACTGTTTACGTAATCTGTCAAAAATGGCCGTATATTTAAAAAATTGGTAAAATTTCTAAATTTTAGATTCCAATCAATATTATTTTGGTTAAAAATACACCAGTATGTTTTGCTTACTAGAACTATTAAATTTAATCTCTTGGCTTTCAATTAAAGCTAATTTTAAAGTTTGAAGAGAACTTATTTATTTTTAAAATGAAAATTTAAATTTAGGTATAGAAAAATGACTGGACTCCAGTGGAGGTACCTAAAAGCAACAACATATGAACAATAAAAAATAATATAAATAAAAAAAATGATATCATAATAATAATATAATTATAATAACGAAAATAATAAAACTAAAAATAAACACAAGAAAAAATAAGAAAAGCAAGAAAATAAAACAGCAAAAGGAAACATGAAAAAATAAAATAAAATTAAAATTAAATATTTTAAAATAATAAAATAAAATAATAAAAAACGAAAAACTATGACAAGAAAATAATAAAATTATAAAAAATAAAATATTAAAAATAATAGAAATAATAAAAACAAGAGAAAATACTAGAGATTTCTTTTAGAAATGATATAAGAATAAAAATAAAAGTAATAAAAATGGCAAATAATAATTAAAAAAATAATAAAACATAAAAAATAGAAATAATATAATAAAAATGCATTTATTTATGAGCAAAATAAGAAAAGGAATTTATTCTTGCGGATGATGATGATGATTCAAACCTTACTTGGCAGTGAAAAGTTCCCTTTTGCAACATCTGAAAAGAAATATATAAAAGAAACCTTATCTTTTGAAAACTGAGTCGATTGTAGATTTCGAAACTAAATACAAAATAAAACAAACATTTTGAAAATCGATATTGCACCAATTTGGTTATCAGAAAATTGCATTGACCCAATCCACTATGCTTTGCAAGACGGTAGTGGAGCGTTTATAGATCAAACTCGACCTTCAGTTGAATTTATATATCCATCGCTATCCGAACAGCCAAAGATGCCTTCCAAAAAACAAGCAGAATATTAAGGCAGTAGAAACAAAGAAAAGAGTACTGAACTGTTATGGGATATCTATACTCCTGTCTGCATTTGTACGTCAATATTAATCTATTTTATCGACAATAGTGATGATTTTATCACACATGTGGATTTTGATAAGAAACAAGGAAAGGGCAACTAAAATTTTATGGGTTATCTGTTCTCCTGTACAGTAGTGAGTGCTGGACAATCTCCCCAAAGATGAAGAAGAGACTTGAAGTAAGAAAAATGTGATTCTACAGAAGGATGCTGAGGATAGCATGGACTGAACATGTGAGCAACAACAAAGTTTTAGAGAAAAATTGGAAACAAAAAGGAAACTTACACTTAAAATCCGAAAGAAATCTTTGAAATTTCTAGTGCACATAGCCAGGAAGAAAGGTTTGGAAAATCTGATAGTCATAAGACATTGAAGGCAGGAGGGACAGATGAAAACAATCCACAACATACTTAGAAAGTTTAAATCAATGGGTGGCAGAACAGGGCTTAGGAGAAGTAGTAAAAAGATAAAAATTATTAAGATTTGCAAAAAAGCAGAAAATGGTAGAGAGCCATGATTGTCTGTGTCAAAATTCCAGACGTTGGAAAACAAAAACTGTTTTTTTCCAGTTGTCTTAGAGAACTCTTTTGTCTTTCATTAGTATGGCTGATGCTAACCTCAAGGTGAGTGACTCATTGCTCCTTCTCCGGCTAATGTTTTATACTGACATAAATTGGAACGATGATATTGAAATAATTGCTGAATCTGTTGCTAGGAAATTTGGTTCACTGTGTTGTGTAGGACAGTTTTTCACGCCAGAATATATCTTGCACGTTTATAAATCTACCATTTGTCTATGCATTTAATATTGCTGCTGCATCTGGTCTGGTACTTCTGCTATGTATCGAGATATTCTTGCAAATATAAAGAAGAATCAGGAATGTCATCGGTCCTGACCTGATATCTTGGCTTCAATCACCTTCCCACTGCCATAATGTAGCTTCCCGTTCCTATATTTTCATGGAAATTGTTATAATGAGCTTTCCTCTTTGGCATCTTAATGAATTTAAGCACAGTACTAGATTGGCAGCTAGGTCTCACAATTTTACTATTGAAGTTTATGCTAATAGTTTCTTTTCCCGTACTTCTCGCTTGTGCACGTAACTTCCGACTTTTTGCTTTCCTGTCTTCAAAAATTTAAATGCAACATAATTTGCCATCTTGTCTCCTTGAAGCTTGTTCTTTTACCGTCACCTCTCCTCAACAAAGTTTTATGTTTCTTTCACTCTCAGAAACTTTTTGTGTCTCAGAGGCTTTATTCCCTTGAGATAAAATGATTAAAAATAACCGAGTCTTCTTGCTGGGCTATATCTCTACAAAACTCAGATCAGATACAAGCGGGAGCACACAAATTCTCACTTTCCAGCCTCGGGTGACTTCAAAAACCCTTACGCGGCCTTGTGAGTGATGAACTGTTTGTCACTCTACAACCTATTTTCAAACAAACGAAACGTTCATAGCTTCTTATTACTCTGTTGCTATTTTCATCGCAGATGTTCAGGTGAACCACATATCTCAGTTCCACTAGTGCAAACTTTCACGGCTATGACCCACCATGTCACCTACACCGACTTCACTCATCCCCATTCCTTTCATATTTCACTAAGTCCCACAGATTCTTCCTAAGAAATGTTGCATTTTGGAACGGAATCCCGAGAGGATGATTCCCCGTTGACGACAATCTTAACTTCGTCAAATCGATGGTCAACTGATATCTATCCTGCATATCCTCATAATATGCAGCCGTTGCTTCCATCCTGTACGATTTCACAACATACGCATTTAATGACTCTCTACATAGAGTGGCACTTGTCTCTTGTATTGGTTCAACAAGAGTAAGAAGAGAACATTGAACATTTAATTTCCTCACTACTCTTAAATCCTATAATGAACTCTTTCGTTTTTATTTCACTTCCTAACAGATCAACTGATTCTAAAGATATTAGATTACTTAATCAGTCAATTTGATTATTATTTTTATTTAATTATTTCACCCCAATCAATGTGATAATGCCACTAGGACGCAAATATTTAAAAAAGAATGAGAAAACTGTAGTAAGAAATGAGGAGAAAGGAACGTAAAAGAACGGTTTTCAGGAAAACAAAAAGATGGCGATTGGCGTTGCATTTAAATGTTTGAAGATTCTACATGATAAAGAAGCAATAAATTGGAAATGAGTTCCACAAGCAAGAAAAGCGAGAAAAGAAACTTAGAATAGAATTGGCGGTTGCATCGAGTGACTTCAACAGTAAAAGGGTGGAATCTAGTTGCCAATCTAGCAATACGTTTAAATTCATAGAGACGAAGCATCAAGAAGAAAAAGCTTTTTAAAGCAATTGTATAAAAAGACAGGGAGAAGCCATGTTCCATCGGTGAGAAAGAGACTCAAGTAGAGGCACTAGATCAATTATAGGTTTAGAAAATAAAATATAAAATCATTTTTGTCCCATTTTTGAGACAAAAATTATATAATAATAGAGAGTTTTAATGTATAACATCAGTTCGCCCGACAAAAATATTTCTGGAATCAAAAGTGCCGGACATTCTGTAGCGTATCTGTAACTGAAGTGTACTACAAAAAAAAAAAAATGCAAAAGTTCGCTCAGAATACTTACTCTGTTTAAATTTGCATATCCAATCAGCAAATAGTTCGCATTTTCGCAGTACCAATGTATTTGTCGTATATTGTACTATTGCACACGGACTTACTACTGAAGCTGGTAATTCGCCGTAGATTCGGGGATAGAAATCAACACTGCTTCCGTCGCTCCACCCAACAACTCCTGTTTGAAAAGAAAACGATTTCGCTGTACCATTAAATGAAATGCAAATAATTATTTTATTTATTATAGATAACATTTCTTTAAAAGTCATATATATGAATGAATAGTGTAACGTTTTCTCTTTCTTTGTCCGTAACAATGGACTCTTTCGTTGTCGGCTAATTATTAGAAACCTGCTCTTACTCTAGTGTAATGTTTCTCAGCCGGGGTTCCCGGAAAACTAAGTTTCTGCAAATGGTCTCTAACGGCCTCACAAGAACAAGTGAGATAAGCTAATGCACTTTTGACTTTCTATTTAATTTCATATACATAATATTACTAAACACTATTTGTCTATATTTCTGAGATGAGGTAGTATTTATGTTTATTTTTATGTTCGAGTTTAGAAATTTTTGGTGTGAATGAAAACTCCCCGATGAATATATTTTAGCAGTATGAATTTTATTTAGCATTATAGACAAATTTGACAAAGAAGTATTAATTTTTCCTTAAACTAGTTATTTAAAAGGGTAAAATGGTTGAGAAATGCTGCTCTTGTGTGTAATGAGAAAATGTTATGTTACCATAACAAAATGTAAGAAAGATAAATGACAAAATTATACAAATAACTTCAAATAATAAGAGAAATAATGAAATTAGGGAATTGTAACATGACATTGTTCTAATGACATATACCGTGCCTATTTGAAACCGCACAAAGCGAGCAAACGGAATTTTAAACATTTGACTCTGACCAATAACTGTTAAATAGATATAGATATATATGAGAAAGGAAGACACCTTATTTCATGGTAAATCGAAAGTATGGGTCTATTTCAGGCGAACCATCATCAGCTTCCGTCTTTATTGTACAAAGGATTTTACACGATTGTATTTATATTTAGAGGTCTCTTAGAGAGTTATCCTACCACTGTATGTGCAGGATACTCCTTTGGATTCTTCTGTATCTACACCGCATGCTGATATATATATATATATATATATATATATATATATATATATATATATATATATAACTCATGTGAGCCGAAAGCTTAGAAGCAAATCAATAAATAATTATTCAAATGTTGGAGAATTTTTGTCTTTATTTTCAACTGAAATTAAAGTCAAAATACGACGTTTAGAACGGCTCATGATTAAACATAATAGGCATTCATTGTCTCTTATATTTAACAGCATATGTTTAGAATATATATATATATATATATATATATATATATATAAAGAGTGCTCTCTATCTGAAATAGACCATTTTTAGATATAAATGGACACATCGTCTGAAGATTCTGAAGCGTGAAACTGACAGTCATTATGATTCCTCTCTCCACGCTGTCTCTATATAACAAAAATCTAGCCACATTTTCTTTATTACAACTCTCGAGTGTACATGTCAGCAAGACCAAATTTTCCACTCTTTAAAACAGAGATGTTTACTCTAAATATAATGTTTAAAGTAATAGGGAATCATCGGATTATATATAAAATTCATGAATTCCTTAGAAATACTTTAATATTTATGTGTGTTAAATGATATTAACATGTAACACGTGCACTATTTAGTGTCTTTTCACAAAAAATGACAAATTACATACATTTTTAGCCAAGAGTAATAACTAGTCGAATCTAATAATAAATTAACCGTTCTATTCTCTAAGCAAAGTTTGTATAATGACCATTAAAATCCATTGTATATTTTTTTTTTATTTCGACCAATTTAATATAAAAATGCATTTGAAGAGGCAAATTATTAACGGTACATATATCTTGTGTATAAGAAGGGAAGCTGAAAGAGAGAGGTTTCTTGGTAGAGCAGGTTACATCCAGACTCTCTTCTATCTATCTATCTATCTATCTATCTTAGAAAAAATGACAAATTTCTTGAAAGTACATTTTGTACTCTCTATTCGTATAACCGTTTCTCTCTGCAAAGTAAGCGCTTGGCTTGATGTAGTTGTTGTATATATATATATATATATATATATATATATATATGTAAATTAAAAGTTTATGCAAATTATTAACATCGTTCTTTAACTTTTGTCCAGTAGCTTATTTTCTTTGTTCCATTTAATCTTTATTTAAAAAAAACTATTATGTAAATTTTTGTAACTTTGTATAATATTTATGCATTAAACTCTAGTCTTTATTCGGTAAAAATTTCATTGCTAATCATGCATTACTTTTTAAGTAATACACATATTTATGTCTTTGTTGTTTCCGTTCCTTAAAGTATGTCCGCTACTATATATATATATATATATATATATATATATATATATATATATATATATATATATATATAATGAGAGAGAGAAGTGAATTAATAAATGTACATATAAGGGTGCACATATGTATATATTATTATTTAGGTGTTAATAAAACTGTGCTCAATGTGTGAACAGAGGTATACTATTTTTCCGTTACGTAATCATCAGGTGCTTATATCAAAACTTCGAGCGTTACGCAATCATCAGGTGCCTATTTCAAGTTTGAAATAGACACCTGATGATTGCATAACGCATGAAACTCCGACTCGTCTCGTGCCATTGACGTAGGACAATATATATATATATATATATATATATATATATATATATATATATATATGTGTGTGTGTGTGTGTGTGTGTGTGTGTGTGTGTGTGTGTTTAAAAAAAGACGACAAGAGGAAAACTGTATTTAAATCGCCTACACGTTTCGTCCTGTGATGGACTTTATCAAGGCAAAAAGACGAAATGAGCTTTATTCCAAATTACGTATCTATAAACAAACAGTGTTGGCAACTATAAAAAACGCTCACAAAACACACTGTTTGTAGATACGTAATTTGGAATAAAACTCATTTCGTCTTTTTGCCTTGATAAAATCCATCACAGGACGAAATACAGTTAAATACAATTTTCCTTTTGTTTTCTTTTTATTTTATCCTGTCCTTAATCTCAGATTATACCTGATTAAATTCGTGAAATACGTTTACTTTATGCTTTAACATACTTCAGATCAGTGGTGTTTTTAGCGACGGATCATTAGAGGTTTCTTGTTTTACAGTATCATAACCCTTCTTCATGTTAACCCTACCGATACTGATCAGATATCAACATGTGTTCGATCAGTTAACTACATGCAATAATTCTCATCGTGTAAGGATCTCTTCGGCTACTGTGACTCCTCGGACATTTATCGATTAATACCGAGCAACTTCCGGTTTACCAGTTTCTTCGTTCTTTCATAAACAAGGAAGAAACGAATTGACCAATTTCGTACCAAATATGGCAACATTCAAGACTTGAAATGGTATTTAACAATCTTTCATTTCTCTCAAACAAATATATATATCGTTCATTCAGTAATGAATTAGAACACACTAACTACTGGCGTATGTATACATGGTATATCGCACGCTTAAAGTCTGTCTCCTTCTACCGAGCGCCCATATTGCCGACTGACGTCAATTCGGTCGGATTTCAATCCTGGGAAAAATCAATCGGATGTCTAATCGTACTGATACAGCGAAACAGATCTGTCTGCGGATGACTATATATATATATATATATATATATATAACAGCCCTATATCTCTCACACATTCAAGAGTCTATCATGACAACTGTCACGATCCCGCATCAAGGTCGAAAGGTCATTAGGGTGACATTCTATGTCATAATATATCTGGTCAGTGTATGCGATTGCTGGGCTACCAGCCTAACTTACTCCATAGCTAGGTGTCGAGAGCAGTAGATCACTCGCTATTAAAATTCCTTTATCTACATCCTGGTATTCTTTGAGAAGCTGAACGTTTGAAATGGTCTAGCGTGACGTCATGCTTAACGGCCATTTATTTTCATAGATAAATTATTCGAACAACATTCTTCATCTCATAACAGTCCGATAGTTGTGATAAAACAGATTCTATAGGCTGCATAAATTTTATTTGAAACTAGATAATGTTATTTATTATAATATTTATTATAACTGATAAAGAGATATAAAAATGAATACATACCATTTCGCGAGATGCGAGCTCCTGTCCAATATGTATATTTTGAATTAAGTCTATAAATAAAATAATGATCTAATAATAATAATAATAATAATAAGAAGAAGAAGAAGAAGAAGAAGAAGAAGAAGAAGGAGAAGAAGAAAGTATCCATCAGGAGTTATGTAGTGCAGGGTTAAAAGCTAAAACTGAAGATTTTATTCTTGTTGCACAGAACCAATGCTTGCTAACTAGAAATTACCAAGCACGCATACTGTAAAATTGTGTAAAAGCAAAATGTAGATTCTGCAATAAATATCCAAACACAATTGACCATTTTCTATCGGGTTTCACGGTGTTAGCACTCACTGAATATAAAACTAGGCATGAAATAGTGGGTCATTATCTACACTAGAAAATCTGTAACTTTTACGGAAAGGAAACTCCAAGAAATTGGTATGAACCTCATCCAGACACGGTTACAAGATATTGGACATGTAACAATTTAACGGGACTTTACAATACACACAGACAAAACAATCAAAGCTAATCGCTTAGACTACAAGAACAGAATGTTCTTTCTTATTGATATGGTAGTCCTTGCAGACTGTAAAGTATTATTAAATATCTTCAAAAAATTACCAAAATACAAAGAAAAGAAGTAGAAATTTCAAAGATATTGCACATGATGACATCCATAATTCCAAATGTAGTTTGAGCCCTCGGTTTCATTAGAAAAAAGTTCCGACAAATAAAGAGATACCTGGTAGCCAATTCCTTAAAGAAATACAAATGGTATTCACAAGTACAGAGATGGTTAATGTTTCTTTGATTTGGCCTTGTGTCAGACATAACTGAACTCCCTATAGCTTACAAGTTTTATGCAGAATTATCGAAAGGCTATTTTCGTTAGATTGGTATCAGAAGGTTGGTTGTTGGCAGGCTGGAATATGTGGAATAAAGTAAGAATAAAATATACATTTTTCAAGTTAAAATAGAAATTTATTAAAAGGAAAGAATAACATAAGTTGAAGAAGTTACGTGTAGAGTTCGTGTTCAATGGTAAAGTTATGGGTATCAAGATTTGTAGAAAATGTTCGTAGTAGTAATTGTTGAAAGAGTATATGCGTACGTATGTATGTATGTGTTTGCTTGGTAGGAATGTCTTTGGATGGAGAAGAAGTAAAGGAAATAAGCACGCGAGAAGGAAAGAGAAAGAGAACAAGGTGCGACCTGACCTTATCTCCGGCTCGATTTGAAATTGAAGTTACATTTTAGTTTTGTCTTTCTCGCTGCTTCTATCTGGCTGACTAGACTGACGTCGAGGTCATTTATATATAGTCCTTTCGCACGGGATCGCTAAGTCCTCAAGTCTTGCAATTGCTCCCATTGATCAAAAGTCAATTTAACACCTACTTGTGAAATCTGGTTTCGACTTTTTCTTTAAGCACATGGTCAATCCTTTTTCTATTTGGGAAAAACAGGACTTCACACGTCATTGTGAATTTTTGTAAAAAGTGAAGAAGAAAGTTGAATTTAATTCTTAATTTCATATCCCTACAAGTTCACACCCTACAAAGGGATTTATCTATGCAAAATGCTGATTCTAACATAATTAAGGAGAGAGAATAATAAAATAACAGGGATTAAGAAGACAGAAGACATTAACGATTGACATTGTATTTAGATTATTGAAGATCAAAATTGACTGAGAAGCAAGAAGAGAGTTTCACAAGTAAGAAGCATAAGAGATGAAACAATTAGTATATTTTATGGTTAAATCTATCCATTTCAACTGTAAAATGATGAGACCTTGCCGCCTATCTAGTACTACGGTTAAATTCATAAAGTCTAGGTGCCATAGAGAAGAGTCCTTCAAAATAGTTACCATCATTAGTAGTAATAATTACCAGTTATTATCTTATTATTACAAATTATAATAAATTGTTTTGCTTGCGTTAATAAAGGAATCATAAATAATACACTCTTTTTAATTTATTTTTACTTAATTTAAGTTTGCTGCGAGGGTTAAAATAAAGATTCAAGTATATCGTGAAAAGGGGTTGAAAAACATTGCCTTAAATACTAAGCGTGAGTTAAACTGCTGGATAAATCTTTGTTTGTTTGGGCTAAATGATAAATATTTTTCTCCTTCTATGTGCCATGCCCCTTCAGGACATAGGCGATCATAGCCTTCTACATCTCCTTATTCTTTGTAGCTCTTAACACACTTTTTTCTGTTCTTGTGCTTCTATGTGCCGTGTCTTTTCATGACGTAGGCGGTCATGGCCTCCCACATCTCCCTTTCCCTTCTAGCTCTTAACATTTTGTTCTTGTTCTTCTGTGTGACCTATCTATTAGGGACATGGGCGATCATGGCCTTCCACATCTCCTTATCCCTTGTAGCTCTTAACACCCCTTTTTCTGGTCTTGTTCTTCTATGTGCCATGTCCCTTCAGGACGTAGGTGATCATGGCCTTCTACATCTCGTAGCTCTTAACACCCTTTATTCTTTTCTTGTTCTTCTTTGTACCGTGTTTCTTCAGGACGTAGGCAATCATGGCCTTCCACATCTCCCTATCCCTTGTAGTTCTTAAAACTCTTTCTCTTGTTATCCCTTTCTAAACCCTGTTTTGCCATCTATTTGCTCGAGCTCATAAATCTAGAGTATAAACTTATAGCATCTACCGTGGACACAAAGTAAGGGATCCTTTTATATAATGATTATAATACAGAATGGATCCCTCACTTTATGTTTACATTATGATTTCTTATTTGTTTATCAAATTCTGATTAGTCATGAACCCGCCTCTACTCAACACTGATTAGCTACACAGGCATGTATTAGATTTGTTATTTCTTCTTCTCTGTGCAATGTTTCATCAGGATGTAGGTGATCATGACTGTCCACATCTATCCTTAAAACTCTTAACACGCTTTCTCCTGTTACCCTTACAAACCCCGCTCTGACATTCATTTGCTCAACCCCATCAAGTATGTTACGCGTTAGTTTCCCCTATCGGAAAATAAGAACATGAGAATCATCCTCGAAGAAAATAAATAAAAATGGAAGACTAATTAAAATTTTAGGTAATTTGATTCAATTGCCGAAAAATACATTCTCTGTCACTAAAATACAACTGTGATTATTGCTTTATCCCCTCCGTCCCAATATCTTTTTTTTTTTTTAGTTTTAGCACATTTCTATAGTAAAACATCTTTTTAAGCTTTTCTGTAAATTTATTTCCATGGATATCAAATATAACTCGAAGAGAAATTAACGAAGATGTTGTAATTCCACACTGCTTTAAACAAAAGATTTGTAAAGAAACTGGATACTTGAAAAATAAATACAATCGTCAACTGATAAAAGAGTAAAATTGCTTGTACAGAGCAAATGATAAAGTATAACATTTCTTATATAACAATTCAAAGAATAAAAGGCTCGAGAGCCATTCAAGTATACGGTTAACAATAAAATGATAATTATGAATAAGGTGTTTGATATGTGGGAAAGAAGAGGTGGTAGAAAGGAAATGACGATTATGAGGATAAGAAGGATAGATAACAATTGACCCTTGACTTTAAGAGTTCATTCCTGTTTGATACGTTTTGGTCTCTAGCAACGATTATGTAACACTCAATGAGTCTGCTAAATCTGTTACGCTCGTATTAAGAATTTATCAATGCACATATATACTGTTAGAAGAAGTAGAAAACAGTGTTGCGCCAACAGTTAATAGCTGTCATTCCTTAAAACTAGTTGGTACAATGCAACTGCACTAATTCCATTAAAGTGATATTCATAAGTCGCAGTTATTACAGATTTTCAAGATTTTTAAACTAAAGTTCGCACAATACTGTAGTTGAGTAGTCACAAACACAAAACGCAAAACAGTTCTTCTCAAAAAGAGCGTTGATTAGTAATCTCAAACACAAGAACGCACAAGAGTTTCCCAAATAATGTGTATTTTAGTAATCTCAATGACCAGAACGCACAAGAGTTCTTCCAAAAAAAAGTGTAGACCAGTAGTCTCAAACACGTAACGCAAATAGTTCTTCTCAAAAAGAGCGTTGATTAGTAATCTCAAACACAAGAACGCACAAGAGTTCGTCCCAGAGTTGGTTAGTAGTCTCACACACGAGAATGCCAAAGAAAGTGTAGTTCAGTAGTCGCACACATGAGAACACGCCTTCCGAGTTCTACTATACAGCCATATTTATACCTCCTCAAATCTCGTGGTAGCCGTGAATTTGCGGCACTTTGTCTATATAAAAACAATATGGCTTCTCAACGAGATTCTTTTACGCACGGACATCCATGATGTAAGTTTTCTTTTCAATCTACAAATACAAGACTCGAGGGCCATTCGAATAAAGCGTACCGATAACATAGTAATTATGAATGTGGTGTATGATATGAAGGAAAGAGAAGACGGCAGGAAATGTAGATTATGATAAGGAGGACAGATAGCAATTGATCCTTGAAGGGGTTAAAATTGTAGTCTTTAGGGAAGCATTTATAGAGGAGCTTATTCCACAACATAACAGTTTTGGGAAAAAAGCTATAAAACAAAATACTAATATATATATTAATAAATTAAAAAAAAATCAAGGAAGAAAATTTACGAAATTTGATTTGTTCTAAGAAAAATTGTTTAATTTCTGAAGAATAATGAAATCAAATTCTACATACTTCATGACATTGGTCTGTAAAAACCGCATCTCTTCCTCAGAGTGGACACTAACCAACTCGGCACCGGCATATAGGCAATTTTCTCTCGCTTTCCACCAAGTCAATCCGTAAAAATATTTCGAGAATTCCTGAAGAGAAGAAAGCATAAAAATATATTTCATTTACCTTTATAAACAAACCAAAGTTTCAACAAATATGAATGTACGTTAATTTTCTTCTCATCGGAATAAATTTGCACTTTTACTCTGAAACGACAGATAGAGCCTAACTTGACCTATACTGTATTTTTCCTCTGCGTATCTATGATCAATAATAACAGAATGATTAATAAACATAATTTTAAAAACAAAAATCTTAGAGAGTTGAGATAAAGAGAGAAAACTTAAAGACATCCGGAAGTGTCATGACTCGTGGAACGAGAACAATCTACACCAGTGATCGAAATAAAGGATTCGGTTCAAAATCCCAATCACCGTCGGAGCGTACAACGGCCGAAGCTTCGCGAATATGACAATGACAATGCGGACAACAGTCCGAACAATGGAAATAAGAAAAAAGTGTATGAAATCTTTATAAATATATTTATTTTATGTGTGTATTTAATATTTTATGCACACTTTAATACATCGTCCCCTGTGGTGAAAGTTACTTTAATGCGAGTCATATCTTCAAAGATGGCAATAAAAATGAGGAGAACCGCCCAAACAATGTCAATACCTCATCTCAGAAATAGAGACAAATATTTTGTATTATGTTTAGTAGATGCTCTGTTTACTCTAAAGCGTATTTTATTTTGTTCACCGGCCGAACATTCGAGAAAACTTATGAAAGAAAATGGGCCCCCAAGCTAGTTATGTACCTGCATCCTTGTTTGCAGGAGAAACCATGGTTTGATCCGACGTGTTGTGAACACTCATCTACGAAGGGCTTCAAAATCACGCTATTTGCCTTTCAAACATAATTTACTTGTTCAGATTTCCTCGAAAGTCCTATTTTCCGAGTTGATCCTGGCGGAGTGCATATTTCCATAATGAGTTTTCTCAAATTTTCAGGTCGGTAGACGTAATAAAATAATGCTTAAAATAAACGGAACGTCTACTAAAACATGGGTATCCACTGAAAATAACCTTTAAACTGATAAAAATATGTCGGATTAAAAACAAATTCACACACACACGTGCACGCGCGAACACACACACACACACACACACACACACACACACACACACACACACACACACACACACACACACAAATTCGCTAAGAAAATGACTATACATGATGACAAAATGTCCCATACATAATAAAAACAAAATTTTATCGTCAAAATTTTTTATATTAAGAGAAAAGACCATTTAATCATTTAATTATATTTTTTATACTTTTTAGAATGTTGGAAATTGTGGTTAAATATTTTGTTTCTCTTGCATCAACGGCAAACCAAAAAGTGGTATAGGAAATTTTAATGCATTTTTTCTGGTGAAAAACATATTGATTAAGAAATTATTGCAAAAATCAAATCAAATAATAATTTTAATGAAACTTTCAGGACGTATTTAAAAATTAATGAAATCATTTTTGAAATGTGACTTTTTCAAAAAATCAGAAACATTTTGCTTTACATCTGTCTGCCTTACACCCAATTTTATGAAATTTCTAGAAATTAAATTTTGTTTCGCTTATTGTTTATATTAGTTAAAGTCAGAACCTCTGGAAGAATTTAACTCATTAATTTTTTTTTATAAAGCGGAGCACTCAGTTACAGAAAATTTGAAATTCAATAAAATTAAGACATTATTTAATTAAAAAAGTTTTTAATTGTTTTCATGAATAAGATATATTATGAATATTGTTTTAAGAAAAGAAAGTTCAATGAATAATGCTTTTTTTACAAGAACTCTTTTAATTATTTAAAATGTTAATTAAAATAATTTATATCGTTTTAAATTAAAAAATATGTATTGATTTGCCGAGATTAGAGGATACTGGTATTAAGTAAAAACTATATTTACTAATCATTAATTGAAAAGCTTACTACAATTTAGTGACAACCAGTATTTTAAAAAGAATTTTGAATTTTTTGTGCCTTCATGAGCTGTCAATACTTAATAAAAACACATACCTCTGTGTTAAAAAATTCTGAGATATTTTAAACTAAAAGTTGGTTATATTTGTTTCAAATAAGCTACATTAAACTCTAAATAAGCTTATATTCCTCAAATAAACTTTCAGAGACGTATATGTTATTAAAATATTTTAAGAAAGAGAAATACGTTGTGCTTAGAGAATTATAAATATTACTATCAGTCAGTTAAGTGCTATACGCTTGGGCGATCATGCCTCGAACAAAACATGACTGACTAGATTATCCCACAGTAAGTTGCCATTGCTTTCTGCGGTGGACTGGTTGCCATCCAAGGCTATAGAACCCAATTTGTCCTGTCTGTCCTATTATCTAACCCACAACTGGAGGGAAGAGACGGATTAAATACCTTTGCCAAGGGTATTTACGCGTTAGTAAATGCAATGAATTTAACTGGAATTCAAACTCGGCTCCCCGATTTCTCGTTCCGAGCTGATATCCACTACACCACAACGCACATCCGAAATATTGCTATAGTCAGCCATTTTTAGAAATTAAAAAAACATTCATTCCAATCAATTTACATTCATTTTGAACTATAGCAAAGTATTTGCCGTCTTCTGTGGTGAATGAAATTTTATTTAATGTCGAATGTTTATTGCGTGAATTTGTTTAATTTTGTCACAGTATATTATTGAATTATTTTTTATATCGCTTTATGTTTATATTAGTTATAAGGACAAGTGCTCGGAGATTTTTAATTTAATATGTTTTTTTTTCTTTTTGTAAAACTTGACTCTCACTTCGAAAAAATTTTCTCTGAATCGTAAAATAAAAAATGAAATTAAACAAACCATTGTTAAATTAGAAAAGTTTTTAATTGTTTCTTATATATAAAATATACTATGGACACTATTCAGTTAGAAATAAAACGCTTCTATGAATAATTAATTTTTGCAAATTTATTTTGTAATTTAAAAAATATTTAATTAAATTAATTTATAAATTTTGAAATCTTTAAAAAATTATTAAATTGTAGCGGTCAAGTGAGATTGTTACGATTAAAACTGTATTTACTGATCATAAATGGAATATTTGACTAGAATTCAACGAGTCCAGTATTTTAAAAAGAATTTTGACTTTTTAATGCCTGTATAAACGTGTTGATGTTTGGAAATACGGATGTCCATGCACGATATTATCAGAACAACTCCTGTTTTGTTCAAGAATACCGGGATTTAGATAAAAGAATTCTAACTACTACGCAGACACCACTTAATTTTTGAAAATGACTGCGAAAGTTGTAAGTACTTGAACATAATAATAAAAATGCGAACATCGGACAGTTAATCCACAATTTCAAGCACAATATTCAATACCTTATATGAAAATGGAAAAAAGCAATACAAAATTAATCAGACAGATCTTATGGGTTCTTTGTAATCAAACTTTTTTGGCTTTAATACTTCATTTCTGAATACACCTTATATATATATATATATATATATATATATATATATAAACTAAAATTTTTAGTTTTACCTATTGTAATAAAGTCATGGGATTAGCTTAGGATTAGTGTAAAATATTTCAAATTTCAAAATGTAGTTAACGTATATAAAAATTATGTTAATATTTAATAAGTGTTGTCTGGATCCTGACGAGCGAAATATAGCAAAAGTTTAAATCGGTCTTCGATAAGCGTCCTGAGCATTTTGTATTTAAAAACAGATTATTGCTCAATATCTATTGAGCATTGTATTGACAAAATTATGGTTCACATCCCAAAAGCAATAAAATAAATATATAAAATAAAAGGGAACGTAAGTGGCGGAAGTTGATTACCTTACTTTGATATATCGTCATGTGACTAAGTTCAGGTGGTATTAGTATAAGAAGCAGCGCGCTTAAAACAATTCTCTTTTTCCCATTATCTTGTTCCCTAGACACGTGCTTCCAGCATGTAAGTTATTTTGCCAAAACAGCCAAGCATTTATAAAACTCATACTTAAATCCGCACTTAAATTTACTGTTTCCAAAAACTGTCATTTTTGTGAGATTATATTGGTTTTATTTTGAACAAGAAAAATGTTTTGTTTATTTGTTCGTCATTAAAATTTGAAATATTTGGTTGCCACTGATTTTAGTAAGCTGGAAGCAGTAAACGCAATCACCTTGACATAAGTAAAATTATGTAATTTTATTTTTATCAATGGGTGTTGTTATGTTTATTAATACGTGTGTGCTCCTGCCGTCAAAAATGAAATATTTAAGAGGATTAGAGGTTTTCTCACAGATTATTCCCCCTGAGCGTGACAGGAGGGGATCCTCGCTATTATAATAAAATCGATATATATATATATATATATATATATATATATATATATATATATTCTAATTACTTAGTTTTTGGTCATAATAAAATTAGACCAGTGCACATTTGTATTAAAAAGTGTTCAATACAATTACATTGTAGAACTTTTGAATATTTTACATTTGTAAACAAGTTATTGCGCGACCTAGGTTTCTACCATGTGGTGTCTTCAGCGATTTGCAATAACTGATTTTACCGTTTACCATTTTTTAAGAACCCTCACGTATCAGTGGGTTTTTTGAACGCTCACGCGACGGAAAATTTTTAAACGTGCAATTTTTAAAATTACAAGAAATTATAACGTTTTCATCCAAGGTTGTATGAACCTAATAGGTGTTTTTTAGTATGGTTACACTTAGTGATGATTTCTGTTCTTTCATTCAATAAATCATTTTTGTTTGGAAATAGCATAATCGCTACCTTTTCTTCCTGGCACAGTTTACATATCTTGCCACTGTTGTAAGGCTTGGCTGTTTTTACTATACTCCACGTTATGTCTGGGTCTTTTTCTATATTTTGATTTTAATTTTCATACGTGGCAAGCTAATTTTGTACAGTTTTCTATTTTGAATGTAGACTTATGATTGAACCACCTCTTCTTAAAGGTGTCTTTGGTTGATCTCAAATATATTTTATTTTATTTTGACCAATATATATATATATATATATATATATATATATATATATATATATATATATATGTATAAAATATTGAGTTGTGGTAGTGTTTAGCGCCAAGATTGTGGATTTTTTCCAGTAGTTTTACTGATAAAAGTTGTTTCTCTTGTATAGTGTTTCATATCGAAGTGGGGATAGAGCGTTGATAGTTTTAGTGCAAAGACTTTGTCACTTTAACTGAGCAGATTCATGCTGACTTCGACGTTTCATGAGGGCACCGTGATAATGTCTTCACTCATTGGGGCTGTGTTTTTTTAAACCTGTTTAGTTAAAGTGGCAAATTCTTTGCACTAAAACTATATATATATATATATATATATATATATATATATATATATATATATATATACATTTATTTAGTTCTACACACTCACACAGAAAGAAAGAAAAACACTGGATTTTAAAATTAAATACACACAGGCTAGGGTTAAATAGGGACTTAGGTGTTTTGAATCTTTATAAATATTTCAATAGTTAAACATTTTTTTAGATACAATTAAAAATTTTTTCTCTAAAACAAAATTTATAAGTATTATATAGGTTTACGTTTACAAATATTAAAAGAACTCGGTCGCTTTCTGCGTCACGTGATGTAAACAATCTCTCTCGGACGAACGCTCTCGCGAAATACGTTTCTAATTTAAATTTTAAAATCATTTGTTTCTGATGAAGGGCCGAGGACGGTCTGAAATATCAAATATAATAATAGAAATAAATAAATACTGTCAAAAAATACATTTTTGAACTTACAACTTTTTCCTATATATATATATATAGATTAATCATCCACATGCAAGCCTGTTTCGCTACATCACAGCTCATCAGTGTGGCTAGACATATCCACTTTCTTCTGGCCAGGATCGAAAACTCGACCGATTTGGTGTCAGTCGGAGTCTCTACTCCTTAAGCCATCGGCGCTTGGGGTCAGAGAAGGAAAATTTTAACGTCTTGTATGTAAGCAGTGGATACAGACGCCAGTCACCGAGACAACTCAATTCATTTCTGAAGAGTCACGCATTATAGCCGAAGTGGAAACTGTTTTTAAAATTCAATCGTAATGAGAGCATATATATATATATATATATATATATAGCCGTTTTTTAACTTTATAACAATATATATATATATATATATATATATATATATATATCTTAATTGTTAGCATTGTCATTCTTCTTTTTGAAGGGACAATATCAAGTAAAATCTGTGAATTGATTATTTTTGGATTTGATCGTGGGCAACGGGAAATGAAACCGCGGATAAGGGGTACATTGTAACACAAAGGACTTTGTAATTGTAACTGCACAAACAAGTTGAAGAATCTAGGCAAATTTGTACATTAAGTAAACTTACTTTATAACAATAACCATTAAAGCTCTTCCATCCGTTGGGACATGGGATCAGAGGTAAACTGGTTGTCTTGGGCGGCAAGGTTTCAGTATAATGCTGAGTTATTGTCACTGGTGTTGTTGATGGCATTTCTGAAGACGCTTTGGTAGTAGAAGATGGGAGCTTGCTCAATGGTCGGCTACAAATAAAATATCCTTTCAGGTTGCAAGGAACAGCTTCCCACCTTCCGATGAAATTTGCACCAAATGACAAACAGGTACCATCGCCCAATTTTACTAAAGGGAGGAAAAAAGTAAGATTATATATATATATTTGTAGTGAACAGGAAATTATCTTCGCAAAAACTCAAAATAGAATGACATATTTGAGTATCTGTGCATGAGGATCCGCGCAGATATTCCGGCTGAAAAACAATTCAAAAGATATATATATATATATATATATATATATATATTAAGCAATCAGAAAAAAGAAAAAATATATTTGAAAGTAAGCATGATTTGGCCTCTTCTCTTCACAGAGCCTTTTGGCTGTTTCCCTCGACATAAATCAGGTGAACTGTATTGACTTATTCTCTCATCCTTTCTTGTGTTCTATACCGCTGCTTCTTCTTCTTCAAAGAGTATTTCGTAAAGACAGCCACAAAGAAGAAGAAACAATGAAACGATCATTTAACTGAGCGGTCACATCAAAGACATCTCGACTACAACTATACCCCCACTCCTATATACACCTTTATCGTCATTACTACTCATACATTCTATTTACCTTTTTCTTGTACAAGAATATTATGAACTATTTTTATCAACATTGTACCAGTCATATGCGCATTACATATTGCGCATTTTGTATAATACAGAATTATTTAATGTTTATGTAAACGGTTATTTTAATATACTATCTTCATTGTTTTTGTTTTCCCACATCTTTTATAGTGGAATCTAAACTTAAGAAGGCCAAATTAAACCCACAAAAGTAATCTATATCTTTTTTTTTTTTAATGTAGCGGTTTTATTATTCCGATGAGTATCCTCTTTGTTTTCATTTCAATCATGTTGTTTCGATTGGTGAATATTCTGATCTTCTGATTTTAAAATAAATGTATTGTTTATGGAGAGAACCGATCACGGTTCTCTACAGCTTTCATTTCTTTAATATTAGTAAGTTCTAGAGAAAAATAGTTAACTGTTTTCGTATTGCCTTCTCCACAGTTCCGGATTCAGAGCTTTTTTTTCTTATGTTTATTGCTTTATCAAGTCTAGAAGGCTTGATCTACCATCTTATTCACTGTGTTTGAATTCAAAGTTGCCATTTGCTTGAACTAGTTTCCCTGCTAAGGCTAAAGAGCCAAGTCTACCCTATTATTTATGAGGGTTTGAATTCAGAGTTTTCCTTCTCCTATGTTGGTTATCCTGCCAACTTCATCCTACTCTCTTAACCCAAGCTAGGAAGATGATTCCCACTCTCTTTTGCCTTCTTCTTTACACCCTCTACATCACACCTTCCACAAATGCATTTGTTCAAAGTAAATTAAGCGCCTTTGCTGGAATTTGAACCCGGATTGCCAACTCTATATTTTACGTTGGTAACCAAGTGCGTTGTGGCGCAATGGATATCGGCTAGAAATGAAAAATCGGAGAGGCAATTTCAAATTCCAATTGAATTCGTTACACTTACTTACGCACCAATACCATTGGGAAAGCTATGAATCCGTCTCTTCTTCGTTTTTCTATGGGTTGAACAGCAGAACAGATTTGGTTCTGTAGCGTTGGTTAGCAACTAGTCTACCGCAGAAAGAAGTGGTAACCTACTGCGGCGAAATCTTTTTCCTAGTCAGTCATGGATCGAAGAGACATGATCACCCAAGCGTGTATCGTATATAGCACTTAACTGACTAAACCAATACTCTACTCTCACATTCTTCTTCATGATATCAGTTAAGTGCAATACGATTATCTCTCGAAAGATTTTTCCGCAGTAGGTTGTCATTACTTTCTGCGGTAGAGTGGTTGCCAACCAAGACAATAGAACTGAATATATTCTACTGTTTAACCCATAGATAGATGGAGAAGCTACGGATTTATATCTTTCCCAAGAATATTAACGCGTGCAAATCTAAATGACGAAGTCTATTTGAAATTATCCAAAAATCCTACCTAGGGCAATGTCGTCTTAGTCCACCTCAGAATATTACAGTTTGGAGCTACAGGCTAACACAGTCATCCCTTCCGCTTTTTAAAACAGTGGGATAAATCCTCTTTAGGAATCACCATTAGTTGTTTTTTGTTTAATCTCGTCTACAGTTTGAAATTTTCATTCGTCTTTTCTTTTAACTTTGATAACCAGTAGATGCAGAGAGCCGACCCCTGACTTTAAGTTAGCAATCAAGTTTGAATGATCCTTATTACTGAGGAATGATTTTAATCTTCAACGAGTGCTCTATATTTACTTTTCTTTCGTTCCATTCATTTTCTCCACGTGCTGCACACACACACACACACACACACACACACACACACACACACACACACACACACACACACACACACATTCGTCCACGGACCATGAATTATACTGTAAGTTAAGGCATTTTAGTTATGAGACAAACACCACGCTCATAACACAAAATATGCAAAAAACTGACAGAGATCGGAGTAGAAAAAGAGAGAGATAGAAATAGATGTACCCAGATAGAAATAGAGTTGATAGCTACAAAAAAAAAAACAAAAACAAAAAAATTAAGAGAACGAAAGAGATAAACATTAAGAAGGGGACATATAGATATGAATTTATTTCTGAATTTATCCAAGACGGTACAAAGACCGCGACAGATCTCTTGAACTTGTCAAATGCAATACAAAACAAACGACGTTTTACCGTGAGGTGAACTCAGGTAATGTACATTTCAACAAGTAATAACAGTTTGATACAACACAACAATACAATGAGAAAGTGGGCACCTTCACTCATTTTCGGTAACTACATTTTAAATTGAATTTTTTATAAAAAAAATATTATTTAAACTTTTATTTTAGTTTTAATTGAAAGTTAAATGATTAAATTTACTATTTCGAGTAAGCAAAATACTCTAGTACATTTCAAACAGAAATTGTACTGATTGCAATCTAAAATTAAATTTTTTTTTTACTTTTTCATTTTCGGTCATTTTTGAGTGATCGACAAATTTGTAAAAAAAAGTTTATTCTCGGTTTTAAAAATCTTGCAAAAATAAGATATATATCTATGACACGTTTCTTTTTTGAAAATTGGCAAATTAATGCTAAATTAACACAAGTATTACTTATTTATAGCATGAGATTTAGAATGAAAATATTTCTTATACACAATGTTGATCTTTCTAACTTTCCCGCTGTATTTGGCATGTGATGACAGTCAGACAGATGCGACATAAGATAAGTATATGACAACCAGAATTGACAAAATTGTTCTAATCTTATCCTATAAGGGGAAGAAACTGCGAGGTACCTCCACTTTTCAGTATAAATCTTCGATACCTGATTTTAAAATGAAATTTTTAAAATAAATAAGTTATATTTTAGCTTTAAAATTAGCTTTAATTGAAAGTCAAGAGATTAAATTTAGTAATTCCAGTAAACAAAATACACTGGCGTATTTTAAAGCGAAATTATATTGATTGGAATCTAAAATTTTTCAGATTAAAAAAAAAATTTAAACGTACGGCCATTTTTTTGATTGATCGACACATTTACGTAAACAGTCCTGAAATTTTTATCAAAATCTGACCATTATTTGATTTTTGCAAGAATTTCCAAATTAATGTGTCTTTTTACGGTAAAAAAAGTGCATTGTGCAATATTACGTTTTTATTTTTTTTACTTAATAAACGTTGCGTCAATTTATATCTCGCACTGACGTAAGAAAAAAAAGACTTTCTACAAAAATTTCGAACGTGTTAGAAATAATTAAAAAATGTAAAAAATAATTAACAAAATACTTTGATCTATCCTCTTAATGATAATATAAACTTTTTGCCAATGAAACTTTGTTTTTATTTAGTTTGGGGCCTTTTCCTTCATACTATGCTATTTTTTCAGCAATTTTGTGGAGGTGCCTACGTGAAACATATGACCTTTTTAATGTACATACAGAAATTACCCTACACAAAATATTTTAAAAATACGATGGCTCGTTGATTTATATTAAACTTTTCAATTTCTAATAAAAAATATAGTTTTCACTTAATAACTTAATATCCTAACGTCTTCAAGTCTTTGAAATATTTAAAAATATTTTTGAAACTTTATAAATTATTTTGATTAAAAAAAAATAATTTGAAATTTCATGTGTTTACGTGAAGGTTCGGGTAACAGATAGAAAAAATATTTTTACCAAAATTTATAGAAAAAATAATTTAAAAAATAATTTCATTCATTCTTGAATAAGTCCTGAAAGATTTATTAAAATCCGACAATTATTTGATTTTTGCAAGGATTTCCAAATTAATGTTTTTCACTGAAAAACAAAAAGAAAACAAAAAAAAACTGAGTTACGTAATATTACATTTTCTATTGCAAACTCTTGTAACGATTTGGCTACATGCTAACTAAAATCAAAACAAGATTTTTGAAATTTCGAACGTGTTACAAAGGATTAAAAAAATTTAAAAGCTAATAAAAATATACTTTGATCTTTCCTCTTAATAACATAAACATTTTAATAAAAAAATTCCTTTTTTATTAAGTTTGTGGCCTTTTTTTTTCATACTATGTTGTTTGTTCAGCGATTTATTGGAGCTACCTAGATCAAAACAAAATGAAGGTGATCATGGCCCTCCACATCTCCCTATCTCTAATGGCTCTTCGCACGCTTTTTCCTGTTACCACAACCAAACCCCAGTCTATCATCCACTTACTCAAGCTCGTCAAATATGTTACGCGTTGTTTTCTCCTGTCTCTCTTTCCTTCTATCTGACCTGTGAGTATCAGATTCTACTAGGATTATAACCAATTCTTTTGTTATATGAATTGTACATATGAAGAAGACTATAGAGTGTATCGGCTGAGATGGTGTGGAATCAATTAACTTTTGGAATATGTGTTTCGAAGAACCAAATTTTTCGTCTTGACATTAAAGGGAGTGATAATATTTCCTCACCTTCACGGTTCCCCATCCAAAACTTGAAGCGACCTTTACTCGATTCTGACGAGATCCAATATCGAACCCTTTTTCGTCGGTTTGAATTTCGGGCCAAGAAATTTTGTGAAAAGCTGAAAAAATCAACGTTAAAATAAAAACATAAAAGGTTTTCGAGAAATTTCCTGAGTTGTCTCTGAAATTAAAAGTTTATTAAATGAAAACATTAAAAAACAAGCGGACTGGCTAGATCAAATCACATATAACATTTGATAAAAACAATTAATAAAGTAAACAAAACTAGAAAGAAAGAAAGAAAAAGTGGGGGTACATTAAGAAAGAAAGAAAGAAAGAAAGAAAGAAAGAAAGAAAGAAAGAAAGAAAGGGTGGATTTATCAAGAAAGAAAAAGAAAGTAAGCGAGAGAAAAAAGGAGATATTGAATAAATAGTAAAAAACAATAAAAAGAAAGAAGAAAAAAGATACGAAAGAAAAAAGAAAGAAAAAGAATGAAAGAAAATGAAATAAAGAGAGATATATTAAAAAGAAACAACAAGAACGCAAGAAAAAACGAGAAAAGAAAGAAAAATTGAGATATTGATTAAAATAGTATAGAAATACAACGAAAAAGAAAAACGAAAGGAAAGAAAAGTAAAAAAACGAAAGAAAGAAAGAGTGTATATATTAAGAAAGAAAGTAAAAGAAACCAATCAAGAAAGATACGGAAAAAGAAAGACTAGAGACGCTGAATGAATAAAAATACCAAGAAAAAGAAAGAAAATGAAAGAAGGAAAGATAAATGTATAATCAAGTAAATAAATAAAGAAAGAAACAAAAAAACAAACCATCAAACAAACAAACAAAAGAAAGAAAGAAAGAAAGAAAGAAAGAAAATATCTCATTTTGAGACACTGGCGACAGACACTCCTGTGGTGTCGGTTAATCAAGTCCGATCCTGTTTGCAAAGTTTAACGGTCGTATGAATATGCAGAGTCCAGTTATTGAACAGAATATGTACGTAAATATGGGAGATATTTTCAAAGAAAAAGATATTTTCAAAACGAATATTATTATGACTTTTTTTCTTTTTTTAAACATGAAAAGTGAGAATCAGGTTTGATTACGATTGGAAAATAGCAGTAATTAATGACATCAAAAGTTGCAATATTTTTAGAATCAAAATATGACGTTCTTGCTTCAATTAACAATTAATAAATAAAAAAAACAACAAAGGGGGTGTAAAAAAGTGAACCTGCTGGTGTGCTCTTAATGTGACAAGTGGTTTTTGTAAATCAATTTCATGCGCACGCGTGAACGTGTTTTCTTTCGCCGCTGTCAGTAAAAAAACAAAATGGTGGAAATTAGGAAAGAAAAAATCGCTAGATACGTCTCGTAATTCGATTAGTTGCGAATTCCATATCATCCAATATTGATTATATTTTCATTAATAGGCATTCACATTAGATACGATTCAAATGTAGTGAATGAAAGGCCCCAAAATAAAGAAAATGCGGGTGGAGGTTAGTGAATGCTCTTCAAAAACTAATCTCCTCGTCAAACCTAAATTCAACAGCCGTGTCGTGAATAGCCATTATTTTAAGAAAGCATACAATGGTACAATGATTTTCAGTCTGCGACACTTGTCAAACAATTAAAAACAAGGTCCAGTTGGTTAGCATTAATCTAAACACCACAAGCAAATACAATTAAAAATATCAAACTCATATTTTTCCAAATATATTCATCAGTAAAACAGCAAAACAAATAAAAAACAACAACAAAGCAAAAAAAAAAAAAAGAAAAAAACAAACAAACAAACAAACAAAAAACAAAACGAAACAAACAAAAAACAAACTACTATTAATTGTTTGGCTTGTCTTTCACTTTTTATCGGAACTCTTAAATTTTATTCTTTTTCTTTTATGTACCCTATCACTTTATGACGTGGGTGATTGTGTCTCTCCACAACTTCAAATTCTTTACAACATTTACATTGTAATTACTTTTGTACCCATCATTGTTATCATGTTCACGAAGTTTCAGCTGTTGTACGACCCAGTCTTATTCAGGTGATTAGAATTTCGAACCGTACCCTTTATTTCGTCTACTGGGGTAGATTGTCCCCAAGATTGGGTAGATTATCCACACGGTCCAGTGGATAAAAACGTTGGTTGAATTAATCCAGTGACTTGACCTAAAGAGTTATGAGTTCAATACCTGGCCACAGTAAAGGTGAACAAAAACTTGGAGAGTTGAGCTACTAAAAGAAATTGAGATATCCTGAAGAGGCATGGCACGTGGAACTAGAACAATCTACTCCAGTGGACGAAATAAAGGTTTTGAAATTCCAATCCCCTGAAGAAGACCGGAGTGAACAATGTAAATAGTGTCAATAGCTACAATACTTCATCTAAGAAATGAAACGTTAAAGGATCAATGACGCTCAGCTTCTAATTTTAATTTTGACGTCCGATGTATATAGATTTTCATCGCTTGTATTTTTGTCGTTGTTGTCAATAATTATTCTACATTGTATTACCAGTAATTTTGTGAGGAAGGGAGAATGTTGTTTGACCCGGAACATTAAACTTTCGTAATAGATTCGAAATTAGTTCACCTGTAACCTGTTTTCTCTATTTCTATCGCAAATCGCATCGTTATCGACTACTGCCTCTATTAATTACAACCTAAGGTATTTTGGCTACATCCATTTCTGATGTAAGCGACGAGGACTGTTCTTGTTTCTATATACGACAGTAATTTAAATTTGTGAAACATTGTCCATCCCACCAAAAAGAAAAAGAGGGTGGGAAACGACTAGGATATGAAGCAAATAATGAAATTGAGATCGCTAAATGAACCATTAATTCTGTCAGTAAAGCAAAGCCAAAAGAAAGAGAAGAACGATGTTTGACTGTGAAGTAATTTCCTTTCTGTTGAACGAGAATTAGACGAGAATTAAATTATAAATTTTCCAGGGAAATTGAAACAGACGACCGATACAGACAAAGGAGAGAGAGAGAGAGAGAGAGAGACAGACAGACAGACAGACAGACAGACAGACAGACAGAGGGGGGAGAAGGGGGTTAAGAAGAAACAGGACAAACTGAACGGTGAGATTAACAATCATGGTGGACAAATTAGTCGATTATAAAATCCCCGAGATTTAAACAACATAATTTTTTTTTTTTTTATAAGCGTTTCACCCCGAGCAAGGCATGTCACTGCCACTACTGTGCAGGGGGCTACGTAGAGAGGAGAAAGGCTGGTTAAATATAGGAAATAACAGAGGGTGGGTGATAGGCGGGTGAGGATATCGAGAATGAGGGTTGGGTAGATGAGAGTGTTGTGAGAATAGTTGGGAGTTAGTGTGATAGGAGGTGTCTATTGACCCTACATTTAAACACCTGGAGATTGTAACTGTCGGGAAAGCAGACTTGTGGAAGGGAGTTCCACAGGCGGGAAGCGCGAGAAAAGAAGCTGTTGGAGTAGAATTTACGGTTACATCTTATTTGTTTAACTGTAAAAGGGTGGGACCTAGTTGCTAATCTAGTATCTCGTGTAAATTCGTGCTTGGGCGGCACCAGTGATCTAAGCTCATCGGAGCAGAAGCCATGAAAGTACTTGTAGAAGAGGCACAGGGAAGCTACATCACGCCGGTGTGAGAGCGGCTGCAGCCGGTCTGCCAAGTTAGTATCAACCACGTTACAGATCCTCCTTTGTATTTTGTCAAGAAGCCCAAGGAGAGCAGCAGGGGCACCCGACCAGATATGGCAGCAATATTCAATACACGGGCGGATGGTAGATTTGTATATGTGCAGAATAGTTTCAGGTGGGAAAAATTTCCGGGCCCTGCACAGAGAGCCGACTTTCATAGCAGCAGATTTGGCAATGGATTCAATATAGTCATTCCATTTGAGGTCCGCCGAGAGTGTAAGGCCAAGGAGGCGTAGTATTTTACTCTCTGGGAGGCTAGCCTGTCCCATGCTAATGGGAGGTAGATGCGATAGTCTATGGTGGTTAGTTGATAACAGCTTTGTTTTGGAGGCATTGAAATTTACCAACCATTTCCTCAACGGCAAGTCGTCCGAAGACCCGTTCAACTTCCCCGACGCCCCGGGGGTAATTACCCTCATCAGGACTACAGGGGGCAACCTAAAAGTGTGGGATCACGTGGAGGCTGCCGAAAAACTTTATCCCAACATCGTCATGATGAGGAGTGGTACTCCTGAACTACGCAAAATGGCGAAAAATTGTGCAGGCCGACTCCCAGTTTTGCTCCACCCCTCGTTATATAGGGTAGTAAAACTAACATACCCAACGGACGTTGGCGGCATTGTCCATGACGGACGGGTTACGTCCGATGTAGGAACTGGTTCCCTTGGACAGTCCGTCGGGGTCCTTTCCCCCAATGATTTCTACCCGGTATGCGCTCGTGTTTAAGTGTTTTCTCTTTTCAGATCTACTAGATGTCTATCAAGATAGCCAGCTTGAATGCGAGGGGCTTGAGGGATCGGGGTAAGGCGGCTCGCCTGCTTCGTGACCTCCTGTCCTTCGGCGTGGATGTCGCCGCGATCCAAGAGACTCACTTTGTTTGCGAAGTCGACTCGTGTGTGCTGTCCAACGACTTTGTCGTCTATTCAGCATACGGGAGCCGGCATGCCAGAGGGGTTTCTTTGCTGGTCAAGCGTACCCTGGACGCGAGGATCGACCTTGTCCATGTCGGTGCCGAGGGCCGGCTCATCGTGGCCGATATTGCAGTGAAAAGCAAGACGTTCCGGCTGATTGCGGCTTACGCGCCCAACGTTCAAGGTGAGCGAGTCTCTTTCTTTCGGCTGTTGGAGCCCTTCATGGTGAATCCAACACGGCTAATCTTAGTTGGGGACTGGAATGCCATCCTAACCCCCAAATGGGATAGAGGGAGGGGCGCTAGCGGGTGGAGTGGTGATCGCAGCCTGGTCGATCTGATCGGCGAATTTGGTCTCGTCGATAGATACCGGGTCGATCATCCGGATGGGAGCATGTGGACGTGGACGCATAGTTGGCCTTCTACCCGGGTATCAGCGTACCTGGATAGGATGTTAGTGAGAGAAGCCGACATAGACTTCTTAGAATGTCCAACGTTCCACTGGCTAGGCTACTCGGACCACAAACTCGTTTGTGCCCGGGTGGCGTTAGAATTTAGGCCTAGAATGGCTGGTTACTGGAAGTTCAATCAGTCCTTACTGGACAGGCGGGACTTTCGTGACCAGCTGACTAGAGTAGTTCAGCGGGCATTAATTGGGCGAGTCATTGGGAGTAAGTGGTGGGCTAGCCTTAAGGATAGCATTAGGTCTTTCGCCACCCAATACAGCCAACGGCTCAACCTAGATAAGGCTGCGAAGGCAAAGACACTTAGAGCTAATTTCGCCCGGGCGGAGGCTGGTGGGGATCCCCTAGAGATAGCCTTAGCCAGGGAGGCCCTGCAGCGCCCGACTAACGAGCGCTACATGGGTCAGGTAATTAGACATAAGTTAAGCAAGATGTCTTCCGAAGCTGTGAACATGGGCGCGGAACTGCGCAAGGAAGAAATTCGCCGTGCCGGCGACCGGTACATTCGAGAGGTGCGCGACCCGGAGGGACATCTCCTAAGGTCCACTGACGACATGTGCGAGGCTTTCCGGCAGCATTTCGAACACCGCTTTACCAAGGAACCTGGTCTCCGCGACGAGGAGTTTCGCAGCTATTTGGCTGACTTTCCCCGGCTTTTGCCGGCTGAAGCGGCTAGCTGTGAAGGGGAGATTACGGAGGACGAAATCTACGTGGCCTTGAAGAAGGTCGGCAGAGGCAAGTCGCCAGGTTTGGATGGTTTGCCCTATGAATTGTACTTGAGGATGTCGCACCTTTTTGTCCCGATCTTGGCTGTCGTGTTCAACCACTGGTTTCGGCAGGGGTCCATCCCCGGTCGGATCACCAGGGGCGTGATCACGCTGTTGAGAAAGGGCAAGAAGGTTGGGAGGGAATTAGACGATTACAGGCCCATAACTCTGCTAAACACAGAGTTAAAGATTCTGGCCAAGATCCTGACGAATCGCTTGCAGCTAGTTGCCGAGTCTCTGTTGGAACCGGATCAGACTTGTTCTGTGAAGGGGAGAACAATTCAGAGCAACCTGCACTTGATTCGCACGATCGTAGAGGGCGTAGAAGACGACGATGAGGCCGCGCTGATCAATTTGGATCAGTCCAAGGCATTTGATAGGATTGACCATGGCTACCTGGCTGCTGTCCTGCAGGCCGCCGGATTCAAACCCGACTTCAGCCGCTGGATTAGCCTCCTGTATCGCTCCCCCCAGGCTGTGGTGCAGGTGAACGGGAAGCTGTCGGGCGCTTTCGCGCTGTCTAGGTCGGTCCGACAGGGTTGTCCACTGTCGTCTCTCCTTTACGTCCTGGCGTTGGAGCCGCTACTTCGCCGGCTAAGGGACGAGACGCACAGTCCGGTCCTACGTGGAATCGCCGTCCCTGGTGGAGCTCGAGCCAGGGTTTCCGCGTACGCCGATGACGTAACGACCTTTGTGTCCTCCCGCAGGGACATAGAGGCGGTACAACAGGCGCTTGTACGGTACGAGAAGGTGACAGGGGCCAGAATTAACTGCGACAAGTCATCCGGCTTGCGGTTAGGTGCCTGGAAGGGTGTTTCCCTCCCGGGGCCCTTCGGCTGGACGGACGGGCCGGTCAAAATCCTCGGAGTTTGGTTCGGTCCGGACTTACAGCTGGAGAAAAACTGGTCAGAAGTACTGGCAAAGGTCGGCGCGTCGGTCAAGATTTGGCGTCGACGGGGTCTCTCCGTGAAGGGCTTGGCGGAGGTGTGTAACACATACCTCTTTCCCATGATCCTTTACCGACTGTCAGTACTTCCCCTTTGCGATGATCATGAGAAGGCGCTCGAGCGTTTGCTATTCTCCTGCCTGTGGAGAGGACGCAAACACATGGTCAGCAAAGGAGCTTGTTACCTCCGTCCGTGTCAAGGGGGTCTGGGAATGCCACACTTGAGGAGCCACGTGCTCGCTTCGAGGTTGGCATTTCTCAGGCGCGCGTTGGAGGAAGATCGGTTGCTTGCGGGGGTAGTGAGGGACATGTTCCCTTGCCTTACCATCACCCCCCCGACCCTTTGGCTGACCGTCAGGCCTTGGGTGCGACCGAAATTCCTGCTCGAATGTCTGGCGGCCTTGCAGGCCATTCCACGGTCCAGTGACCTTTCACAGCCTAGGAAAATCTTCTATCGGGGATTAGTGGAGGGTGCCGTGAAGGATAAGCTGTGCAGTAAGCTCGGCATGTCGAGAGTGGAGTACCGCTCTCATTGGTCTTGGGCGCCGGGTGCGGATTGGCTCAGCAACTCTGAGTTCTCTCTCACCTGGCGATTGGCTCGGAATGGCTTGTCGCTCAATGACAAGCGTTTCGCAATGGGCCTGGCGGATTTGCCAGATTGTGAACGTTGCAACCTTGGAATCAGGGAGACGTCTGCGCACGCCTTCTTCCATTGTTCGCGCGTTCGCCCGTTGTGGGCGCGTGTCGGCGAGTTGACTGCTCGTATCGCGCCGCGGGAGCTCGTGCTCATTGATCGCGCATACGCTGTGGACAATGTGTCGCCCCCGTACTCTGGAGTGAAACGGATGGTGTTTCTGTCGCTACTGGCCACGGCTAGAATGGTGATTTGGATGACGCGTCTGGAGGAAGTCTTGCGGGGAGGCCGTCTTTCGGATCAGGATCTAATCCGATATTTTGAGCACCAGCTCAAAATGAAGATTAGAACTGAACGGAAACGACTGCACCCGACAGACTTCGGTGAAAGGTGGATAAATGCAGCGAGCCTGGTTCGCGTGACCGGGGCTAGCCTTGATTTTCTCTTCTAGATCTGCTAGGCGCATCGGGGTGGATTCCGTTGGAACCCCTCCCGTGGTTTAGGTAAGAAGTTCTTTTGTGTACCTAGTTAATGTGAGTGCATGTGTTTGTCCTAGCCTGTTCCCGGCTCCATTGCTTTTGTTATGATCCAGTTCGAGATTCCCATTGTCCACTGTTATTTTTGTCCCCCCCCTTTTTGATTCTCGGCTGGGTCAGTCTTATATTCTCCAGTCCAACTTATTTTTTTTTTTGCCCAGCCTCTCCAGTCCCCCTTTAGGAAGAGAGCTCCTTGATTTTGTCCTTCAAGGCAGAATACAGCGGCCTCTTTATTTTTGAGGGTGCGTTTGGGTCTTACTAACATGATGTATATGCATTTATTTGAATTGTTTTATGTTTTGGGAATTTTTTGTTTTCTTCATACCCCTGCCCATCATGACATTCCATTTTCATGAAAAAATTTTTAAAGTTATTTTTGCAAACTATTGTAAATATTCACAAATTTTTATATACACACTTGGGGCGTTTTGTAGGTCCTCGGTATGTTTGCGACATTTTGGTGCATGATAAGTAAGAGTGGTGATGGACAAATTCTTATGGTGAATGAGAACCATTGTAACGCATGTATGGGTCGTGATTCTGATTAGCTAGGTATAGGATAGAGTACTGAAGACCAACCCGAGTTTTTCTTCCCCCTCCCACCTTTCGGCCTTGAGCCACAATTTGTATTTTACAAATAAATAAAACCAACCATTTCCTACCCCAGGTCACTACGGATTGGAGGTCCCTTTCCAGTGCGGCAGCGAGGTTCACTTTGTCGTCCAGACCTGGTTTCTGATCGATGCGGGAGTAGATTGTTGTGTCGTCGGCATACATGCCAACTTGGGATCTAATGGTGTCGGGGAGATCATTAATGTAGATCAGAAATAGCGTGGGACCTAGGATAGAACCTTGAGGGACGCCCGCGTTCGTCTGGTAGTTTTGGGAGGCATGCCCATTTAATACCACCTTTAATGTGCGGTTAGAGAGGAAGGACTGGATGAGGTCAGACAGATGTCCAGTTATCCCATAGCTCCGCAGTTTGCACAAGAGGCCAGCATGCCAGACCCTGTCGAATGCTTTGGAGATATCCAAGGCAACGGTTCGGGCTTCACCATTCTTGTCGAGTGCCTGGTATATGTACTCGGTAATGGTCGTTAGCATATCAGCAGTAGACCTGGTGAAGCGAAACCCATACTGTTTGTCAGAGAGAAGCCCGTTGGTCATGAGGTGCTGAATCACCTCGGCGTTGATAATGGCTTCGAAAACTTTGCCAAAGATTGAAAGGAGACTAATAGGACGGTAATTGGCGGGGTCTGAGGGTTCGCCAGAATTCTTAAATATAGGTACTACGCAGGAGGACTTCCAACAGGCAGGAAAGCAGGAAGCAGATAGGCAGAGGTTATAGAGTTTAGAGAGGACAGAGGAGAGTTCTGGGGCACATTTCTTCAGTACTATGAATGGGATTCCGTCACCGCCGCTCGCTTTGTGTGAGTCAAGTTGCGCAATTATCTTGGCGACCAGCGAGGACGTTATTTAGTTGAGCCTTAGTTCTGGGTGGGAAGTCTGGTGTAGGTATTCCTAACGAGTCCAGTGTCGAATTGGTTGAGAATTTACGGGCAAAGCATTCAGCCTTGTCGGCTGGGGAGGTGAGAACTTCAAATTCATTGATTAGTGGGGGTATTGAAGTCTTGTTCCTGCTGAGCACGCTTTTGCAGAGACGCCAGTAATCTTTGGAGCCAAACTTAGAGGATGCTATGCGTTGCCTAATTCTGGTAGCAAACACCCTCTTGGCTTCGTTCAGTACTTTTTTACACTTGTTCCGTGCTGAGGTGAAAAGGCGCCTGTTTTGGTTCGACGAGCAGCTTCGATAGAGCCGGAAGAAATGGTTCCGGTGGGCAATAGCGGCCGAGCAAGCGGGTGAGAACCAGGGGGACGAATTAGGTTTTAGTTGGAATTTTCTGGCAGGGATAAAAGCATCGATGCCAGCCTTAACCCAAGAGGAGACTTCGGAGGCACAGTCTTCGACAGGAAGATCAAAGACGTTGTTCCAGGGGACGTCGCAGAGGAAGTCCCTGAACGAGTCCCAGTCGGCTCTTTGGTAGCAGTATGATATTCTGCTGGTCTGGTTTTCTTGGGAAGAGTTAGTGCGGATTGATATGTTTACGGAGACTACGGCGTGGTCAGAGTTTCCAAGGGGGCAGAGTTGCCTGGTAGTGCAGGAGTCTGGGATGGAGGTAAAACAAAGGTCGAGTAAAGAGTCCCTTCCGTTAGGGTTTTTAGAGAAACGCGTGGGGAAGTCCACCACTTGCGTTAGAGCTTGGGCTATTGAAAAGTGCATGGTGCGGATCCCAGCAAGGTCGGTGGCTGAGTTTTCAAGCCACTTGGTGTGGTGGGCGTTAAAATCGCCAAACACAAATATTTGGGCAGATGGGTGAGAAGAAATGGCCCTGTCGATGTTATGAATTTAAGCTCAGTCCTAGATTAGCAACAAAGGTCCAATAAGTTTACAGTTGAATTGGCGAGATATAACCGAACGTTCTTCTCACTTGCGGAATTCTCTTCCAGTTCCATGCTTTCCAGTCAACTTTGTATTTAAATGTTTGATCATCAATTCCATTCGTTATCTACTGTCTTCCTGATTAATCTTGTATTGTTCTCGCTCTTCAGTAATGTTTCTGTTTTCTAATTCTTTCAAATTCCTTCTTTGTGTCTTAGTGTCTTTACTGCCTTACAGGGGGTGGATCCGATTAAAAAAAAACAACATTAGTGCGGGACTTTTTTCAAAACAAAATAAATCTAAAGATTTTACCAAGAGAAGTTAGTTACATTTTTTTCTGCAAGTCGATCGTTGCCAGTTTGAAAACCGCTTCAGGTAATGAATCATTTGATCTCAAAGTTGTTTGAAGGAAAGATGGAACGGGACAGTGTTTTGACAAAAACAGAAACGCTACTAAGGGTCGCGAGGGATAGGAAGTTGTGGAGTGCTATTAGAGAATATAGCACATAGAAGACGAATGCCACACAAAGCTACCCTAATTAACATTTAGCTAGGGAAGCAGAGAGGCGGATTTGTGACTTTCCCGGGAGCATTAGAGCAAAAGTAAGTGCAACAGATAAGTCCGGGACTTGAACTCTGTTCGCTGACTTGACTTTTAGCGGTTATGAAGCTACGCCCCGTCAATAAGTTACCATTAATCTACATTGTTAAGAGATCAACAACAAAGTCCTATTTTTGTGGAACTATTTAATCGACTATAGTTTCAACGCTTTTTACCTGCACTGAAAAAGTTTGTGACTCGCTTCATTACGATATTCGCTTTATTGAAACGACATCTCTACGGTATGACTAGTGCCATGCCATCCCCTTGTGGTAGGGCACAGATCTTTTTATAGTGACTCCTCCACCCAAAGTCCATATTGAGTAAAGGACAAAAATTGCACAGTAAGTTTGTCCTATGCAATAAGTGTTTTATCACAATTTACCACTGTAGAATGAAATGAGGAACCTCCCTGAATCCTATAATCCTGCATCGTCACAGATCACAAACTGATAGACAAAACTAGAACAATCTCCTTTAGAAATGGAACCAATTTACCTTTCCTTTTTAATGCAACTCCTACAAAATCCTGAAAAGTATTTAGACACATTCAAGAAGATCAAGTGAAGAGTACGTTAAATTGCATCTCGAGGAAAACGTGTGAAGGAAAAAAAAAAGAAATGGCAGGATAATATAATTAGGTGGATCATCTACTAATGAGTGGTAGACAATAAATAATCCTGATCGAGATGTTAATAAATGGCGGGAAAGAAGCCATGTTAGTTCGCAATCTGGTGATGGCTGAAACAGCAACTAAGAAATGATGAACCGTTTTATATATATATATATATATATATATATATATATATATATATATATATATATTAAATGTTTTACATTTGGAGAATAGTTATTACAATCCGCGTTATCAACCCCATATGAACTAAAAATGAAGAAATTCTGCTGTGACCGGCTGGGGTTGATAACGCAATGTTCTTATAACCTGTAGAAATAGCTATTCCCTCAAATTAAAAATCTTGAATTCACATATGAAATAAATAAATATCTGGTCTGTAAATTAAATTTATATCGAGCTATCTGTTAGACCAGTTTTATTATTTAACCTTATAATAATAGGATCAACTGGGATGATTTACCAAATTTTCTCCTGGATTTATTATTGCTCTCTCTCTCTCTCTCTATATATATATATATATATATATATGTGTGTGTGTGTGTGTGTGTGTGTGTGTGTGTGTGTGTGTGTGTACGCATCGCTCATTCAGTGAAATGAATTAGAGCGCCCTAGCTACTGGGCGCGTATAATGCGCTAAAAAGTCTGCCTACTTCCACCGAACGCCCATAGCCCAGGGGTCAAGTCGCCGACTGACGCCATTTCAGTCGGGTTTCAATCCTGGGTAAAAAAGCAATCGTACTGATGAGCTGTGATACGGCGAAACAGATCTGTCTGCGGATGACAATATATATATATATATATATATATATATATATATATATATATTGAAAATTTAGGCCTGATGAAGACATCGTGACGGTACCTTCACGAAACATTGAAGTCGGCATGACTCTGCTCAGTTTGGTGACAAACTTTAGAGTATTATTCCTATTAACGCTCTATCTCATCCCGATATCGACCACTTTGACAAAAACCCTGCTTGCCAATATATTGCAGATATGTATATATCATAATCGTGTGGCCCCCATTTTACTGCCACTGTTGTGCAGGGGTTACATAGGAGAAGTGTTATCAGAAAGTGTGACAGGCTACAGAGGGTGTCAGGAAGAGAGTATGAGAAGGAAGAGAATACTGATGAGTAGGGTGGACAGAGAAAAAAAGCATGATATATATATATATATATATATATATATATATATATATGCAATTTCGTTAGATTGTGGTTGAGATTTTACAAAATTTTTTAATGTGATCTTATAATTATTTTCTTTTTAGTCGATAAATTATATAGAAATTGTTCGAATGTTTTATTTATCCAAACGTTTTCGGCTATAATTTTAGCCATCATTTAGGGTGAATTTTATTTTACAATTAACTGAATATATAGATTGTTTTATGTGTGAGTTTGTAAACCTGGGTTTCACGCTCTTGCGATCGTCAGACAAACTGATTAATTTTTTTAAAAAATTGGTTATATGTAGGGTTGCTTATATTCGTGTATTTTTGTGGAAGTGGGGGAAATCTGTCGTCACAACAGACGCAGACAAACACACACACACACACACACACACACACACACACACACACACACACACACACATATATATATATATATATACATTTGTACACCCATCAATGCGCGCAAGGACACACACACACGCACGCGCGTTTGCTCACTGAGGCTTGCATAAACATACACATGCGATTCGTGCGGGGTTCGGTATATATATGAATATGTGTGCCGTTGCGCACATACATACGCATTTGGTTGGTGTATTCGAATGGTGTAGTGATGTTGACGTGCGGACAGTTGTCGATTTCTCGTACGTACATATGTACTTTTGATAGGTTCTGTGTGAAACTATGATAGGTAAAAATTCCTATTATTTTATTTAAGGCTGTTTTTTTATTTTTTGTGGTTGCGTATATTTAAATGGTAGAAATTCTAATTTGAAATGCTTGTTAGTGTTTATTTGTGGTGTATTAATTTTACTATGCCAGAGACGTGTGATTTTTTTTATCCGTTTGGTATAAATTGTGATAATAGGTTTTTATTTTCATGTGTGCATTTGGAAATTAGTTCTGATCTCGTGTTTAGTAAGTTCTTTTGTGGGGTATGAGATATAATTGCTACTTTCTCATGTAGGCAAAGTAGGCGTTTTTTTTGTAATGTTGTTGTAGGCAGGTGCTTTTTTCAGTATTTTCCAGCTTATTGTTGGTGAAATATTTCTATCTTTTAGACGCCATACGTATGTTGATAGTGTAGTGCTGTTCAAGTATTTTCTGTTGGAGAATGAAAGATTGTGGTTGTTATTTCTTTTCTTAAATGGTCCCTCAGTGACACCGATGTAGTACATTGTGTTGTTGTTTGCACTTACCTTGGCTTTATATACTATGTTTGTTTGCTGGCAATTTCTCTGGAGTGGACATGTAGTTCCGTTTCTGCAGTTGCATTGAGCTTCTTCGATTGCATTATTGTAGTTTGTTAATTTTTTGTTGTGGCTTTTTATTATTTGTGTAATATTTTTTGTGCAGCTGTAACTAATTTTGACGTTGTTTTTGTTGAATATTTTTGCTAATCGGTTTGTCACCGGGAAGTGTTTTCTATTAAGTTCAGGAATGTCTTACCTATGTTTGTTTTGACGGCTTTATTGTATGGTGGATGAAACCAGATGATATTTCTTTTTCTGTTTTTGCTTTTTCGTTGCGGAGGTGTATATTGTAGTTGTTGTTTGTATCAACATTTCTTTAGTGCTTCGTCGTATGGTGTTCTTTTGTTATTGAAAATCTGTATGTTAGATGAATTTTCAGATACTCTGCGGCTGATTGATATGGGTATTTGTTTGATGATTGAAGGTGGGTGTTTGGAGGATGTGTGTGCGTAAGTTAGATCGTCATTATCTTTTCTGTATGGTTCATATGTATTGTTGTCCAAGTTAAGGGTGACATCTAGGAAGTTTACTGCTTTATACCTGCTTTTTTTTCTATTTTGAATCCAGTGGATTTTAGAGCGTTTACTATTTTTCCCTAAATCTATCTAATTTGTGACCATTGGGTTCTCTTATCAGGATAAGTCCGTCATCTCTGTACAGTCCCGAGTCCTTTTTCTCCAGGATTCTGGCTAGGTGTGAAAGAATGAGTATGCCTACTAATTCGCATGTCACAGCTCCATCGTAGCTACCCATTGTTACATCGAATAAGTCGTGGTTTTGTTTTTTGTCCATGGTTCATTATTGTGGAATAGTAGAGATTTGCGGCAGTGCATGATTATTTTAATGTCTTCGTCTGTAATTTTTATATGTTGTTGTGCCAGTTGTATAGCCTCATTTAATATGTTTTCTGTGATGGATGGGTAGAAATCCACGATGTCGAATTGGATGAAAGTGGCTTTGTCCTTGTCTTTTATTGTTGTAAACCACTCTATGACACCTTTGGTGTTCTTCCATTGGTTAAGGTCTAATTTTTTCTTTAAGTTGGTGTTGATAGTTACTAATATTTTTTTGCTGATTTTCCTATCTCGCTTTTCGCAGGGTTTATTAGTCGGAATGCAGGTTTTTCTACGAAGTTGGTTTTGTAATCTTTTGCTGTTATGAAAGTTTGGTGTTCGGCTAATCGGTTTATTCTTTCATGTAGCTTTAATTTGACGGCTATATGTTGTTTTTTAAAATATTAATCAGTTTGTCTGACGATCGCAAGAGCGTGAAACCCAGGGTTACAAACTCACACCTATCTATATGAATATGTCTGCTCTATCACTGATATTGAGCGCTTTTAAATAAGTAGCACGCATATATAATATGTAAACAATATAATATATATAACAAATTGAATATATATAACAAATTGAATATATATATATATATATATATTGATATTTATAATTATATACATACACTTTTCATATATAGATTGTTTGATGTATGTTACTGGAGGTAAAGAAGAGTTTTATTTTCTAAACACGGTCAGTAAATTGTCACCGTATTCAGAGTTGATATTATTGAGTGTTGATTTTTTTCTTTTTTATTATTAATATTTCTTAAATTTGAGCGTTCTTTTATATGCGGATGATGTTATTATACATTTCTTATCAACGAGTATATTGCGGATAGAGTTTGGTAGGTCTTCATATGTATTTAAGTGATACCTAATAGAGCTATGGTCACAAAGATGTAAATTGAGTCGTTTATATATATATATATATATATATATATATATATTAGAACATGTGCGAATTTTCTTTTATACACTACAAAGTGTACATTTTGTTTCGACATTGAAATTACAATGTCTTATCAGGTGATGTGGAAAGGAATGGAAAGCCTCTTTTTTATATTTGGCGAGTTGTGTGTGGGATGTTGGTGGGATGTTTGTTAGAATCTTGAAAGAAGTGGGGTAAGTAGAGAATATAGTTGATTAATGAAAGTGTCGGGAATTTTGTAGAAATCCCATCCCTCCCCACCATTTACACTTCCTTACACTCCCCCTCTAATAAACCAAAAAAATAAAGCCTAGCCATGAGGCCATAAACATATACCCAACCTTCTAATGTTAAATCTGTCTACAAAATTCCCGACACTTTCATTAATCAACTATATTCCCTACCCACCCAACTTCTTTCAAGATTCTAACAGACAATTTACAAGACTTATTCCCTTATCGCTAACCCCAACCAACATCCCACACACAACTCGCCAAATATGAGAAAGAGGCTCTCCATTTCTTTCCACACCACCTGATGAGACATTGTATATTCAATATATATATATATATATATATATATATATATATATATATATATATATATTTGCAGTACCTTTTAGAAGTCTTACGCCATTTCAAACTAATTTTTAATATTTCTAATAATTGCCATCTGATAAATGGTCTCCACACCACCTGATGAGACATTGCATATTCAATATATATATATATATATATATATATATATATATATATATATATATATATTTGCAGTACCTTTTAGAAGTCTTACGCCATTTCAAACTAATTTTTAATATTTCTAATAATTGCCATCTGATAAATGGACATTTTCATCGGTGTCATTTTCACCCCTTATAGTATTTTTTTAGCAGTGGAGTTAAAGGAGCATAGAAGGTGCGAGGCGGCACCATGACCATAGCTATGGCCATGCAAATAATGTCGGCCACAAATGACAACAATCTCAAATAATTCATTTTTTGGTGACAAGCTTGTGTGAATGAATAATGGAACGGTAGAGTGGATTAGCAAAGAGAGAAACGCTAACAAGAGCCAAGAGAGAGAAAAGATAGTGGAGAGCCATGATCGCCCATGTCCTGACAATACACATAGAAGATCATGAAAACTAGATGCAACCCAAAAGTTTTACTTCTTAAAACAGGAAAATATTTCTGATGAAGTTTTATTATATCCTATCGATTTCAAGAAATTAAAGCACATTGTTAATCCGCATATTTTTCGATGTCGTCTCGCATCTTATCTCTTCATTGGGAACCCTTACTAAAAATATGATAATTAGTTGTAAAAGTAATTTTAATATTGTCAAATTTTCATGTTTAGACAACAGAATAAAAACATCAAATAAGATGGCAATTATTATAAATTTACAATAGTTTATAATAGCCTAAAACGTTTACCCAGTACTGTATATAAAGTAACAAAAATAATTTAGTTCAATTGGAAAACTATATCAACAAAATAAGACTTAGAATATGAAAATGAGGCAAATGAAAAAACAAAATACATATTTTTCTTATTTTTGGAAATTGAGATTGTTAATACGTCCTTCTTCGTAAGACGATGTCTCTAATCTTTCGAGCTGTTGTAAAGTGGAAAGATAAATAAAGCAAAACTTACGAGTTATATACAAGGGGCAACTGTGCATTCAGCACTTGCCGGCAATAATTCCTTGCTTCTTCGTGATTCTTCAAGATGTTGATGTACTTGTAACATTTGGAGCCTGACATAATATAACCCTGATAACAGGTAATTACAACTACAAATCAGACAGTGTGCCAAGTAACGTGATGCAAACAGAATTAAACATTAAGCAAAGTGCATTCTTGTCGTGTACAATGATGATCAAGGGACGAATTTTCAACAAAGCATGCTTGATTTTTACAGGAAGGGCCATCTCAACACCACCGAATGAGCGCCGGAACAACTCAAGACTGAGAAAACGTCAGAAAAAATATCATTTTTTTTATAACCGAATAAAAATGATTTATTAAGGCTTAAAATCTTAATTAGCAAATATTTTAAAAATTATTTTTAATAAGTAAATTGTAAAGAAATTTATTTTTGATTAATTAAAATGACATATAAAAAATAATTTAATAAAACATTTGTTTTTAGTTATTTTCCAATAAAGTAACTGAAAAAGTGCAAAACAGAATGAAGGAGATTTTTGTTTTTAATTATTTTTCATATCAATTTACTTTATTAAAAATAATTAAAAACTAAAAACTTATTCATATTTTACATGCATTTTTAAATGTCTTATTAGAAAAAGATCACTAATTAATGTTTTAATCCTAAAAATTACTTTTATTCAGTTATAAAAAAAGGCATGTACTGAGATGTTACGGCACTTAGTCGGTGGTGTTGAGTTGTCCTGTACCCTGATTTTTAGTGTCCGCAAACGTGATACTGATGATAGAAAGCAATGAGTTCCCAAAATGTTCATACGATGAAACGATATGATATACTTGAATTATTACAAGATATCAAAAGTTTTTTCGTTTTTTAACGGTCTTTACTTCAAACCTTATTTCATGTATACATCTTAAAATTAATATGCACGATTTAGTGACGGTTTAGATGAAATGTGCTTAACTTTGCAGATATGGTTCAGTTCGAGTAATTATTATTATTATTATTATTATTGTTATTGTTGTTGTTAATCAAGAGTCTATCAAAATAGAACGTTGCTGCATGAAATTGTTGTAAATGCGTAATGTGAAAAATTCTAAAAGTTTATATTATAAGGATATGTAGGATAGAAAATGGTTGACCCTAGAATTAAAGAGGTTAATATTGTAGTGATCGAGAAAACATCCTCTCGAGATTCTGTTCCACAATGTAACAATTCTGGGGATGAAACTTTTTGAGTAGAACTTCCTCCTTATCGATGGTATATGAAGAGAATGAGGATTTATTGACTCTTAGTATTTTCCATGGCAGGTCCTAGTTGTGAAAGTCATGAATCATAGAATTAAGAAATATATATCGTCTAAACATTTGCAATGGAAAAAGCGGCGGAGTCGTGAGAGGCTTGCAGTGTTTCATCTGTTGGAAAAGGGGGTCGTAAGTGGGGGGAATGATCTGCCACTAGATTTGTTCAAACAGTTTTGAACTCACTAATGGCAAGAAAGTGAGGATTGGGATATTTATCATAACACCACTCTGGGTCAATAGAGCAGGAAAAGATCGGAAATTTTCTGTTTTTAAAGTTAAATTCTCTTCAAAATATCAGAATAGCTCAAAAGCAAGAAACTCATTTAGCCTTTTCTGAAATGAATCCAAGAGAAATATTCATACAATACTTCAGTATGATTTGATTTCGATCCGATATAAAAAAAAAAAAAAAAAAAAAAAACGCTGAAAAAAAAACATTAAGAACTTTCGACTTGAAGTAAGAATTGTAAGAATAAATATTAATGACTTTTTAAAAAGTGAATCTTTTTCATTCTTCTTTCTTTTTTCTAATCACGAGAAACGCAAGCTTAGGGAAAAAGTACTAAGATTAATTGTTTAAGTATACACACAAATACACAGACACACAAATACATATATACACATGTCATTCTTCTTTCGTTTTGGGATGTGATGAAGCCTTGAATAGCGAAATGCATAATCAAATCTATTTTCATCAAACGTTTTCATTTGTCATACTTATAAACTTTATCAGGGTTTCTATATCCTTATTTAATAACACACACACACACACACACACACACACACACACACACACACACACACACACACACACACACACACACACAGAGGGTGTCCATAAAGTTCGTGGGCACTTTAAAAAAAATTATAGCTTTACTTGTATTTGTGATAGAAATAATCTGTAAAAAATGTTATAAAGTTCAATGTACCTAGTTTTAAATTATTGAATAATTTATTACCACAAAATTTGCAACAATTTTAGATAAGTAAACAGATGAGAACGGAAAGGGTGGAACATTTTATTGGCCTCCACTTTTGTCAGATTTGACTCTATTAGATTTTTTTCTATGGGGACATGTGAAAACAATTATATATGCAACGAAACCTAGTTCGTTAGAAGATCTGAAAGCTAAAATAACTAATGTGATTTCAGGCATTACTACAAATCAGTTGGCAAATGTTTTCCGTGAACTGCAAAATCGTATTACCCTTTTTATTGCTAAGGATGGAGGACATGTGAAAATTTAATAAAATTTAAATAAAACCTTAAAAAATATATATTTACTTCTTTCTAATCTTTTTTACAAATTATTTCTATCGTAAATATAAATAAAGTTATAATTTTTTTAAAAGTGCGCATGAACTTTATAGACATCCTTTATATGTCTGAGAATTACCTACTGCATGAAACTTTAAGTAGCATTTATGGTAAGGAATAACGATAAATTTATTTTAATATCTATTTTAACTTTGTTTTATTATTTTATATTGAGCTCTGTGTTTTTTAATATTTTTACTTCTTATGAACTATATTATATATTGGATTGTCCGAAAGTTAATGCCGATTTTTAGCCGTTTATGTTCCAACACATTAGAACACGTCAAATTTATCAACATATATAATATGCTTACATTTCCGATAAGAGAATACTTCAAACTCTCTTGAGAAAGAAAGTTTAAAATTACATAAATCATGTCAGTTTTGGATCCCTATGAGAATGGATGATTTTTTGGTGCATTTTACACACGTGATTCATTTTTATTACCGCCAAGGTTAAAATACCCCGCAAGCACCAAAAATACGTGTTGTGTACGGTGAAGTAGCTTTAGCTGATTAGAAACGAATTCTGAGCTCCTGCCAAGTAACCAGTCAATTGATTCTGAAAAGTACTGCTCGCAAAAGGACGAATTAAAGGCAACAATTAAAAAAAAACGTCCAGAAGAGACGAACAGGAAAGGTTCTGCTTTTCACCAGGATACTGCCAGACATCAAGTTTCTTTGGCGGCATGGCAAAACCCGTTGCAGCTTAGCTGGGATGTGTTACCCCACTGTAATGTCCTGATCAATAAAAGGGAAATAACCTCTGGTATCACAGGGTTACGGCTCCTGCGGATCCGGAAGGGAACGATATAATAAGAAGGGACGCCAAGCATGCTAGCATGGTTCGTTTTCGCTCTCTCATTTAATCATCATCCATCTTGTTTACCCACAATTGTGGTAGTCGATGTTTAGCAAGCATCGATTATCTCCAACACCAAACATTACAATAATGATACCTTTAAGAAGCTATTATACGTTTTTGCACTTATTCCTCTAAACATAATCTCACGCATTAATTTGCATTATGAGTTTAAAAATTGAATGTCTGAGAGCTATTATATTTTAAATCAGGAAAATCAACATCAATGAGAACAAAAAGGTACCATGATAAAAAAAAAAAACACATCTTAAATAATTTAAAAATGTCCTGCTTTTGGTTTTTTGAACGATAAGCTATGGAGGGGTAGCTCGATCATGTTTATTAAATTGACCTTGTACCAAGCATAAATGAACCCCCACACTTGATGAGCTGAAAACCATTCTATCGGGAGCTAACATCTTCGGCAAATTAGATCTCAATCAGGGTTACAACCAATTGGAATTAGCTGAAGAATCCCGATACATAAACACCTTTGCAACACACCTAGGTCTGTACAAATACAAAAGGCTATTCTTTGGCGTCAATTCTGCCAGTGAAATATTCCAGGAAGAAATCAGTCAAGCACTTGCAGGGATTAAGGGAGCCATCAACATCAGTGATGACATCCTTTGTTTCGGATCAAACCAGCAGGATCACAACCAAAATCTCCACGCAATATTCCAACGACTTCGCGAAAAAGGCCTTACCCTGAATGGGGGCAAATGCGAGTATAACAAGAGGTCACTAAAATTCCTTGGACACACCTTCGGTAATGAAGGCATCAGCCCAAGTAATCTTAAAATAAAAACAATTCTTGGACTACCCGACCCTAAAAATGCGTCAGAAGTCAGAAGCTTGTTTGGGATGACCAACTTCTGCGGTACCCAATTCATTCCAAACTATGCAACCCTGACCCATGAACTACGCCAATAAAAATATAAATAAATAAATAAAAAACTAAAAAACTAAAAAAACTAAAAAGAAAATACTTAATGGTCTTGGACGGAACGCCACACTAAATGTCTAAAAAACACCAAGGAAGCCCTGAGCAAAGCATGCTCACTTGCCTACTTTGACCCGAACAAACACACCGAGATACCGATGCCAGCCCGGTAGGCATCTCCACCGTGCTGTCACAAAATGGACGGATAGTACAGTTTGCAAGCCGAGCACTATCCACAGTCGAACAAAGATACTCCCGAACAGAACGTGAAGCACTCGCTATCACATGGGTATGTGAACACTTTCACATATATATTTTCGGAGCCCCATTTACTATCCATACATATCACAAACCCCTAACATCTATTTTCAACAATGCCAGCTCCCAACTGTCAGCACGCATTGAACGTTGGGTTTTGAGAACATAACCATACGACATGACTGTTATATACCGACCAGGCCATGACAACCCAGCTGACTATCTCAGCCGCCATCCAATGCACCTGCCACCAAGCGGCATAGAACAGAAAATAGCAGAGGATTATATAAACTACATCCTCTCAACTTCAACCCCCAAAGCAATGGCAATTGATGAAGTTGCAATAGAAACCGCAAAAGACAAGACACTTACCAACGTCATCCAAGCTATTCTTACCAACAAATGGCATGGTGTTTAGGACGGCATAAGCAAAGCAACATTCCACATCCTGCATGCTAACCGTGCCGAACTCTCACTAGCATATAAGGACAGCATAATTCTCTAAGGGCGCCAGATAGTCTTACCTGAAACGCTACAAAACAGAGCTTTCAAATTAGCACACGCCGGACATCAGGGCATTGTGAAAACCAAGGCGCTCCTCCGAGAAAAGGTCTGGTTCAAGAACATGCAGCCTCTAGTGGAAGAAAACATCAGGAACTGCCACACCTGCCAGATTAGTACCCACAAACCGGCAAGAGAACCACTGCAAATGTCACTACTATCAGCAGCCCCGTGGGCAGAAGTCAGTGCTGACTTTGGACACCTCCAAAATGGAAAGTACCTTGTTGTCACAGATGAATACTCACGCTATGTTGTTGTTGACACCCTAGACTCCATCTCAACAACATCAGTCATACCCCGTCTGGACAAGATATCCGTTGAATTTGGGGTGCCAGTCTCCCTCAAAACGGACAAAGGCCCACCATTCAACAGCTGACTTCAAAGCCTATACCTCCATAATCAGGCACAGAAAAATCACAGAACGCTTTATGCGCACTGTAAAAAAAGTCCATCAAAGCTACCCTAACCAAAGGCCGAATCTGGAAGCAGGAATTATTCAAATTCCTGCTGGACTACCGGACAACGCCACACTGTACCACCGGCGTAGCCCCAGCCTCAATCCTATTTGGCCAGACCATAAAAAACCGCCTGCCACACATAGCCACACCTATAGCTGAGGACCCAGCATTAGGGAGCGTGACACCCAAGCCAAGAGAACAATAAAGCGATACGCCGATAGAAAGGCACATGTGAAACCTAATGACCACAATGTGGGTAACAAAGTCGTCGTAAAAAGCGACTACACCTCAAAGGCTCTCACACTTTACCAACCTAACCCAATGGCTGTTACAAAGAAAAAGGGATCCATGATTACCGCCACACACAAGGGCAACCAAACTACAAGAAATGCCAGCTTCTTCAAAAAAATCCCTAAACAACCAACAAACCCCTCACATAACCTACACGATTACTCCTTCTCTTAAGATGAAAGCCACACACAGGTGGTGACACCACCAAAACCTAAAAACCACCAGGCAAAACACACAACTCTAAACCTCAGGTGTTCAGGCCGGACATGACGGTCACCCAAAAGACTTGATTACTGACAAAAAAAAAACAAAACAAAAGAAAAAAACAAACAAAAAAACAAAAAAAAACAAAACAAAAAAAAACAAAAAAAACAAACAAAACATATCTCTGTACATAACAACCTGATTCATTGTCATCTTTCTTTTACTTAGGTTAACAGACGTCTCCTACACAAAGTCTGATCCATCGGTGCAATTACTCCAGCCATATTGGATGAACTCTATCCAGTTTAAAAAAAAAAGCATTGTAATGTCCTGACCAATAAAAGGGAAATAACCTCTGGTGTCACAGGGGTTACGGCCCCTCCGGATGCGGAAAGGAACGACATAATAAGAAGAGACGCCAAGCACGCTAGCAGGGTTCGTCTTCGCTCTCTCATTTAATCATCATCCATCCTGTTGACCCACAATGGTGGTAGTCAATGTTTAGCAAGCATCGGTTGTCTCCAACACCAAACATTACACCCACCAGTCATATTCCCCAAACATCGCTCCTTCGGATTTGTATCTATTCGGGTCCTTATAAAATAATCTCAATGGTAAAAATTTCATTCTTTGGATGATATAAAAAAAAACAACGCAAAGAAAACATCTTAATGAGTTTTTGCCTCCTAGAAACCACCGAAGTTCTGGGAAGATGAAATCTTTAAGTTGAAGGAAAATTGGAGAAAAGTTGTGCAACAAAATGATTCCTATTCAGTTGAATAGATATTTAATGGCATAATTTTGTTTTGTGTTTTAATTTCCCTTAAAAGTTGGCATAAACTTTCCGGACAACCCATTATCTATCTATCTATCTATCTATCTATCTATCTATCTATCTAAGTTTTGACTCATCTATCTATGTAAAGAGAGAGAGAGAGAGAGAGAGAGAGAGAGAGAGAGAGAGAGAGAGAGAAACCTCAGCGCACACATACGTATGTCTATGTGTGTATGTGTCTGCATGTGCGCGCGCACTCGCGAGTAAACACGTGCGCTTCCGAAGCCTGTCCCTTTGTCAATCGATCCTGTCACGTCGTTGGGAAGCACATTGCTTTCGACTCTCAATCAGCAAATATCATAAACGAATAAACATTTAATCAAAGGATAGAAAATTACAATTCGAATTTTCTTTTTAATAATTTCATCAGTTTACAAAATGATCGCAGCGGGTTACATTATAAGACAGACTGCATTTTCTAGCCTTGATTGGAAACCAGTCTAGGAGAAGGAGAAACCAAACCAGGAATGGAACTTTTAAGGACGGATGGGTATCAACTTTGATTTTTGGTTGCCCCGAGAGCCAAAACTGATGCAAATACATCATATCGGTTCCCAAAATGCGCAGCTGACAGGGTGAAGCTAACACTGATGAAGCTTTGACAAGTCAGAATTTATTTTTCTTTCAGTGTCATGTCCCTTCAAGAAATAGATAATCTTCACAGCTTTCTTTTTAATATATTTAAACTGTGTATTGCAATGTTGATACAAAAATGAATACAAACTGCTTCGGCTAGAATTTGAATTTAACTTGCCGATTTTATTTATCGATAGTCCATCTGTCCGAATAAAAGACACTTAAATTTTACGACACTTTACTCAAACGGATGATCACATTTGTCTTGAATGAAATGTGTGCAATATTTAATATAAACGCAAATATTATGAATAAAAAATAAATTCGAATTCAATTTCTCTCCTTTGATTTTACACACTGCACAAATGTTTAGAAATCAATTGAAAAGTGTGAGATAAATTGCATAAAAAGTTCATTATTAACATGCATTAAGCAATTATTTGGGGTTTATATGTTTTTAAAGTGCTGCTAGAACAAACATTTCTATTGCCATTCCATTGCAGTGAATTTATTGCAGAATCATTTTTTTTCATTATCAGATGAAGATTTTTCAACCATTATTACGAACTTTTTGCTAGTATTTGCTTTCAGCTTCACTTCTTATTAGATGAAGCTTTTTCAAACATTATTATTAATTTTTGACTGGCATTTACTTTCATTTTAATAGAAGGGCAAAAGAGACGTGAATTCGAAAGTCGCTGTCGATTCCCTGCGTAGATTGATGGCCGAAATGAATTTGCGACAAAAAGCAAATAGAAATTACGATGTAAGTAAATGCAAGTAAAAAAAATAAATAATAATAATAATAATGATCATAATAAGTTGTTTTTCTCGACTGTATGTTGATTAAGACGATTTTAGCGTACCTTTAAGTTTTAGATCAATAATTATGCGTTTTGAAGCATATATATATATATATATATATATATATATATATATATATATATATATAACCATATCACCCCGAGCAAGGCGGTAACGCCACTGATGTACAGGGGGCTACATAAGAGTAAAAAGATTAGAGGAGAGTGAAGAGAAGGACGAACCATTTAGAAAAGAGCAAGAGAAGGATGGGAATACAGGTGAGATGACAGTTGCAAAGGTGGAGAGAAAGGAAAGGATATACACGGTGGTGTGGAAAGAACTAGAGTCAAGTGGTTAAGAGATGAGTATTGACCTTGCATTTAAATTCCTGGAGGTTGTAGTCGTCTGGAAAGTAAGAATAAGGAATCGAGTTCCACAGGCGGGAAGTGCGAGTAAAGAAGCTGAAGGAGTAGAATTGTCGTCTGCATTTGGTTGATCTAACTGTGAATGGGTGAGACCCAGTTGCCAGTCTGGTTGCACGAGTAAACACCTGTTGCGGAGGCAACAGTGACTTAAGTTCGTCTGAGCAGAAGCCATAAAAGTATTTATAGAACAGACCAAGGGAAGCCACATCCCGTCGGTGGGAAAGTGGGTTAGTCGAGCCGCCAAGTCGGTACCTATCACATTACTGATTCTCCTTTGAAACCTGTCAAGAACAGCGGGGCTACCTGACCATATATGGCAGCAGTACTCCATGCAAGGACGAATGGTTGATTTGTATATATGCAGGATGGTATCAGGCGGGAAAAACATCCTGGTTCGACACAGTGACCCAACCTTCTTAGCGGTGGATTTAGCTATTGACTCAATGTAGTGGTTCCACTTGAGATCAGAAGAGAGGGTAAGGCCGAGGAGGCGCAGAGTATTGTTCTCGGGGAGACTCGCTTGGTCCATGCTTATAGGAGGCAGGAGAGGTTGCCTGTGATGATTGACAGACAGCAGCTTAGTCTTAGACGCATTGAAATTTACAAGTCAACATCAGCAGCGAGATTATGTTTGTCCGCCACGCCGGGTTTCTTACTGATGCGGGAGTAAATTGTGGTGTCATCTGCGTAGATGTCTAGGCTCTTGATCTCGTCTGGGAGGTCATTTATGAAAATAAGGAAGAGAGTCGGGCCTAGGATAGAGCCCTGAGGGACACCAGCGTTAGTACAGTAGGGTGTGGAGGTATGCCCATTCAGGACGACATTCATTATGCGGTTATGTAGGAAAGATTGGATCAGATCATGCGGTCGTCCGATAATACCGTAACCCCGTAACTTGCATAGAAGGCCAGCGTGCCAAACCTTGTCAAAAGCCTTGGAGATGTTCAGAGCAACAGCATGCCGGCCGTGGACCTGGCAAAGCAGAAGCCATACTGCCTGTCGGAGAAGAGTTTATGGGCAGTAAGATGCTGAACTTTTTCAGCATTAATAATGGCCTCGAACACCTTCCCGAAAATTGGTAGAAGGCTGATAGGGCGATAGTTGGATGGGTCCGAGTGTTCACCAGAGTTCTTAAATACAGGAACGACAGAAGAGGACTTCCAGCATGCAGGTATATATCTATATAATTATTTATTACTTTAGAACATGTACAAACTACTACAAAACTGTACATTTTCTTTTGACATTGAAAGAACAATATCTAATCAGATAGTTAATAATTTCGAATTTTTTTCCGTTAGTTACCCTACAAATGATCGCTTGAAGATATAAAATATGATTCCAAAACATGGAAAAGTCTGTGTTGCGAAAATGCTAAATTAATTATATTACAATAATATTTAGCTCTACTTTTGTATTGAGCACTGTAAAATTAAAAATAAACGTTAAGGAACAGTAATATTATATATATATATATATATATATATATATATATATATATATATATATAAAATTTTATATATATATATATATATAAATTGGAAACGTATGCCAAGCTAACATGTTTCACTTTTATTAAAACTTCATCAGAGACTGATAGAAAAATGAAAACATGAAGAGCTTGATTTTGAGTTTTGTTTAACGGCATATCAACCAACGTGGGTTATTTAATGCCAAAAAGGTGGGGGTTTTAAGGAATTTTTTAATGTTCGATTATAATGATAAGGTTGATTTAATCAGATTTTGATTAAATTTTTAAAAAATTTTTCTTGTATTATATTTAAAATTTCTTATTAGAAGAGTACATTTGTATTTGAATTATAATTATATTTTTGTAGTTGGAGGTATGTAAGTGTCTGTACACGTGTTTTTTGTATATATGTATACATTATTTTTCATATATTTGATATTATTTTATTTATTTGAACTCTCCCCTAGCGTAAATGATGGGGGCTGCTCCACTATCATTATAGTACGGGATATATAACAGGACTGTCTGCGGATAAGTATTTACGCTCTCACCCGTCGATTGAGCACTCTGGAGAAATGGTAGATTTAAAAAAAAACAGTAGCTATTTCCCGCTATTTACGCATCGTTCATTCGGTAATAAATTTGAACATTCTCGACTACTAGCGTGTGTTTATGTTGTGTATATAACACGCTAAAATCTGCCTTCCTCCACCGAACGCCCATAGCTTACAAGTAGAATCGCCGACTGATGTCAAATTGGTTGGATTTCAATCCTGGCTGAAAGCAATCGGACGTCTAACCGTACTGATGAGTTGTGATACAGTGAAACAGAACTATTTGTTGTAAAGCTTTTTTTTATAAATAGAAAATGTTTTTTATATAAATACTGTTATGTTTCAATTTACATTATTTTGATAGTGTTGTGGGGCGTTACCCACTTAACTATGGACTCTTCCTACCTGTATATTAACTGAGAGTTAATCACGTTCGTGGTTTCAGTTCAGCACAGCACAGTCTGTCTGTCTGTCTGTCTGTCTGTCAGCTTATGGTTACTCTGTTCTCTCGTATTTATTTTTGACTTAATATATGTTGTTAACCATACCACCGTGTTTCCAGTTACCCTTTAGTGGTCCCATCACCGGTCCACATCAGATAGTTTGTCAGTAATTATTTTCCTTAAGCACTTGTTGGTTATATGCATGTGATTTCATTTAGATTTTTATACATTTTCTAATGTGAAAATTTTGCAATGTCTACATATGACATTTATCTCATTGCGTTTATTTAATAGATTTTTATTCTTAAGTGATTTAATAATATATAGTTTTTCGTATAAACATAAGGAACATGGTTCATTTAAGGATTCACATGTTTTAGCTTCTTTTAGAATTTTCCACTTTATTGTGGGTGTTTCTTTTGTTTCCTTTAGATACCAATGATATTTCGAGAGGGATGTTCTATTTTTGTATTTGTTATTTTTTAAATGAAGAGGTGTGCTGGTAAATCGCCCGTTTTAGAGTATTCTTAGTACTACCTATACACATTTTTATATTATTTGGGTTTTCCTTTGAATATATTTCGCATTGATAGACGATTGATTCAGTTAGGCACCTGTTTTCTAATATATATATACATTTTCCAGAAGTCCTAATACGCTTTTACGAAACTGATGTCGCTTACTGTCGACGGATATGCACGTTTCCAATAAATAGCATTAAAATAACGTTTCCGAGTGTTTCCGTTAAAAATTAACGATTATTCTTCCGCGTTCCTTCATGGACTTCCACCTTTCCACTGTCTCTTGTCCCTCTGAATATTTTTCCTTTTGTTTTCTCTTCCAAACCTCGCTACGCCATCCATTTGCTTAGACCTATCAAGTATGTGTCGCGCTACTTTCTCCTGTCTCTCTTTCTTTCTATCCGTCCTGTGAGTATCAAATTCTCTAGGCCCTCATTCCTCATTACGTGTCCCAGGAACCTCATCTGTCTCTTCCAGATGTTAAGTATGATTTTTCTTCTCGTTTTCATCCTCTGAACACCTCATCGTTGCTCATGTGTGCCGTCCATGGTATCCTCAGCATTCTTTCTCTAAAACCACATTTCTACTGCGTCAAGCCTCTCCTTCATCCTTATCGTCAACATTCACTTCCATACAGAAGAACAGATATCACATAGCAATCCAGAACTATTTTCTTTGTTTTCAATTTGATTTTTACTGTTTCTCAGTACTCTGGTTAGCTTCTGAAATGCATCCTTGGCCATGCCAATGCGTCTTTGGATCTCAGTGTCGCGCTTTCCATCCGCTGTCAGAACGCTTCCCAGGTATTTAAATTTCTTTACTTGTTTTATTTTAGTTTCCCCGACCTGTAGTTGGCATTCTGGGGTCTTCTTTTTGATGATGATTCATTTTTTTAATGTCTGTGCTCAGTCCTTTCTTCTCGCTTTCTCTTGCTATCTTCTGCAGGAGGTCCTGCATTTTTTCCGCGTCTTGAAAATCAATGTAGACATATAGCAGCTTACAACTCGATCTGTTTTGTGACGTGGATTTGTTAGTTTTTTTTTTTTAAATTATATTTGTATTGGAAATATCATTTATTTTATTCTATATTGCAGAGAGCCCGTTTCAAAATGGCGACCTTTATAGAAATCGATGTCAACGTTAAAATGAGGAATGGGCAACCTTTTCTGAGTAGTGGGCCGCAAGATCTTTGGCTCATTATTAGGCAGACTACACAAATAAAAATATTCAATGTAATTTTTCGAAATTGGTACCTCAGCTACTTTCACTGCAGAAAGCCATATGCGTATACTTCAAAAAAGGGTAAAATTGTTATTCTTGTTTGGGAAAAAATAATTTTTTCTACAATTAAAAAATTGAAGCCTTGGTCTAACATTATCGCCGATGACACCGTGATTAACTCACGTGGCTGTGTGGGATTTATTTCTAATTTATTCATTTGAAAAAAAAAAGAAGTATTCTTTCTTGAATGTTTCCTGTTTCAAAAGCAAAATATGTTTATACGTATGATCTTCCTTAGTGAAAATCGTCAATGGTTTAAAATGAGGCAAACGTTATTTTCACTGAAAGTTTACTAGGATTGTACGTAACCATTGTTTATGCATGTGATTTTGTATGAGAGTGTGTGAGGAAACAAAGCACAAAATAAACAAAATAAAAGTAATAATGCAAAATAAAAAATAAAATAGTTATTTTCCATATGAAAATAAGCGCGTCATTCAGAAAGATTAAATATACAGCACTTTGCCCATGACACGTTAAAATGATGGACAAATTATTATTTTTTTCGAAAAAGGGGCCGGTACAGCCAGGCAAAAATAAACTTAGTAAAGTTTATTATTTGTGTAGAATTTGGTACGCTTTTCAGTCTTAATCAACATATGAATTATAAAATCATTTCTCTGTTTTCCCTGAAACACTATATTTGGAGATTGTTTTTTTTTTTTTTTTTTTTTTTTTTTGTAGTAGAACCAATCAGAAGAAAGAGTGAAGGTATGAGTTTTGTTTATTCTCACCGGCAGACAACCAATTTCGCCCACACGTTTGGATAATTCCATTTCTTTTTCACAAATGGATTTGCCTTTTATACCACATTCATAATCTCGCCACTTGCCATCCTGTTTAAAGGAGAAAAAATGTTTTCATATCTTATTGCAAATACATGCATTTAGATTATTAAGTTAAAAATTGATCTTTAAAATATACGAGGTCTGTCTGAAAAGTAACAGTACTGAGTGTGCTGTGGGTATCGTCCACGGTAAGTTCTTATCACGGGACTAGACAATAAATCAGCAAGTCTACAAAGAGATACTGTGACATTTGCCTCACTCAGTGCACGTGAATAAATGAGGGCTGTGACTGTTTTACCACGACAATGCACCTGCTTATAACGCCCTGAGCCTCCAGGATTTCCAGGTCGAGAAGAATATCGCCATACTGGGACAACCTCCCTATTCACCTGGTTTTGCTCCGTGTGACTGTTTTTTTTTTCTTTTCCTAAAAATCAAGGGGATCGTCAAAGGGGACCGATTTGAAGGCGCGGAATTTCATCAAGAGGGTCGTAACGACGGAGTTGAGAGGCATCCAAGAATTCTTCCAGTAGCGCGTAGAAGTGTGTCAGAGAAGGATGGGAAAATGCATTAGACGCCAAGCGCGGTATTACTTTGAAGAGAAAACCATGTAGTTTATTGTTTGGAATTGAAATATATTGTTTGTGACACCAGACCTAATACTCTTCAAACAGACCTCTTAAAACCAAAAGGTAAAGAAACACCCAAATGACAGACGTCATAGACGTAAGATTGTACGGATTTCTTACACTAACTAAATACCCGTCCGATGTACAGAACAAAATAACTTGTAATAAAATTCCTTTAATTTCTATAAAATTTCTGTATAAACATTTTCGGCATGACATCTATTTTCTCAAGTTCTTTTTGGTATTATGCTATACCTACTTAAGCAAGTTTTAACTTTCGTGTCCGCAAAACATGGTGCGTCAAAAGGGAGACTACGCATTTCCATGCTGATACCGCTATTACTGTATACACTTTTGACTCCCTCGGCAACGCTTATTTGCAAGATTACAAAAATATGTGAACTAAGTATAATTCTATATTTATTATTTACCTTTTATAGATATTTATTATTTTACCATTTTATAATGAAATAAATTCGATAGAATTTATAAATATTAATTGTTTTTACGTTTTTCTTCAGATGTAAACAGTTTTATATTTTCTTGAAATATAAATACTGTTTACGTTTTCTTTAAATGTAAATACGTTTTATGTCTTTCTTAAATTGTAAATACTTCATATCTTATTTAAATATAATTGTTTTACGTATTCGTATTCTTTAAATGTAAATTTTTAATTGTTTTTTCTAATTTTTTTAACCAATTTACGTTTTTTAAATGAAAATCTAAAATTATTTATAAATGGAACTTTGTCTCTGTGTGTGTATGTGTGTGTGTGTGTCTGTGTGTGTGTCCGTTACCTGTAGATTCCGAAACGGCTGAACCGATTTTCTTAAAAATTTACACAGTTGTACTATAAGTGTCTGCGAGTGTTCTTAGCTAGGTTTTGTGTCGAGGTACCCTCGATAAATATCGAAAATCGATAATCGAAAAAATCGGGTTCTAGAAGAAGTGATTCGATTTTAATCAAATTTGATACACTCATAGACAAAGACATAAGAAACGATATTCAGAAGTTTCGAGGTTGCAGTTCTTACAATAGTGCAGAAAATTGATAATATATATATGTAAAAGGCAAGATGTCTGTGTGTGTGTCTGTTTATCTGCCTATATGTATGGATTTTTCAGTCCTTTTATTTTAGTTTTTGCTTCAGGTTTGGCTCTAATCAGGTATAATTGTAGTACTTAGTCTCAACCATGATACCATTTACTCAGAGGACTTATTTAGCCTTCAAAATTCAGTTTACGACGAGAAAAACTTATTTGATATCGATACCAGGAAATCAAAATTTGACTTACATCAATTCATTTTTTTTTTTCAGTCTACGGTTTCGCTTTAACTGGAAACAACTATTGCTAGAGACTAAGCCTGATGGAATTTTCTCTCGGATGCTGAGAACCATACTTAACATCTTTTAGAGACAAAATCCAACTAAATCACAGCTCTATGAACCTATCCTTGATATTTCTACAATCTTACGTAACCACAGAATGTGCTTTGCAGAACGCTGCTCGTGAGCAAAGCAAGAACTTCTTTTCTCATTTTCATTAAGTTTGGGATGAAAAGTTCTTGGATGGACACTTCAAAATCAAAGAAATCTGAATTTTTTGCCTAAGTGGCAGTGAATGCTGGATAATCGATTCACAGATGAAGATTAGACGAAGCAACAGAAATGTATGTTCTACAGAAGGATACTGAGAATGTTATGGACCCAACATGTGAGTAAAGATGATGTTTTAGAGAAAATAGATGAGAAAAGTGGGCTTGGAAAATATTACACTCACAGGACTTATTGTAATCAATAGGGACAGAGAAAAAACAACGGGAAACCTACTTAGGGAACTTGAGTACATGGATAACGGAACAAGTTTTAAGAGAAATAACAAAAACAGAAAAATCATTAAGAGCTACAAAAGACAGGAAATTGTGGAGAGCCATGATCACCAATGCCCTGAAGGGGCCCGGCACATAGAAGAAGAAGAAGAAGAAGAAGAAGAAGAAGAAGAAGAAATGTATGCTTGTCAGCGAGAGTATCCAAGTTGTGAACTACGAATTGGATTAGTGGAAGTGTCTTACAAAATCGAAACAAACTATGAAGAAAGAGGAAAATTTAATTAGAAACAAAGAAAATGGAGCTGATCTGCTATACAATGTCAATCCACCTGTATGGGAGTGAATGCTGGAAGTTTTCCTCACAGATCTTATCTAATAAAATATTAAACCATATTAAATGCAACTGATATTTATTAATATATGAGTTAGTCTACAGAAGAGTGACATGTTGTGTCTATTCAGACTAACATTTTCCGTTGATGTGAAGTAAAAATATATTAAATCAATTGCTAGGTCTGCTGCTAGGAAAGTTGGTTCTCTGTATCTTACATTCATCTCCCATTCATCCTTGCTTTGAATATTACTGCCGCATATGGTCTGGTGCTCCTGCTAAATGTTTAGAGATTCTTGATAAAATACAAAGAAGAATTTCTAATATTATTGGTCCTGGTGTTTCATCTCGGTTTTACACACCTTTCCTGTGCCTTTTCCATAAATATTTTCATGGTTTTATTGTTTTGGTGAGCTTTCCTGTTTGATACTTAGACTTTATTAATTTAAGCCTACAACTAGATTGGTGGTCATTTTACAGTTGAAATGGGGAAATGTAATCGTAAATTCTATGATAACAGTTTTTTCTATCGTTCTCGTGGAACTCTCCTCCGGTTTCTTGCTTTCCAGTCAAATTTGATCTTAAAAAATTGAAATGAAATTTCAATGTTTTCATCTGTCTTATTATTTCCTGTTCTTTTATTATTCTCTCTCCTATTCTCATATTCTATCAAACTAAGTAACCCTTTGCATCTGAGCAAAAGAAGGAGGAAAGTTTGTCTCTCTTTCTTTTATTCTCCTTTATATATTGTCACCTAGTGGACATTAGAAAAAAATTACCTGGTAGACGAGGTTACATAATCTTCAAGACGTTTCATTAATGTTTGAGTTGCAACTGCAATTAGTAAAAACGTGAAATAAAACCAATGAAAATAAAATATTGTTTTTCGTTTTGTTTTTAAAGTTATGATTACCAGGGATTACTTGCTGAAGTCGGAGGAAGGATTCGAACACATAGATTATCTGCTTAAATCCTTGCTTGCATATTGGTCATTATAAGATGTTCATTAATTTCAGTTTCATGATTAATTATAGACGTTTATTACGTACCTTAAATAACATCGCAACGCAACTGTCGCCCGTAAAAAGATTAGGTTCTCCTAAAAACCAGTCGGTATATTCGACTTTATTACCATGGCTCCAAGTGTATGTCTGCTTGTGGTTGATATCATTTAGTCCGATCCAATATAAAGGGAGGCCTTCATCTAAGAAAGAAAAATAAATGAAAAATAAGAAACAAAAAAAAAAATCCAACAAGGTTTAAAAAAAACGTTTTTCTTCAGATTAGATGTAAGAATTCGGTTCTCTGTTAGCATTTATTTTTACGCCTGTTCAAAGGGAAGATAAATTTTTACATCCACTCAAATAGAGGCCAACTTTTTACCCCTACTCAAATAGAGGCCAAATTTCTATGCCTACTAAAATGGAGGCCGAATTTTTACGCCTGCTCAAGTGGAGGACAAATGTTTACACCAACTCAAATAGAGGCCAAATTTTTACGCCTACTCAAATGGAAGCCAATTTCCACCCTATTCAAATAGAATCCAAATTTATATGCCTACTTAAATATGGACCGAATTTTTACACCTGCTCTAACAGAGGATAAATTTTTGCACCGGCTCAAATAAAGGCCAAATTTTTACGCCTAATTAAATGCAGGCTAACTTTTTTTCCACTACTCAAATAGAGACCAAATTTCTATATCTACTCAAATGAATACCGAATTTGACGCCTGCTCAAATGGAGGACAAATTTTTACACCTACTCAAATAGAGACCAAATATTTACACCTAATCAAGTAGAAGGAGTAAAAAATGCTCATCTTACTCAATACTTTACTATTTGGTTGCTTGTGCAACCTGAAAATGACCATTCACCTACCCGCTTTTGCGTTTAATGAGACAAGTGCTGCTATAATTTCCCCTGCTATAATTGAGAATAATCACAAACAAGCATTTTATGGCGCGTTTATCAATTTAAAAGAATCCCCTGTGTCGCATATCTTTCCAAAGTTAGTGGCTCTTGTTTAATGTTGAAAATCGGTTTCCATATTCAGCTTCATATTTTTAAAATAACTTCGTTTTGTTACTTTTTGGGTTCTTGATAAAGAAGCGATTGGTTTATTGATCGATTTTATAATAAAACTGTTTAGTTATTCAGATATAGTCATTTTAAGCGCTAAAACTATCTTAGCATTTAGATCACTGCTTAAAAAATCAAAGGAGATAAGTTGATACGTTTTATTATATGTTGAAAATCTACCAAATATTATAAATCATGATATAACATGCCGTATATGAAATAAATCATTACTAAAATGATTAAATCTATCGAACTGCTTTAATTACGACAGTTTGACAAAGAAGATATCACGGCGTAGGTAAATCCCAGAACGAAATATTTGTGCACAGCAGAGGGAAAAGGAAGGGATTTTATTTTAAGGTTTTATTTGTTTTTAAAACTGTGCATTTTTATTTCAAGATTAATTAAATTGGCAATATTTTAATAAAAATTATAGTAGATAAAAATGATTAATCAATTTGTTGTTTAACAGCATATCAACACCTTATGGGTCTTATAATGGCGACATTAAATTTTCTTGGGAGCTTTGATTTGAGTTGTTTGTTTAACGGCATACCAACACCTTATGGGTCGTATAATTGCGACATTAAATGTTCTTGACCGCATTGATTTAATTTTATTGCTTAACAGAATATCAACTTTCTTTGTGTTATGTAATGTTGAAATGTAATTTTCTTGGGAGCTTAGATTTAATTTTTTTGTTTAATAGCATACCGATTCCCTTGGGAGATCTGAAATATTAAAAATATGATATATGTTATTTTGTTTTCACAAATGAATGCATGGTAGATGATGCTTAGCTTTCGTGTATATACATGTTTGTGTAAAAATGGTTACTGAAGGCGGAGATATGTGTTTTTCATGTTGTAGTTGTGTTAATGTTATATTTTGTAAAAATCATCTAAATGCATTTTGAACACAATTAAATTAATTAAATTAATAATATTTTGAACACAATTATATTGATTCAACTTCACAGTTTTACGACTTCATATAGATTCAACTAAATGTGTTGTGACCACAAACTTATGGCTTTAGCTAACATATTTTGAACATAGTTTTATGGCTTGAAATAAATATATTTTAAACATAGTTTTATGAATTCAACTAAATATAGTTTTATGGCGTCAAGTAAATATATTGTGCATACAAGTATATGCTTTCAACTGATGATAATTTGAACCCAATTATATGGATTCAACTAATATTTTTATGGATTCAACTAAATATATTTTGAACACAGATTTCTGGATTTAACTAAATGTATTTTGAACACAATTTATAAATGGGCGAAATACAAATTGGAGAACAAATTATACTTTCATCCTGCAATTGCTATAGCATAAGTAAAATAATAATAAAATTTGGGGAAATACAGATGGGAAAATAAAACTTTATTTAATAGAGTGTGCATGATATCATAAATATAATAATGACAATAATAGAGGAAACACAAACATTACCTCTCACTGATCCCTAATGTAATTTCAAAGCTTGATTCCCATAAAGCAAGTAGAGTGAAGCACGAGCTGTTGCACTAGATATCTCCAAAGCGTTTGACAGAGTTTGGCATGCTGGCCTTCTACGCAAGCTACAGGTCTATGGTATAACTGGATGATTGTTTGATCTAATCCAGTCTTTCCTTTCGAATCGCGTAATGAAGGTAGTATTGAATGGGCACGCTTCCAGATACTATCATACGAACGCGGGTGTCCCTCAGGACTGCTGAGCTTGAAAAGAACATCTAATCTGTAGTGGGCTACGGTAAGAAATGGCTCGTGAATTTTCGGCTTTCCAAAACGAACCTGCTATCTGTTAACCACCACAGACAATCGCTCCTACCCGCCATTAACATGGACCAGAAAGCAAAACACTGCGCCTTTTCAGCCTAACACCCTCAGCTGACCTCAAGTGGAAGGATTACATCGAATCCATAGCTAAATTTGCAGCTAGGAATGCAGGTTCACTGTGCATTCATAGACTACATCCGGCAGCATGGTCTCTGATTGGGAGATTTGGAGGAGCATGGAACCACCTCTTAATTGCTGTTGTTCCCACCCTGCCCTGGAGTGGTAGCACATATTAAGGTCCCAGTTATGAGCAAATAGTGAGACCCAAACAGGGTACAAACATTATGAAAGTATAAAAATACATTTTTGTACCAACAACACATTTTTGAATGAAAAATACCGAAGCTCGCAAGAAAATTAAATTTCCACATTAAATGACCCATAAGGAGTCGATATGCTGTTAAACGAACCAGACCCAAATTAAATCAGTTTATTCAGGACCAAAATGGATTATTGAAAGAATATGTAACGCCAGCCTCAATCATCAAGTAAGCACTAAATGCCTGTGCATTTATAGGCTGAAGAGGTTGCTGGAAGATTATGTAGGGCTAACCTCAATAATTTAGCAGAGAATATATGTTTCTGTACGCATGTGTATGCGTATGTATCAGTGTGTGTGTGTGTGTATTTGCGTGTGCATTTATTCAGATTATTTTATTTTATGACAAAAACGAATTATTGGAAGAATACGTAGCGCCAGTACCAATAATCAAGCAAAAAATATGTGTGCGTGTTCATTGTTAAAAAAAAGAGACTAACATGCGTCGAGAAGGTTTTCCGCAAAAGTTTGTTCAGTTACGCTGTCGATGGAAATAAGATCGCCACCCATCTTACGGCAATGTTTCCTTGCATCGTGCCACGTGTAAGTTTCACCGACGATCTTGTAACATTTGTCGTTAAAAATCTCCCAATCATAAGCGCAATGATAATAATAATCAGCTAGAAAGAAAAAGAAAAAGAGAATATTTATTGAGATAAAAATGAAAACAAATAGAAAAATCATTAAAACAATCAGATACAAACAAACTGAATAAATTCGTCACACTCCATCGTATCAAAATAAAGAGACATTCCTATAAGGATTTTTGAAAACTTGTTCAAAGTGTTGTAGATTACGAAGGGTCAGAATGGTCAGCGATTAGACGGGCTTCCTTGTAGGCGCAGTATTCTGACTGTGATGTATTTGCCTGGGTTTTGGATATATGTCCAAATCGGCGCGAATGTAACAGAAAGTCGCAAGAATTTTGAAACGTCGATACATTTGTCACACCCAGGATTGAGAGAATGACTAAGACCACCCGCAGAGGTCTTATGTTGCCGATGTGCGACATGAGTTCCTGTGATGCCATTGTTCTCGCTACCTTTTAAACTCTGAACTGCCACGCCAACCTCTCTCTTCTTATAAAAACGAATAAGAAAAAGAAATCCTCCTTTTCGTTGATATCATTTCATTTAGTAGTGTGGGGACCCAGTGACGACAACACAGAACGAAGCATAAGGCTGAATTGAAAACACTAAGAACGCAAAATTAACAGACCTCCTGTTTGCATTTTTTTGCAATGGTCAAAATAGTCTCTATAAGAATGACAATATTTTAATATAAAGAATGATGGGAAGTTATGTACCAGTTTTCTAAAAATTCGTATTATGCAGTTTTATTGTGAATTTTTTCCTTTAAGATATTTTTTTCATTTCACAAAAAAGTACATATACCCTTTTATGTATTACACAGACAATATATATATATACATAGATACGTACACACACACACACAAACACACTTACACACGCACACACACTCACACACACACACACACACACATATATATAATGTATATTTGGGAATTAACTTTTCTTTTAAATATGTTTCGTTGAATATGATAGACAAGAAGAATTTGATCAATTTTTATTTAGTTTTTCCGTCATTCATATATTTTTCGGTTTGAAAGTATTTTAGTATATATATATATATATATATATATATATATATATATATATATATCCAGGTGAAGAGGATTCAAGGTTTTACGATTTTGAATCTCCTGGCATTTATTTTTATATAAACAGTGCTCAATACAATAAGTATTGTAGATGTTGATATAATCCTGTTAATATAATCATATAATTAGGAATTAAATGTACATTGCGACACGGAAATTTCTACGTTTCGAGATAGAATCTCGTCATCAGGCAATGTTGAATGTTGGTTGTGAAAATGATCTACATTTTAAAAGAATTTGTAATATATGGATTATGTTATGTGACAAGTAAAATACTATTTGTTTTTCAAAGTTTTTGGTATAATAGGAGTGCTCATGAATATTCATCAGAATGTCAGACAAATTTATGTAATTTTTTTTGAAAAACTAATATTCTTTTTTTCTTTATTATCTGTGAATTGCGTTGACTTCTTGGGAAAGATAGTAATGTGCTTTCTCCTTTTATTCTCCGAGGTTTTTTAATTAAAAGTTGTCCTTCCCTGACACCTTTTTACATAAACTGACTAGGAATGATATTCGTTTTTCTTTCTGCTTCTCTTGTCTGCAACAGGACCTGTGAGTGTCAAATTCTCCAAGATCTCTTTCCTTATTCGATGACCCTGGGAATTCATGTCCCCCTTTCTGAACCTAAGTAAAATTGTCATTTTTCTAAAACTTCCTCATTGCTCACTTGATCCCTCCATATTATTCTCAGCATCCTTATGTAGAAACCCATGTATTGCCTCAAGTCTTACCTTCATTTTCGAGAATATTATCTAACATTCACCGCTACATAAGAGGAATGAAATTAAATAATAGCTGAGCTCTCTCCTAACGTAATATCTTGTTTAGTTTCTGAAAGGCAACTTTCGCCATTCCAATGTGTCTTCAGAATTATGTATGAAATTTTCCGTTACTTGTTAAAGCACTTCCAAGATAGTTCAATTTCTTTACTTGCTTGACTTTGATGATATTCTTAAATATAGATTTGAAAAAGCATCTATCATTTAAAGGTTTCTATCCATAAAGCATTAATTTCCACCGTCAACAAAATGAGGCGGAGGACATTAAGAAGTTCAAAATAAACAACATTACTGCTACACCGAGAAAGAAACCAGCCTCAACAATATTTCAGATTTCAAACAAAACAAAAAGAAAGAAAGAAAAATTATATTATTCATTCATTCGATTTTCTACCAACGTCCACATCTGTTTCATCGAGGGATTGAAATAAGCTTTTTCATGTGGACGAATATACTTTAGGCTTTCAGATAAATTCATTCGGTTTTTCCAATGTTAGTTGAATTAAGATATAAAATATTTTACCGAAATGTTTCATAAACTTTTTGTAGTTTAATTCTTTCTCTACAACTTTTATCGTTTTTTTTAATTTTTAATTTTAAAAATTTTCACACAAATGATGATAAAGTACCAAATAGACACCAATGCGTATTGGAATAATGAAAATTTATCTTGCAGAAGCTAAGCAAAGTATTAAGAAACAGCACAATTTCGATAGAAACAAAGAAAAGTGTGTTGAACTGATATATAATATTGATCCTCTTATACAGTAGTGAATAGTGGACAATCTTTTCAAAGAAGAAGAAGAAGAAGAAGAAGAAGAAGAAGCTTGAGGCTGACGAATTGTAGTTCTATGTACAGAAGGATGCTGAGAACATCCTGGATGAAACGCGTGATTAACGAAGAACTTTTAGGAAAAATTTAAACAAAAGGGAATCAGAAAGAGACCAATTTAATTACTAGGCCACATAACGAGAAAAGAAAGCTTCGGAAAGCACCGGACATATTGAAGGCAAGTGCGACAGGAAATCAGCGAATAGCATACCTAACAAACTTGGACTGGAAGAACAGGGATTAGGAGAGATAGCAAAAAGACAAACTTTACTACAAGATACAAAGGACAAAATATTGTGGAGAGCCATGATCGCCAACATCCTGAAAGGTCATGACAAAGAGAAGAAACAGGAATATATTGGTTTGTTAGATAAACTTGATTTTTGTCCTATGTGATTTGAATGAACACATAAACTATTTTCTACCGTTGAATCTGAAGAGATGAATTTGTTGCATTTACTTACGTCCAAATACTTTTGGGGAAAGTATTAATCCATCTCTTCTTCCTCCAGCTAGAGGTTAAATAGCATAGCAGATTGGGTTTTGTAGCCTTGGTTGACAACCAGTCTACCGCAGAAAGAAATGGCAACTTACTGCGGAAAAATATTCTACCTAGTCAGTCATGGATTGAAAGAGACATGATTGTCCAAGCATGTATCACGTATAGCACTTAACTGACTGACTGACCTTCAACTGCCCACCATCAATAAAATGGGACAGCGGACATTGATTAGTAAAAGATAAACGTTTCTGCAAAGGAAACCAGCATCAACAAAATTTCAAGCTTAAAGTTAGTATTAAAAAAATACCAGAATATTCGTTCATTCATTCAATTTCCTACCAACTTGCAATGATCATTTTATCGACTTCTGGTGATTGAACTACACCTTTCAACAGAGAAGAACAGATGTTAATATTGTACGTGCCATCACGTGATACACGTTTGGGCGATCATGTCTCTTTTGAGACATGACTAATGGACAGAAGATTTTACAGCAGTAAGTTGTCATTACTTTCTGCGGTAGAATGGTTGCCAACCAATGATACAAAACCCAATCTGCCCTGTTATTTAGCCCATAGCTGGAGGGAGAAAAGACTTATTAATACCTTTCCCAAGGGTATTTTCACATAAGTGAAAAACGCAATAAGTGCTGCTCCGTCTTGAGGGGATCTATGTTATTTTATAAAATCATTAATTTTGTTCACCCAAGAAAAGAGCCAAGAGCCACCCAAGTTTAAGGGTTGCTGAATGAGACTGTTTTAAGGGCATAAAGATAGGAGGTAGGAAATACATAATATGAGGATAAATAACGGGTCTTCCGAGACTTAAAGAGGTTAAGATTATTGCAATCGGGGGAGCATCCACTTGGGAGTCTCTTCCACAGAATAATAGTTCTGGAGAAGAAGCTCTCTGAGTAGAACTCAAAAAAGGAATATGAAGGGAATCTAGATGGGTTAATGCTGTGTAAGTGTCCTGGCGGGTCCTTGCTGTGAAGCTTCTGAACTGGTGATACTAATGAATGTAGCTCGTTTGAGCATTTGCCATGGAAATAGAGATAGAGTCGTGACAAGCTGGAAAAGGAAATGCAGGTTGGAAAAAGGAATTGCAGGGTTAATTTTTGCTTACTTACATGGTATCGTTGTTGGAAGTGGTAGCGTTGTTGGTTCAAGTTCAGTCGCTACAAAATATAATTAATATTTTTTTATGACGGTGACAAAAAATAATTTCTTTTTGTGAAATTGAGAAGAAATACAGGAAAGAGATTCTGTTGAAGAATCGGTTTAAAAATGTCTTACCTTCTTTTTTACATATGTAACCATTTCTGATTCTGCAGTCGCTGTCATACCAAAACGAAGATATTTTTGCTAATAGCGCGCAGTTTTCCTTTTGGTCCAGATTATCTGGTTGTCCTGAAATTAAAATAAATCAAAGTTTTATAACACTAACTAAAAAGCCGTCCTGTGAACAGAGAAAAGTAAGTAGTTTTTGATGTTCTCTTAACGGACGGACGGACTTTCTCGTATACGAGTGGCAGTGCCATTTTTAGATATTCCTGTACTTAAACAGTTTTTTTCAGTGTCTTTATTAATTCTAACAGTGAAAATTAATTCAATGACAAATTACAATATTTGACAGATTTTTTCAAAAACAAGATTAACTAAAAATTACCCAGCGTTCAATAAATCAGTATCATGAGAGCGACATGAAAGTCAAGAAAAAAGTGGGCTTCACCAGGAATCAATGCATGCATAGAGCGTAGCTCTAAAACTAGGATTCCTGGAAGTGAATGGAAACATGATATATATAAAAAAAAATATCCCTGAAAAAGTCATTCAGGAGAAAGAAATTAAGTAACTTACAAAATTGCAAAATATTTTGCTACTTGTTTTAATTTTACATAAATATTTGTTTTGAATGATATACGTGGGTGTGCGTTGTGGTGAAGTGAATATTGGCTCGGAACAAGAAATTGGAGAACCGAGTTCGAATTCTAGTTGAATTTATTGCATTCACTTCTGTGAAAATACCCTTGGGTAAGGTATTAATAAGTCTTTTCTCCCTCCAGCTATGGGCTAAATAACAGGGCAGATTGTATTTTTTTTGGCAACCATTCTACCGCAGAAAGTAATGACAACTTACTGCTGTAAAATCTTCTGTCCATTAGTCATGTCTCGAAAGAGACATGATCGCCCAAACGTGTATCACGTGATAGCACTGAACTGACTGACTGATATTTTGTTGCTAAGTTTGTGTGTGTTTTTGTTGTTAGACAGGTATTGGAATTTGCTTTTTTGAAATTATGCGATAAGACTTCAGTTACTAACAAGTACCATATTTCTGGGGCGGTTGAGGGCGCATTACCATATGTATCATAGTTCACTGATATCAGTAGATTTCTTTGTAGCTATTATGAATTTACTGTCTGGTTGGGTGCTTCTGCTATCTAACCCAGGGGTCCTTGACAAAATCCAACGGAGAATCTATAATGTGATCGATCCCAACTTGGCAGCTCGGATACAGTCACTTTCTCACCAGCGCAATGTGGCTTCCCTGGGTCTCTTCTACAAATACTTTCACGGCTTCTGCTCAGATTAACTAAACTCACTGGCACCCACTATATATGAATTTACTCGAGCCACAAGATTAGCAACTAGCTCCCACTCTTTTATTGTGAAACCAATAAATTGCAAACGCAAATTCTACTCCATCAGCTTCTTTTCTCGCACTTCCCGCCTGTGGAATTCCATTCCGTTTATTTGCTTTTCCGACAGCTACAATCTTCAACAATTCAAATGTAAAATCAATAGTCATCTGCTAACTCACTAACCGGCAACCTTCCTCTCTCTCATGCTGCTTTCTTTGTTCACTCCACTCTCATCAGTATTCTCATCCTTCTCTTACCAACTTCTTGACACCACCATAACCTGTCACTCTTTCTCATAACTTTCCTCTTATGTAACCCCTGCTCAACAGTGGCAGTAAAATGCCTTGCTTGGAGCTTGGTGGCATACTCTGCTCTCCACTGAACTTGGGTGAACCTTGTCAATGATTACATTTTAGGGTTACAATAACTGAAGAAGTTTTAGGCTCCTAATATTGTTATTAATATTGCTCAAAATTAATTTTAATTAACTCAATGTGATTTTACTCATCAAATTACATAAGAATCAGCATTCAAATGGAAATACACAAAATGCACGAAATCTGTAATTATCAGGAATTTAATACAGTTATTATTATTGCTCAAATGCATAGAATGTTACTCATTAGTAACTCCCATATACCAATAATACCTATGCTGGGTGTACAATTTTTTATACTAAAGTTCGAACAATATAAATCTTCAGGAGCACTCCCTGTTGAAATTTATTGATTGAAGTGTGTGATATGAACATAAGAGCCAATATATAAAAATGTAGATTATGAGGATAAGGGGGAAAGAGAGAGGTTGACTTTTGACATAAAAACGTTAAGATAGTATGCAGAGAAACATCCAAACTAGCACTTCCCGGAAAAAAAAAACTGACTGACTGGAAATTTGACATCGCAAATGGAATACGGGGGAAATGTGGATGATTATACTCTTTGGACATAACCGTAAAGGTCTGAAGTTTCTATCATCATTATTATTATTATCATTAAAGGTCTGAAGTGGTGAAACTAAAGAGTGGAGTTCATCTGATCAAATAATTACCATTACTGCTATTATTGTACCCCCACTTCGGCAACTTTTATTGTTTTAAAAATATAGTTTTGTAATTTTGAACATCAAACTGGTTTATACTTTTCTTTCTTCTCGGAAAATGACAACAAAAATCCTAAACTCTATTCTTTTGAATAAACAGTAAAATAAATAATCCTCTCTGTTATAATAACGACCGCTGTGACTGGTGAATGGAATTTCGAATCAAACCATTTATTCCGTCGAGCGGGGTAGATTTTCTCGTTCCATGTGCTATGCCTCTTCCGGATATCTCAGTTTCAGTTATTTCTTTTTAACTTAACTCTCCAAGTTTTGGATCACTGCTGCTATGGCCAGATATTGAACTCACAACTCTTGAGGTCAAGTCATTTATTACTTCAATGAATCGAATCATGTGTCCGGAGCGTACAGCCGCTGAAACGTTGTGAATATGACAACAAAGACGACGACAACATTTCGAACAATGTAGATAGTCACAATACCTCATTTCAGAAATATAGAAATCTCCTAAAGAAGCCCGGAGCCTACAACAACCGAAATATTACAACTAAGATGAGGAAAACATTCCGAACAATATAAGTAGTATAAATAGTTACAATATCTTATATCAGAAATATAGATCCTAAAGAAGGCTGGAGAATACAACAGCTGAAACGCCTTGAATATAGAAACAAGGATGAGGACAACATTCTGAACAATGTAAATAGTTGCAATTACATATCTCAGAAATATAGACAGATAATAAAGAAGGCCTGAGAGTACATCGGTCGAAGCATCGTGAATATGGCAATATGGCAACATTCCAAACAATGTAAATAGTGTAAATAATTACAATACCTCATCCCAGAAGTATAGACAGAAGCACTCAAGTTGGTTCACGTGTTTTTAATATGAAATTATTCTTGCAACGAACAATCTAATAAATAGTGTTTAACATTTTTGCTGCCACTTCTCTAGAGAAAAGAAAATGTATAAATGTAATTTTGACTGCCCATTCTAAAAATAACTTTTGGAAACATTAAAAATTGCCAAGCAAATATACAATAAATATTATCAAGAGACAAGCCGTCCTTTTGACAGGCCGTTGATTATTTGTTTGCATTTGTCGAGATTCCATTCATGTCTTTTGATCCCAATCCCTTCCCAATTATTGCAAACCCTGACCGACCGAAACAGAAGCATAAAGGAGTCTCTCAGTGTATCGAAATTGGTTGAAGTGGCAGACGTTTTAAGAATAAAACGAAATGGCAAGACGTCTGATGTAATGTTAAGAGGCCCATTTCTATCTGTTGGAACATTGTGAGCTATCAAGGGACAAACATACAACAGAACTGCCTTAGCAAATCCAATAATCAATAGAAGCATATGTTTGTAGCCTGAAACCACAGTCGGAAAACACGATTGCTTCATAACAAATCGATCTCAAAAGAAGAATATGTCAATAAGTAAGAGCAGTAGTTAAATCTTATTATTTTTTCTTTTATTGAAATGAAATGCTATTTTTAATTCTTCCAAATTTCGTATCATATATCGTATTTGCTTTTAAATATGCAACTTGTAACAAAGAATATGTGTTGTGAAATAGTCACAATTTCAGCCATATACAAATAAGTAATTACACTATTTACATTGTTCGGACTGATGTTCTCATCTTTATTGTCATGTTTACGATGTTTCGGCCGTTGTACACTGTGGCATTCTTCAGGTGTTAGGAATTTTTAACTTTTATTTTATCATTGAGATATATCATTTTCATTCCAAGTGCGATGCCACTTCTGGATGTCATTTAGTTATCAGTTAAACTCAACTCTCTAAATTATTTGTTCATCACTGCTTAAGCCAGGTATTGAATATGGCAATAAAGCTGAGGACAACAGTCCGAACAGTGTAAATAATAATATCTCATCACAGAAGTATAGACAAATATAACAGTCAGTTAAGTGCCATACGTGATACGCACTTTGGGCGATCATGTCTCGAAAGAGACATGACTGACTGGGCAGAAGATTATCGCGCAGTAGGTTGCCATTACTTTCTGCGGTAGAATGGTTGCCAGCCAAGGCTATAGAACCAAATCTGTCCTATTATTTAACCCATAACTGGATTGAAGAGACGAATTAATACCTTTCCCAATTGTATTTGCGCGTAAGTGAAATGCAATGAATTCAACTGGAATTCGAACTCGGCTCCCCGATATCTCGTTCCGAGCCGATATCCACTGCACCACAACGCACATCCTAATAAGGATACAGAACATGAAAATAATGTATGTATTATTAAGTTGTCACACATGAAATGATATATTTTTTGTTGGTTGACGATCCGGTTGTCTAACGAAGTAACCTTCTTAGTATATATAAAAAATTAACTCTTTTCAGATAATTTTTCATTCAATATAATTTTACTCATAAACCCAATGAAAATGATTACAATGAAACAATGTTGAGTAATCTAACTGTATGAAAAACAGTGGAAAAAGAATCATTTTTTCAGCTAATCATGACATACGATGAGAAATGGATACTCTTTGACAAGAATAAGAGATTAGGCCAGTGGTTAGGTACAAATAAATCACCAAAATAATACCACAAACCTCCACTGCACCACAACGTACATCCAGACAAATATATTATTAGTCTGATTAAATCTAATTAAAAACCTATAATTAATGTAATGTTTCTTTTCTTGCGCCTCCCCCACCCCCGCGCCTATAGAACCTTCTTCCAGTTTCTTGCTTTCCTGCCAACAAAATGTAAGCAACATCAATCGTCATCTTTTTTGTCTACTTGAAGCCAGTTCTTTTTATTCTCCTTTCTTTTTAGTAATGTTTTCACGGTTTCCTTCACTCTATTGTGTTTCATCTTCGGTAACCCTCCCCTTGCATCTTAGGGGCTTTATTGCTTTACTTGGAAGGAAAAGAATAAAAATTCTTAAAATTTGTATATTATTCGATAATATATATAAACTATATAATATTATAATTTTATTATAATTATATTATATCATATTAGAATTTTATCAGAATTATATAATATTAGAATTTATTATAATTGGATGGCAATCGGTCTAGGAAAAGAAAAACTCTGAATTGAAAACCTGAGAAAAGTTGAGTTTTGTTCGTAATACTTTGCAACTTTCTCAACTGAAGCCTCACTTGTCTGTCTGTTAATTGTTGATTGTCTACTGAGTCACAATATTTTTTTTCATATCTCTTAATTAACGTTTCTGGTTTTCCAGTTATCTTTGTACTTAAAACACTTCCCCTAATAGCAAACGTCTTTTGGATGGTTTGAACACTGTTTCTAGAAATTCTCAACTGCTTGTATCTCTTCTGTTGAGTTATCTTCCCTCTTAAAGACACAACCTTTATATTTGTTTAACCAGAAATTTCAGCGTGTATTTTAGTGTAAAAATGTGAGCAAATGTTCGAGTACACTGGCTTTTTATGACGCCTTTCACTCATGTTAATAAGATGGAACAATTCCTACTTAGAAATGTACATATTATGACTTTATCATATCAGATCTTTCATTTGCCTAATAGTTTTTGTATAGCCTTTTTCAGCTCCAATCTGCATAAAGCCGTGTACCTTCTGCAGCTATGAAATGCAACAACTTATTTTTCAATGTTCAAGATCGACAGACACGACTAAAAAGCAAACTGCAAAACAATCTTAACTTTTCATAGAATTAAAGGTGGACAATCATTATATGTAGTTGTCCTCAGGTTCTTTAACGCTAGTCTATATATTTGTTACTGTTATAAAGGGCATATTTTGTTTGTATTCCTCTATAAAACGAAATTTTGTCACTAATAAAATATTACTGTTTGTTTGACCGTTATTTTATCAAGTATATTCAAGTGCTTCTTTTTCTTTTCTTTTTCATGCTCTTTTTTCTTCTCCTTCTTTTTCGTTTTTCTCTTCATTCTTCTTCTTCTTTTTTTTCCTGTTCTTCTTTTACTTTTTCTTGTTTTCTCTTTTTTCTTCTTTTCTCGTTTCCCTTTTTCTCTTTATCTTTTCTTCTTTCCTTTATTTTTATTTTTCTTCTGTTCTTTTTCTTTTTTTACCCTTTTTCTCTTCTTTTTCTATTTTTTCTTCTTTTTCTGTTTTCCATTTTTTCTTTCCTTTCTTTTTTTATACATCTAGGTTAACTAATCGCTAAATAAAAACAGTGCACCATTTTCAACAATTTCTTGTTTTCATATTGTAAACGACATCTGTTTCTCTTTCTCTCGTCTGTAAGGGTGAGTCATAATTATGCAGTAAGAGGCTTAAATGATATCTTTCTTTTTTAATGTAAATATAAAAACACTCCCACAGGAAAAAAATATAGAATTAAGAATTGCTCATATTCAGATCTTGTTCTTACAGAATAGACAGGAAATGAACGTTTTGTTTTTCTGAAAAAAAAGTCTTACCAAGTGACAAAGTTTTTACGCCGTAAAAGACATGCCTATCGTTCGACGTTTTACTACTGAACTATATCTGAAATGGGAAATTGTATACAAATGAAAAAAAAGGTTCATTTACCTGTACCCCAGTTGAAATAACTCATTGGGCTGAAGTCATTCCAATGCCATTCTGATTCTCTCGTGAGATCGTTTGCTCCAAGCCACAATCCTATCGACTGGAAGTACCGAATACGTCCTCAAACAAAATAAAAAGAAAAGAATTATCATCAAATTCTTCTAAAAAGAAAAATGAGAAAGAATTTTTAATTTAGCCAACGAAATATTGGAGGCCATTCTATAAGTTAAAGAGATATTTAACACATTAGACTGAAATTATTTACCAGATCAATCTTGTGAACTGAGTTACCTCCCTTAATGACTTACCTCAAGTTGCCTCACAAAAAGAAAAAAAAACAGGAAATTAAGTACAGTGTATTTAATTGTTAGAATGTTTGATCTGGTTTTCACACTAAACAATTAATACTTTTTATGCTAATTTTTTCCATCATATAATAAATGTAAGATTTCCAGCGTTTTTAGGTTGCACGTTGTAGGTTAATTTGCTTAAGTTTTTTGTTTTTTATATTAGAAATAGATAATAAAACATTTATATTTGGTTTCAAAACCATAAAACAGTGTATTACGATGACTGCCGAGTAAAAAAAAAAAAGTAATGAATACAGAAAGTTATCCTTTGTAATTTACCATATTACCTTCGTAAACCTATCATCTATAATTTACCATATTACCTCTGTAAGCCTACCATATATAATTTATCTGCAAACTTATCGTCTATAATTTACAATATTACTTCTGTAAAGCTATCAACTATAATTTACAATATTACCACTATAAACATATCATCTGTAATTTATAATATTGCCACTGTAAACCTATCATCTATAATTTACCATATGACCTCTGTAAATCGATCATCTATAATTTACGTCTGAAAACTTATTGTCTATAATTTACAATATTACCACTGTAAATCTATCATCTATAATTTACCATATTACTTTTGTAAATCTATTGTATATAATTTATCATCTTACCTCTGTAAACTTATCGTCTATAATTTATAATATAACCTCTGTAAATCTCTAATATATAATTTATCATATTACCCCTGTAAGCCGATCATTTATAATTTACCATATTACCTTTGTAAATCTATCGTCCATAATTTATCATATTACCTCTGTAAACCTATCATCAATAATTTACCATATTAACTGTGTAAATCTATCATCTATAATTTATCATATTACATCTGTAAGCCGATCATCTATTATTTACCATATTACCTCTGTAAACCTTCTTCTTCTATGTGGCATGTCCTTTCAGGACGTAGGCGACCATGGCCTTCCACATCTTCTTACACCTGGTGGTTCTTAGCACTCTTTCTCCAAAACCTCATCATTACTCACGTGCTCGATCCATTATATCATGCTTCTGTAAAACCACATTTCCGTTGATTCAAGGTTTTCCTTCATCTTTGTTGAGATTGTCCAGCATTCACTGCCATATTGAAGAACGGACATCACGTAGCAATCTAGTAGTTTCTTCTTTGTTTCTAGCGAAATTTTCCTGTCTCCTAATGCTCTACTCATGTCAATTCGCCTTCGAATCTCTGTGTTGCACTTTCCGTCTTCTGTTAGAAGACTTCCCAGGTATTTAAATTATTATACCTGCTTGATTTTGTTATCCCCCACCTGTATTTGGTATTTTGGGTTGCCCTTTTTGCTGATGACCATGCATTCAGTTTCCTTGCAGTTTATTTGTAGTCTTTTTTTGTCACTCTCTTCAGCTATCTTCTGTAGGAGGTCTTGTAGATTTCTTTCCGTGTCTGCTATCAGCACTGTATCATCTGCGTACCTTATGCCGTTCAGATTGTGGCCTCTGATGACTAATCCTGGCATGACTTCTACGATCCTCAGAATAATCTCGCTGTACAGGTTGAATAGATCCGGTGAAAAGACGCATCTTTGTCTTACGCCCCTTTCTATCTTTGTATATCTACTGAATTCGTTTCCTGTCCATTATGAATGTGGTTTGCTGCCAGTATCGATTCTTGATTACTTTAACGTCTTTTCTAAATATGTCAAGGTTGCTGAGCATTTTTATCAGTTCTTTGTGACATACTTTGTCGAACGCCTTTGCATAATCTACAAAACATAGGTAGACGTCCTTTTTCATTTGTATTGCTCTTTCTGATAGCATCCTTATAATAAATATTGCGTTTCTTGGTCCAGTGTCTTTGACGAACCCGCATTGTTTTTGTCCTATCTCTGACCTGATTCTGCTTCGCGTTCTATTCTTCAGAATTTGGATGATGAGTTTTGTTATGTGGCTTATCAAACTGATTGTTCGGTGGAGTTCTCACTCATTTGCACCTGGCTTCTTAGAGAGTGCTAAGAAAATTGGCCTGCTTAGGTCATCCACTTTTACACTACTGTTATAAATTTAATTTATTACTTCTGTAATTTTCTCTATGCCGAATTCTTCCAGGACTATCAGCAGCTCTAGTACAATGACGTCTTGTCCGCTGTTTTGTTTCTATTCAGTTTGGCCATTGAAGCTTCCACTTCGGTTTTTAATATTTCCGGTCCGTCTTCATCTTTGTGTATTATCGGTTGTTCTTTCTTGTCGTGGAAAATATCTTTTATATATCCTTCCCATCACGGGAGTATTTCCTCTTTCTTTAATATGCGCGTTCCATCCTTAGATTTTATACATCCTGATGAGGAGCATGTTTTGTGTCCTGTCAATTCCCTTATTTGTTTATGCATATCTGCTTCATTAGTCCTGCTCAATCTCTCTACTTCTGCACATTCGCTGTTGAGCCGTTCCTCTTTAGCCTGTCTGTATTTGCTCCTTATTTACTTGTATAGTTTGCTGTATTCCGTTCCATGTGTTGGCATAGTTTTCTGTCTCTTTGCATCATGTCAAGAATCTCTTCAGTCATCAACTCGTTTTTCCTTCTGCGTCTAATTTTGTCACTAGCGCTTGCTTTAGTGTGTCCCATTTCGAGATTTCGTTTTCAATTTAGTTTTCGTATTTGCTTTTCACATTGTCAATGTCTTTTTTCTGCAGGTTGAGGTCATTCACGAGTAAGTTGTAAAAATTGTATTGCAGTCTGGATCTGCACTAGGCTTCTTCAGACTCCGGAGTTTCATCCTAAACCTATCATCTATAATAATACTGTATTCCCATTCTAAATCTATCATCTATTATTTACCATATTACATATGTAAACCATATGTCTATAATTTACCATATTACCACTAAAATTTACAATATTACTTTTGTAAATCTATCAACTATAATTTGCCATATTACCCCTGTAAACTAATCATCTATAATTATCATATTCCCTTTGTAAACATATCATCTGTAATTTACTTTTTACTTCTGTAAATCTTTATTCTATAATTTGCCATTTTATCTCTGTAAATCTATCATATTTAATTTATCAGATTACCTCTGCAAACATATCGTCTATAATTTATAATATTACCTTTGTAAATCTTCCATATATAATTGACCATATTTCCTCAGTTAATATATCATCTATAATTTATCATATTACCTCTGTAAACCTATCCTCTATAATTTATAATATTAGCACTGTAAATCTCTCATCTATAGTATACAATATTTTTTCTGTAAATCTCTCATCTATTATTTACCATATTATTTCTGTAAATATTTAATCTATAATTTACCCTATTACCTCTGTAAATCTATCATCTATAGTTCACTCTAACGTGACACAAGCCCGGCCGATGCTTTCTATGTCCTGTTTCCCCGGTGAGCTAAAGGGACAACCGCCATTCGTCACGTTGTGAATTTTTGATCCAAATAGCGGTTTCCAGGTCCCTCAGAACTGTTCGATGATAAAGGATGGAGTGGCTGAGGTCTACGCTGAAAGAAAATCACTATTCGTGCAGAAAAGGGTTCCGGCCACAACCGCAAGGATATTAAAAAATAAGGAACACTGCCAGTTCCTGTACAAAGAGACTTTCAAGACTACTGCTTTTATGTCGCTACTTAAGAATTTACAAGAATACAAGTGTTTTAACGCGATTCACTCGTTAGGGTCGAAAAGGTGTGTGTGTGTGTGTGTGTGTGTGAGAGAGAGAGAGAGAGAGAGAGAGATAGCGCGCGAGAGAGAGAGAGAAAATAATAAGCGTCTTCACTGGTCTAAGGGAGGTAATTTCGGGATTCTTCGCCTATTCACGATACATAGCAGTTTCTCCTCTTGGCATTGTTGATAGAGTTAGAATCGTACGGGCGTTATCTGCCTCTTAGCCGGATCAGATTCTTGGGTATCCGACAACCACAGAGATAATTCACCCAACCGTTTTCGCCGCGTTCTGTTGATCTCTATCGGCCTGCGCCCAACTCTCTGACTGGACTACTCCAGCGTGCGGACCGCTTATATAAAGCGGGGTGGGGCTAAACAATGTTTAGGCACTGCCCACTAATTTTAATATAGAAATCGCTTTGACCCCCCATAGACGTTCGCCTAATCTCCGGATCTTCGCGGGAGACTATTTCTCAAGTGGTACTAAAAATGAATTTGGAGTTCCTTGTGGTCTTTTTTTCAGAAAACTCGTACTTGATTTTTGTCAAAATCACTTATCTCGTCTGCAGACTTGTCCAGATTTTGGTCTTTCAGACCACCCAGAATACAATTTCGCCATTTACCATACATTTTACGAAATCACCATTGATTATAAACTTTACTTAATGAACTTGTCCGTTAATCATTCTGAGACTATTTTAATAATTAATAACACAACCCCAGAAATAATTATTTAAAAAAAAACAAGAAAAAACTTATCTCTGGTGTTACTCCGGGATCTCTGTTATCCAACTAATTAATACCTTCATCTCAGTCCTTTAGAACTTTTAATTAATCGATTTACCTGGAGGGGGTGCTCTCTCTTTCTCTCTCTCTCTCTCTCTCTCTCCCTCTCTCCCTCTCTCTCTCTCTCTCTCTCTCTCTCTCTCTCTATGTCACATCATCATATTACCTCTGCAAACTTATCGTCTATAATTTACAATATCATATCTGGAAATATAACCATCAATAATTTACCATATTACCTCTATAAACTTATCATGTATAACACAAAGTATTTTACAATAAATATTTTATTAAACATACAGTGAAAACTACTTAGGTGCTGTTAGTTTCTGACTGTCACTATCTTTAGTGAGTCACGTGTTTCCTAGCTGGTTGTTCTTCCTTTGCACTTACGATAAGGGTGCAATGTAGCGCACAGTCTTAACACGTGGGTAGTTTGTAGGTGAAAACCTTGCACGCAGGCGGCTAAAGGGACTTTGATCGTTTCGTTTCCAGTGTTTGCTAAAGACAGCAAGAAGAAAGGTTGCTTGTAAAACCCGTGGCTTAAAGTGTTGGTCACTCGCTGGACTGATGAGACATCATGGCAAGTGAATCAATAATAAAGTCATAGAAATGGTTTTACTCGGATCCGAGTTGATTTTCCATCACACATACAATCCCACTCGCATATATTTAAATATATTTTTGGTTATACAAAATTTTATTATGACGTTAAAGGCAAAAATTTTATTAAGATCGGCCATGCCAAATATCAAAACAAAACACCAGTCAACCTTAATCAGGGTATACAGGATATTTTTTGCTGAGTTTAAGGGTTCAGAATCCCCACTTTAATTTCTTTGTGTTGCATCCGCCTTGGTGGTAAGGTGGTAAATAGCGGTGTAAACTGGTTATCTGTTTTGGCCAGATCACATTCGTTGTTTCATCTGAAGGTGTTGAAGACATTGTTTATCTAGGCGGCCCTCTCTTTGTAAACAAAGAGAGTGTTTTCTTGGGCTTGTTCTGCTAGGTCTCTAGCATCTTCAAATGTGATAACTAAAAGCAAAAGTAAAATTCCCTTCTCGTTCACTCATGCCACCCATAACAGTTGGATTATCAATTATATCATGCCTCTATTATGGAATGATCTATTATGACATGTCTCTAATTTGTATTTATACCCTGTCTGAAGCTATTATGCAAATCAAATAAACCTCAATAACTCAAAAAGTTTTAAACCAATATTTGTCAGATTTAAACATATTCCATTTAAATCAAGTGCAAAACAATGAGCACCCCGCCGTGGTGTAATGGTTAACAGGCCTGTCTCACTAGAACCATTTACAACTGAGTAGTGAGTTCGATCCTCACTGGGTACCCCATACTTTCGGCCACATCTCGTAAAGGGTGCGTAGGTTTAGCTGGGGAACGACTAGCTAAGACATGGTTAGTACCCAGTTACCCGTATACTGTGGCTGAGTAATTTTTGCCCCACTTTAAAAACTGGCCTTGTGTCACATCTAGCTCCAGTGGACTAGTAACATAAATAAAACTTGCAGAAAAATACTCACTCGCCATCTGGTAGCAGGTGTGTATGTTTGGCTGGGCAACGACCAACTTTGACAAGCTAAAACATTGCGCCTTCTCGGCCTAACTCTCTCAGCAGACCTCAAGTGGAATGACTATATCGAATCCATAGTTTAATCTGATGCTAGGAAGTTCGGTTCACTGTGTAGGACCAGGAAGTTTTTCTCATCTGAATCCATCCTGCACACATATAAATCTACCATCCGCCCGTGTATTGAATACTGCTGCCACATCTGGTCGGGTTCCCCTGCTATTCACCTCGAGGTTCTTGACAAAATCTAGCGGAGAATTTGTAATGTGATCGACCCCGAATTGTTAGCTCAGTGCAGTCACTTTCACATCGGCGTAATGTGGCTTCCCTATATCTCTTTTACAAATACTTTCACGGCTTCTGCTCCGACGAGCTTAGCATGAATTTAATCGAGCTATGAGACTAGCAACTAGGTCCCACCCTTTTACAGTGAAACCAATAAAATGTAACCGATACTTCTACTCGCTAGCTTCTTTTCTCGCACTTCTCTCTAGTGGAATTTTCTTATACTTGATTCCCCGACAGCTACAATCGCCAAGAATTTAAATGTGAGATCAATTGTCATCTCATCACACCAATATTCTTATCCTTAACTTGTCCTTGTGTTGCCATCCCCGCAATCCATCCATCTGTGGTTGGTGCGAGAATCACGTGCCACCTCGAATCTATGATACAACTCCGAATCTACAAAACGAGCTGAAGCACTTGCCGTCTCCGGCATATGGCTACCAATCATTAACATAGCAGGTTCCTCTACTTAATATGGAAGATTAATTCAGCTATTTCTAAGTGGATGTACTGGTTGTGCAATGAATACCGACTTGGAATGATAAAACTGAGAGCCGCGTTCGAATTCCAGTCGAATTGATTAAAGTCGCTAATGCGTAAATTCCTTTGGCAAATATATGAATATATATATTCACCCCCAGAAGGTTAAATAAAAAGACGTGTCTGGAAAATTCACTATTGTCGTTAAGAAATTGTTAATACAATATTCACACGTGAAAAAAAAATATTATCGCAATCTATAAATAACCCTCAAAGAGTTGATAAAGCGTAAAAAAGTATTAAATCAATAAATAGCATTTTTGGTCAGACAAGGAGAGAAAATTCCATGCCATCGAAATCTGTAAAATCCAATTACCTGCAATAAAGTATTGTTCCGATTTTTCAGTAATACTTGCCAACTCTCCTCCGTGGTGATGGCAAGTTACGCGAGCATCGAACCAACTCAGTTGTTCATCGGAGAAATGATAACAAAACTTCCTAGTTGGACCAATCTCCCACTGAGGACCACATCTAGGATCATAAACACCTATGGAAATGAAAAATAATATTTTTCATTTAAATAGTAGAATAAGATTTGGATTTCAGTCAAAATGTAAAGAAAAAAAAAGGAGAAAACTGAATGTTATAAAAACCCGTCTAATAGAGTGACTAACCAAACACCATTTGCAGGCGCCTACTCAGACATATTTGTATTTGTTCAACATCCACAGGAGCCCATCTGTGGTTTTTACTGCAACAAAGTTACAGTTTCAGGGGGAGAGCAAGTTATCTAGCGCAATCAACGTTCTGAACACGGCCAGCACGCACAAAACCTCGTTCACAATGAGATTAGCACAACCACTGACAGATCCCAAAGATTTCGTCACAAAGCTTGGGGCAGCCCGTGGTATGGATTTCTGCTAACAGAACTATCGACGTTTTCTCAAAAAGTTCCATCTATCCAATTTCACTCACAAGGCTTCAGTTAATCCGTGTCATAGTTTTCTGCTTTTACAACCATCAACGACCAACGGGTTCAATCTACCCAATTATACTAACAAAGCTTGGGTCAATTCGTGGTATGGTTTTCTCCTAACACAACCATCGTCTGCCGCAGAGTACAATTTACCTAATTTCACTCACAAAACTTGGTTCAACCAAATGTTTGATTTTTAGGCACTTTATAAATGCTGTGACCGTCTCCCTCAGACAGATAATATGTCACCCTCATGACAAATCGACCATTGTGAGATTCGAACCCTTGTCTCATAGTCAGAAAGCGTACATTTTAACCACATACGTGCATGTGAATGCCAAACTTAAAATTAAAATGCTAATTTCTAACATTATATAGATAATAGTATATTATATAATATTTGGTAAATATCTATACAGATGATATTACATTTTATGATGATTAGAGACTGGCAGCTGATCTATTCTCTGATCGAACTCTAACAGCTCAAACTGGCTTGTATCTTGCAATACTTCCAACATAAAATTTGTAAGTTTTTATCGATACCGAACGGACTACGAATTTTCTCCAGTCATGATAAGCGGTTATACTTTCAAAGAGACTTTGAAGGTCTCGTGGAACACGAGCTCACTCTCAGGCAGTGTTTCTCAACCTTTCTTCAACCGGCGCCCCCTTTGGGCACAATTTTTTTTTATCAACACCCAACCTAACCATGTCAAATTAAATTTCGAATATTATACTGAAACCATCTTTTATAGCATGATAACACTAACGTATTAGCGCAAAAATAATCTTAATATTGTTTTTATTTCTATTATATTTACCAATGATTAAAATAATAAAAGAAAAAAAATATTTGAAAGCTTATCTCAATCTGTTCAATACGACGGTTGACTTTGGCGCATATTACTCTAGGTTCTAGATGTAATCGTAGATTTCCTTGTTTTGTAATTTGCAGTAGGTTTTTTGTTTAGTAAGAAGCTGTGTAAATGTGCTGAAACCACATTCAACCATAAAGGAATTTGTAAATACAACGAAAAAGTATGATAGCTTCCCATAACTTTATGTACTTTCCTTTTGTTGCCAATATTGAACAAACATTTTTTTAAAAAATGGATAAATCCCCCCCCCCACCCTACTGAGTATATTGCCCTTTCAAATGAAATAGAAAAAAACCCATTGCCACTTTTCAACATAACAGAGCCAACAAGGGGGCGCTAGAGTCCACATTGGAAACCGCTACTTTAAAGTTTGCTGTTGAATTTTGTTCTTCTCTTAGACTGGCTGCCAACAGATTGCGCTGACACTATCGAGCTCACTCTGTCTTACTGTTTAATTCATAGTTAGAAAAGCGATTCATACTTTTTACTCATTTACATTTGTGCGAAAGTGAAAGCAACAGACAACTACGAAATTTGAACTCAACCCGCCGATTTCAATTTCGGGGCTAATCATCGTCACTCTACCTACACATACAGTTTATTGTTTCATTAAAGTCAATGATCAATTAATTTACAGAAATGAACTTACTTGGTTCTAAAGTTATTGGTGGCTCTACAGTCGGGGCGTTCTCTAAAGAAAAAGAAACATTTAAATTTACAACAAACTTTTAATATTTAATTGCAGTAAACAAACATAAACGATTTCATGTTTAATATACAGTGTAGTCCAAAAGTAGATGGACAGTAGGTTTGTGTATCAGTTATAATAAGATAGGACCCCTCCACATTATTCAAGAGCAATCCGTGAGTATCTTGATGAAACATTTCCTGTGAAATGGCCGAAGAGGTTCAATTGATTGTCCAGCACGTTCACCTGACTTGACCTTAATGGATCGTAGAAAACCATGAAGTGTTGGTGATTTGAAAAAAGTGCATTTCAAGAAATTAATAGACAAAGAGATTTGTGCAAAAATGTTTGTCAAAGCGTGAGTGGTAGACTTCAGAGTTTTGTAAATTGTGATCGATAACAATTTTAGCATCTGCGTTGATCAAATATAAGCGCTTTTGTATTATTGTACATAATAATATGTTTTAAAGTACTTAATCAAATTTAATTGTGAACGTAATAATTGTCCACCTACTTTAGGACCGTCCTGTAAATACAAGTGCACAGAGTTGAGCATTAACAGCAACGTAGATGGTTTAGAATATTTAAAAATATTCATGTTTTTGTATATATTTCTAGGGATAAATGATTTCAATATGACGTCAATATTATGAAATAAGGTTACGTAAGCAATATTCCCCCAGTCTGGTTGCCATCCAAGGCTAGAGCGCCATGTCTGTATTTTTATTTAACCTATAGCTTGTGGGGTTGGGGAGGAGATGGATCTATACTTTCCCATGTGTAATTGTACAAAAGTAATCGCAAAGAACACGGTCTGGATTTGAACTCGGCTCGTCCAACATTACAAAACCTGCACATCCATTATTTTTACTGAAATTTAACCTAATTCAAGACTCAAGTTAAAAGGTTGCTCAGTGAGATTTTAAGGTAGAGAAAAGTAAAATTATTATAAGGGCGAGTGGGATAGATATCAGTTGACTTAAAGAGATCAAGATTGTAATTGTCAGGGAAGCATTCTCTCGGGAGTTTAACACAAAGTAACAATTTTTGGGAAGAAGCTGTCCGAGTAGAACTTTCTTTTTATCAAAAGAACACAAAAGGAACAGGGATGGTTTGCCACTGTCAACACGGCATGACGGGTCCTAGCTGTGAAGGTCCGAGCAGGTGATGATAAGCATAATAAGAACCCTAAAAAGCTATATAAGTAATAGAGGCTAGCGATTACTTGATGAATGGAATCAACGTTTGGGGATAGAGATACATACCACGTACATTTATAAACTTTGCTATTAAAATGATATCAGAAAAGACTTAAGATTTTCGACTGTTACATTTGACAATGTGTTAATACAAACAATATCTTATATACATGAAGAGTATTTGTAATCGTCATTGTTGATATTATTCGGTGCTTATTGATTAGAGTAATTGTCAAGGAATTTCAAACTGAACTCTATTTAATCTACGGTGGTAGAATGTTCTCGTTTCGCAGACCATATTTAGGGGAGATAACTCTTCTAGTTTTTATTTCGTACTTCTCCGTTATTGACCTTTCCATTTACGCTGAGTCTACGTATACACTGCCCGTCGCATGAACCAACACTTTATTCTACTAGGCAATTATCCACAAAGCCAGAGGGTACAACGGTCGGAGCGTTGTGATAGTAGTTAAACGATCAAAATTCAAAGATATGACAAAATAGATAGAATCACTAAAAATTACAAATCAGCTGCTAAGAATATTGGTTCACTGTGTCGTGCGAGACCATTATTCTCTCCAGAATCTATCATACATATCTATAAGTCTACCATTCGTCCATGCTTAGAATATTTCTGCCACTTATGGTCTGATGTCCCTGCTATTTACCTCTTCAATAAAATGCAAAGAAGAATAAGCAATATTATTGGTCCTGATCTGACTGCTCGGCTTCTGTCAATTTCCCACCCCCGTAAGGTTGCTTCTCTGCTCCTTTTCTCATAAATACTTTCATGCTAATTGTTCGGATGAGTTCTTCTCCATGGTACTTAGATTTCTCGCACTTCTCACCGTGGAACTCCCTTCCGGTTTCATGCTGTTCAGTCAACTTTAATCTGCAAACATTTAAATGCAGTGTCAATCACTATCTACTGTCCTGATTACTCTTTCTTTTTCTCGCTCATTATTAATGTTTTTGTTCCTAATTCTTCCACACACTGTAACCCCCCTTGCATCTTAGTGGCTTTATTGCCTTACATGGGGTGATACCGATTGAAAAAATATTGTTAGTATTCGTCTGCTAAGAATGTCGTTTCTACCTAAATTTCTGGGATGAGAAGTTACCGCTAATTACATGTAAACTGTTGTCCTCATCTTTGTAATTATGATCACAACATTTCGGTCGTGGTGCTGTCCGACCTTCATCAAGTACTTGTCGATCTGGGTGACCGAACCCTTTATTTAATCCTTAGGGGTATATTGTTTTTGTTTCACTGCCTACGTCTAGGGATATCTTGTTTGTTCTTATTTAGTATTGCTCAGTTATAACTCAACACCTTTCCACTGAGCATATGTTCACGCTGTCCCGCACGGGGATTGAACTCACTATTTTATCACGTTCATGAACCAACACATTAATCCACTAGATTGTTATACAATCTGATGAAAGCTAGAGGACACAGTAGCCGAAACATTGTGATAATAGCGAAACGTCAAATTAAGCAGACGGACAAAATTCAAAAATATCACAAAATAGTTCGAATATCTAATAGCCGAAACCTTTGCACATCAATAAAAAAATATTCAAGTCAGTCGTCTGCATGAATGTCGTTTCTATTTGAATTATTGTGATGAAGAGATATTATCTTTACTATATTATTTTATAATGAAATATACATGAAATTAGATACTTTATTGTGACGAACGCGCATCGCTACAGACGAAAAAGAGGTCCCGTAATCGTCTGTTTGTCGACACTAGTTACATCTGGGTTTTTCCCATTAGCAGCGGGACAGCTTGGCATGTCTAAATACAGGCCTCTCTGAAACCGTTCACGGTCTGTTTCTTAGTAAGATACCTCATGTTAATAATCGCATTGGATAAAACCAGCAGTCAGCATTTGGTAAGACACCGTCTGTTATGAAGTCGGTCTCGTGGGCATTTTGTCCCTAAAGTTGGCGTGGTTTCTCAAGCAGTGTTATTTTGTTGCCTATCGTATTTTTCTACACCTCTCTGCCTTATTACCCGCGTAGTTAGTGGGAGGGCAATCGTTGAGATGTTTCCCCAATGTCAACAAATTTTTGCTTACATTGCATGCAGACTGTTTCCCCCATCTTTGTTGCTATTATTACGACGCAAGAGTGTAGATATTTTAAAACAAAGAACAAAGAGTAAAGAAACTTTTTCATAGTTACTGTAGACGGGAAATCGAAAAGAAAAGTAAAAAAATAGGAATAACCTGACAGGATTTTGTGTCTCAGGTTTCAGAGTTTGACCGACAACTAAAAGTGGCATGCACAGAGGTTAAAATTAAATGGAAGATTATTCAAAACAAGATATTCACAAAATAATTCCTTCTATTATAATAAAGATCGTTGTGTAATTATATATATATATATATACGAGCCCAGAAAATATTTTCTAATGTGTCTACATTCAGGTATTATTTCGGACCTTTCATTTTGTAGCTTTTGTCGCTCTGGAAATAATAGTATAACCAACTTTTCTTCTTGTTACAATCTGCAGACATCACCACCGTTGCATGGTTTGACTTTTTTAAAAATATTTCCCATGTTACGTGGGGAGTCACGTCATTCTTTCTTGGCGCGATTTATAAGTTTTTCTAGTTTGAATGTGAACTTGCGATTATTCCATAATGTTTTAAAACTGCCTTCTGTACATCCTAATTATATTTTATCTTTTACTTCTGCTCTGTAGATGATTGCTTCGGTTTTACAAACCCATTCAAGTGGACATTTCTTTTTATCTTTGCAGATACATTTTTCAATAACCGTATTCTGCTGTTGTTTTTGAAATTTTTGATAAATAAGTATTGAGGTCAACACCCAGTAGCGACGGTTTGTTTCAGGCTTAAACGTAATCATCCGGCCTTTCGCTGGGTGTTGACCTCAATGTCCACTTTTATATTTATATACGCTCTATCTCTGATGTCAAGCACTTTAACTCATAAATATAGCATACCTTAAAATTACATTTTTATTATATATATATATATATATATATATATATATATATATATATATATATCGTTTTTTAGACATTAATTTACAATACTTAGCACCTCCTATAATTTACTTAGATTTTCAGTTAACCAGATAAATATTTTTGAGCGTCTGTCGAATTTTGAAAATTTTAAAAACATAAACATTTTGCGTTTGTTTGTAAATAATTGTTGGAAATGAAAATCCTTTCATTTGTCTTAATAACGTTCTACAGAGGACGAAACACGTCAGCTAAGATAAGTTTTTGTCTTTTTAGTTATATTTTACGAGCACACCCACCTGCCACCCCTATATATACATATATATATATATATCACATTACATTGAGACCTAAAAGTCACTCCTTCGGTGTACAAAGAGAGTTTTGAAAGGATGTATTGTGTATTGTCTCCTGCATATTTAACGAATATCTTGTCTTTCTGGTAGTATAGTATGGGTCTCACCCCAGGTTATGCCAGAATAAATTCGCGGTGTCCTTTAGTAAAGTCGGGTGTAGGGTTGGTCTGGGGAGTGAGAGTGTCTTGGCTGCCGAGTGAAGATCCACATGATCAGTCCAGCTGCTACTGATATATGTGCACGTTGGAAACCCCATGGAACAGGTAAATATATAAACACTGCACCGTGAGGCAATAGAGTATTTTTTTATGATAATGTATGATCCGTGTTAGGATGAGAGCGTGGAGCCACACACATATACAAGAGCCAGCAGTCTTTTACGAAGAAAGAAAAAAAAAATTGAACAAAATGTAATGTTACGTCCAAGAAAGTAAGCCTCGTTTAATTATGGCAATGATAATATGACAGTAGAACGCAGTACATTTAGTAGGTAATAATAAGTTATTTAATAGGTGTTCAACTATCGCAGGACCGGATGTATTGACGCACCAATAAAATATGTTTCGTACTTTATCTTTGTTTTATAATGTCTGTTTTAATGAGTGCAATAAAATGTTTTACCAACAGGAGAATAGAAGAGATAATATCGATCATAAATTAGAAAGCTTACATTACCAGCCAACCTCTGACAAATGAATGAGAACTTCCGGTTGCAATCAAAATCCACCCATTTTCCAAGTGTTGGTTTGCGGTTAAAAACAAGCACACAATTTTCATGGCCCTCTTGATTGTTAGGTTCTTCTTCCAACCAGTTTGTGTAACTGCCCGGTGATAACTGACGTAAAAAATGAGAGAAAAAACAAAAACAAAAAACACCGTGTACGGTTTTAAGATAGGTGAAATCGTGGTAAATGTTATCAATAATGGAAGCTAATTTAAAAACTATAACAAACTACAGATTATTAAAAGCTAAATGAAGTGAATGTGATCCTGTAATTAAGAATACCGAAATACATTTGCAACCGTCATATGATGTTATTTTATATGAAGAATATACTTTTGTTATTGTGGGTAATTTCTGTCATCAAGCCCAGAAATTTAAATATCTGGTAAGACGAAACACATGACACGGAAATCAAAAGGTGCACTGGGATAGCGAAAGATGCTTTTCAAAAGCTAAACAAAAAAACAACAAACACTATTTACATTCTTTGGAGTCATCTTTGTTAACATATTCACGACGTTTCGGTCGTTATACTCTCCGGCCATCTTTAGGATCAGTCCATATTTCTGAGATTAGTTAGGCATTGTAATTATTAACACTATTAAAATTGTTCGGACTGTTGTCCTCACCTCTGTTGCCATATTCACGACGTTTCAAACGTTGTGATCTCCAGCCTTTTTTAAGATTTTTCTATATTTCTGAGATGAGGCATTGTAATTATTTACATTGTTCGTACTGTTGTCCTCATCTCGTTGCCATATTCACGGCGTTTCGGCCGTTGTCCGCTGCAGCCTTCTTTATGATCTTTAAATTTCTTATATGAAGTATTTTAACTATTTACATTTTTCGGACTGTTTTCCTTAACTTTGTTGTCGTATTCACAATGTTACAGCTGTTGTATGCTCCGGCATTCTTTAGGGTCTGTCTGTATTTCTGAGATGAAGTATTGCAATCATTTACACTATTCACATTTTTCAGGCAGTTGTCCTCATCTTTGTTGTCATATTCTTGATTTTTCCGCTTTTGTACTCTTCGCTCTTCTTCAGGATCTGTCCATATTTCTGAGATGAATTACTGTTGAACTGTTGTCCTCATCTTTGTTATATTCACGACGTTTCGGCCGTTGTATGCTCCAGTTTTTTTGAGGTGATACCTGTTGCCATTTAGAACTTAAAGCTTTATTTTGTTCACCAGGGTAGATTTTTCTGACTGTATGTGCTATGCGTATGTTACTTTTACTTATTTCAACTTAATAACTCAACTCTCCAATTTGTTGTTCTGTCTTTTGTGCCCAGAAAGATGAACTCACAAAGTTTTGGCTCAAGTCGCTTTTATATAAATTAATCAACGCTTTCATCCATGAGGCCAAGTGACGACACTGTAAATAGTGTAAATAGTTACAATATCTCAGAAATATAGACAGATCTTAAAGATGACCAGAGTGTACGACGGCCGAAACGTCGTGAGTGTTGCAACAAAGCAGGGGACAACATTCCAAACAATGTAAATCGTGTCAATAATTACAACACCTCATCACAGAAATATAGACAGAAGCAAACATTCATGAGAAAGACAAGAGTAATGAGCTGCAGTAAAATATCAATCCTCCTGTATGGTTGGAAATATTGAGCAATTTCCTCTCTGAAGAAGAGATGTCAAGCACCAGAAGTATTAGTCTACAAAAATATGAAGAACAGGACATTTAGGAAACGAATATGTTTTATGGAAAATGGAAGTAAAAAAAGACATTTGTAGTTAAAATAAGTAGGAGACAGCACAAATTTCTGGGACACACCATGAGGAAAGCGGGTTTAGAGAAGTAGCCACCCGCAGTGCATGATAAATGCTAGAGGCACAGAGAAAAATATCGACTAACCTATCTAAGGATTTTGTGTAAGTGGATCACAGAACAGGGACTCGGATTGATAGCAAAAGGAGATACATTAGAGCTATAATGAATAGGAAGTTGTAGAGAGCCATGACTGACCAAATTCTAAAGTGATACAGCATATAAAAGAAGATTATGTTGTATTACAAAATTTTTTCATGTTTGCTTGTTCATCCTCAAGCTTTCGGATAAGGAGTTCATAATTTTAAGCGGTCTTTTAATACATATACATAAAGAAAGCACAATATAAAAAGTTCTATCTGGATTAAAGCACATTTACTCATTCAGGCAAATAGAAAATTTCTTAACTATGAAGTTCACCGTGGCTGAGCCGGTTAAAGAACAGCGGATCAGATGGTGGTTTCTCCAGCATATATAGTATATATACCCTGAATATAGTATTTGTTTGTGTTATCACAGCACACTTTTAGGTTTAAAAATGTGAAAAAGAAAAATGAAAAATCCATATATATATATATATATATATATATATATATATATATATATATTAATACAGGTTTCATTGAATAATATAGACAAGTTCTGTCTATTTATTTTGTGTAATATCCGTTCGTATGATCTGATTAGCTTGATAGTGTTGTCATGGGAAGACGACAAGAAATCGCAATAATTGTTGATTTTTTTATCAGGTCTGAGCTTTCGGCTTACATAAGCCATTATCAAAGGATGAACATTTAATGTTCAGTGAACATAGAACATTTAAATTATTATTGAGAAAGTGGAGTTATACAAAGAAAATTAGACAGGTCCATTTTTTGTGTCGCACATGGCTGTAGGCCGAGAAGGAATGGTGGTAGTGTGTTTTTTGTTCAATTGAGTGTATAGTGGCATGAAGGATTGGTCTGGGAAATGGCTTATGTAAGCCGAAAGCTCAGACCTGATAAAAAATCAACAATTATTACGATTTCTTGTCGTCTTTCCATAACAACACTATCAAGCTAATCAGATCATACGAACGGATGTTACACAAAATAAATAGACAGAACTTGTCTATATTATTCAATGAAACCTGTATTAATGAAAAAATGCTGCTAAAATACACACAATATATATATATATACCTACACATACATATACATATGCGCATATACACCTATGTATATACAGTACTGTGCAAAAGTATTAGGACAAGAACTATTTTATCTTTTATGAGGCATCAAAATAAAGTTTAAAATCACCCCTCTCCTAACATTTTTCTACACTACCGGTGGTGTGCAAAAGTATTAGGACAGGGGTGATTTTCCTAAAAACCTCACTGAAATTCAAATACAGGGTGAAAAGCCAAAGCTTTGCAAGAAGTTTTTAACTAAAAAAAGAGGAAGGAAGGCTTCGGGATTTGAATTGGCCCCCACAAAGCCCTGATCTCAATCCTATTGAACATCTATTTGATATTTTGGATAAAAAGATTGATAAATCTAACGTTAGTTTGTAAGACACACTTTGGGAACAAATACAAACTGCTTGGCAGGAGATACTATTAGATACATTGAAGAAGCTTGTGATGCCAATGTCTGACAGAATGAAGACTGATCAAAGCAAAAAGCTATTATACTAAATATATTTTGTAACAAGTATTTTTCTTGTTAAAGCATTTGTTGAGTACTTTTTCACAGTACCGTATATATATATATATATATATATATATATATAGTCATCCGCAGACAGATCTGTTTCACAGCTCATCAGTACGATTAGACAGCCGATTGCTATTTACCCAGGATTGAAACCCGACCGAATTTGCGTGAGTGGGCAATTCTACCTCTGAGCTACGAGCGCTCGGTAGAAGGAGGCAGACTTTTTAGCGTGTATATTATCATTATATACGCCCAATAACTGAGAGTGTTCTAATTCATTACTGAATGAACGATGCATAGATGCCAGAGTAGCTACTGTTTTTCAAAGTCTACCATTCTTCCAGAGTGCTCAATCAGGTTGTGAGAGCGTATACATATATACGCACGTACACATGTATAGATATACTTTCATATATAAGATAATTAATATTTAGGAAACGTTTCAATCTAACATGTTCCACTTTTATTAAAGCTTCATGAAATAATGTTATCTGGTATTTTTACATTTGTGTTGTTTGATTTTCACTGGTTAATCATGTTTCACGTGCATTCGACTTGTTAAATAAACGTTAGTACAATTTATGGCGCGCTGAATTCAAGGAGTAACAACGCCGCCATCCGAAGTTCCAAGAAATGATCATTCTGTCCGACTCCGATCCTTATTTGACCTGAATTTGATCCCAACTTTCAGATAAAGATTCCAATCCATATTTGATCCATTCGAACTTTCACATATGATTTCCCGTTCCTTCTTATATGCTCTCATTCTCTTTCACTCTCAGTAGCCACCATGCGTCTCAGTGGCATTGTTTCTTTACTTGGGCGTCCTGATTAAAAAGTCACGCAAGTATATATTGAAGTCATTTATTTATTTATTTATTTTTGTGATTCGTAGGTCATGTTTTCGTTAATTTTATGACAATGAATATTACCTTGGAGCCATCGCTGTCCCAAACCATTACGCCTTCTTGCGAGCGATCATTCAGTCCAATCCACTGATTTTTCAGAGACATTGCTGAAATGAATTAAAAAATCACTTTAAAGCGATATTTCTGGCAAATTTAAAACATCTTTTACGGTTTACCATTCCTTTGTAGGCTATTAAAAGCCGAAACGTTATTTTTATTTCTAAAAACAATTCTTTTTTTGAGAGTAAAAGTTATATCAACAATTTTCAAAAATAACGATGGTATTTTACTGATACAAGTCCTACAATTTAACAAATAGATTGGGGAGAAGAGATGGATTCATACCTTCCCCAAGTATAGTGAATGTAAGGAACTCGACTAAAATTCGAACTAGGTTCTTCGATTTCTCATTCCGAACAGCTGAGTGAATTGTTTATTAAATGTATATTGCTGTTGCTCATAATGTTATAAAATTATCATGTATATCTCTCCAACAGATTCTGGTTAATTGGGTGACAAGTTAATCGGGGTATTAGCTTAATTGACAAACATACATATATCAAAATCTCAATCTCTCTTTCTCACACTCTCTCTTTCCTCTCTCTCTCTCTCTCTCTCTCTCTCTCTCTCTCTCTCTGTATATATATATATATATATATATCGCTGAGCAATTTTAACAAGATTTTCTTTTTCTTTATATGTCGTGTCTCCTCAAGGTGTATGCGATACGATCATGGCCCTCCACAAATTCCTGTCTCTTGTAGCTTTTAATACATTTCGTCTCCTTGTTATTTCTCCTAATGCCAGTTCCGGCATTCATTTACCCAAAGCTAACAAAGTAAATTATGCGTTGTTTTCTGTGTCTTTCTTGCCATCTATCGCGACCGTAAATATTTTATTTTCTAAGCCTCCATCATCATTAAGCGCTTCAGAAATTTCAACTCTCTCTTCCTGATGTTAAGTATAACTTTCCTTTTCTAAAACATTGCAGTTCCTCACATAGTCGCTCCATGGCGCCTTCAGTATCCTTCTATAGAACTATATTTCTGTTGCGTCAAGACAATTCTTCTTCATCTTCTAGGAGGGTGTCCAGCATTCACTGCCATCGAGAAGGACTAAGTTCAATACTCATGTATTTGTTCCTAACGACATTTTCTTGTTTCTTAATACTTTGCTTAGTTTTTAGAAGACTTCTCCAGCATTCACTGCCATATAGAAGGACTGATATTACATAACAGTTCAGTATTTTTTTCTTTGCTTCTAACGATATTTTCCTTTTTCTAATACTTTGCTTAGCTTTTAGTAGACATCTCTAGCATTCACTGCCATATAAAAGAACTGATATTAAATGAGACTTTCGTACTTTTTTATTTGTTTTCAGTTTCTTAATACTTGTTTACATTTTGAAAGGCATCTCTAGTATTCATTGCCACATAGAAGGACTGATATTGCATAACAGTTCAGTACTCTTTTCTTTGTTTCTAACGAAATGTTCCTGTTTTTTTAATACTTTCCTTAGCTTTTGAAAGATGTCTACAGTAATCATGGCCATATAGAAGGATAGATAATACATAACAGTTCAGTACTCTTTTCTTTCTTTCTGTTGCTTCAAGTCTCTTCTTCATCTGTGAAGAGATTGTCCAGTATTCATTGCAACATAGAAGGACTGATATTACATAACAGATCAGTACTATCAAAATATATTTGCTTTTATTATGTTGTTTTTTAATACACTTTTTTCTTACTTACATCATCTTTTTAGGACGTCTATAAGAGGACTTACACAATTTTTATTAAAGTAATATAACAAAAAGTAAATCTCAAAAATAATCACGTATTTAACCGAACAAATTCGGAATCAACCAAATTTTTGGATAATTTTTGCATTCAGAAAAGTCCAGTAAAGAAGGCACTTATGCGTATACAAGAAAAATATAACAAAAACAAAGCACAAAGTACTTTGTTGATCTTGTTCAATATAACATGTATTAAAGAAGGACTGCTGCCCAAATGCACACACACAGAAACACACAGACGCACACATACATACTCGCGCATACACACAATAAAGTAGTTTAATGACTGAATAATGATATTTTCAATTTATGCGAAGAAAATATTTCTGCAATAATATTATTTATGTAGCAAAATAGATATTTATTTATGTAAATTTATGCATTTACTTATGTAAATATTTAATCATGTAAAGAAATATTTATTTATGCAAATTTACGTATTTTTATATAAATATTTATTTATGTAAAGGAATGAATATTTATTATGTAAATTTATATATTAATGTATTATGCATTTTTTTATGTAAAAATTTATTTATCTAAAGAAATAAATATTTATGTCAAGCTTTATGTAAAGAAAATATTTTGTTTAAAGAAAAACGCTGGAAAGGTTTGCATCAGCAAAATTTGAACATCAAGGATTAAAAAACCGTTTGAAAAATAAAATTGTACGTACTATTTATGAAATACTGTGTTCCTTGGTCACTCACTTTTGCCAAAGAACTTTTTTGTTTTTGGCATGTGCTTTTCGCTCCAATCCAAGTGCTTCGTGTATTGTTGAAATAGAAGCAGTAATTGTTGAAGGAAACCCAACCTTCGGCGCAGCGAAAATATACTATACGAAAGAAAGACAAAATAGACATAAAATATTTGTTTAATTTTAACGTGTTTATTTCAGAATTTAAAAACTGTATAAACACGTTGTGGTGAAGTGGATATCGGATCGGAACATGAAATCGGAGAATCGAATTGAATTCGTTTTATTCATATACGCGAAAATATTTTTGGGAAAGGTACTAATCCATATATTCATAAAGTTTTACGAGCAATTTGAAAACCTGACTTTGAAAAGCCATTAATTTAAAAATTTATTTAGCATTTTTTTTAGTTAGAAGTTATGGAATTTTTCCTTCGGTCATAAAAAAAGAATAATAATAATGATGATATGCTAACAACAATCACTGAATATATATATATATATATATATATATATATATATATATATATATAACTTAGAATACTTGGTATATTAGTCAGGTAAATTCCGATAAAAACGAACTCAAAAGAATTCAATGTTAAATTTATTTATTTAATTTAACAGAGTAATAAAATTGAGAAGAAATTTTAGATATTCTACAATTTCATTGGTAATATGTATTTCGCAGGCAAACCTTGCTGCTCGTCAGACCCAAATGATACAACAGTTAATCTTCAAAATATTCCAGAAAATAATTACACACAGACGCTCACGTATCCATATCGAAAATAGACATTTGTAACGGTAATCTACAAAAAACAATTCCTCGCTCATTAAAAAAAAAATCAATGAGAAAAAGGAAAAGAAAAATAAGACAATTGATAAATGAAAAGAAGAGAAAGAAAAAGAAAAGGAAGGGAAAGAGAACGAAAATAAAAGTTAACGTCTTAGATTGACACCAGCGTCTATTGCAATTCATCTGCTTTCTTAGAAAAACACGATATGGAAATTTAACATTAAAATTTAGTTTTAAATATAATGGGATATATTTTACGGTAAAAAATAATAATGAATATATAATTAAAAAAATGTTAACACTTATAATAATAATAATAATAATAATAATAATAATAATAATAATATGGAGCCATAACGACACACCACGACCTGCCTTAGGTCTTCCTGCAGACTTGGTAGGTAGTGCGACCATGGCAGAAATCGAAATATGATGAAAAATGATAATAATAATATTAAAAAAAAGGATCTTAAATAATATTAATAAAATAATATTAATAATAATATTTATTTAATACATATGTAAAAAAAATTAACACAAATAACAGAAAAAAGATCCTAGATAATAGTAATAAATAATATTATAAAAATAATAAATAAAATAATAAAAAATTTAAAAAAATATATATACATAAAAATATTAACACTAATAATAATGATAATATTATAATTAAAAAAGAAAACAGATCTTCAATAATAGTAATAAAATAATAATCATAAACGTAAAAAAATATTAAAAAAACAAAAAATATTAAAAAGTATAACACTAAGAATAATAATATTTTTATTAAAAAAAAACAAAAAAGCTACATACATAAACATACATACCCACATAAACATTTGTGCATATATATATATATATATATATATATATATATATATATATACACACACACGCATACATAAACAAATACATCTAAAAACAAATTTATATATATCCCATATATATTTTTCATTAATATATATACATACATATACACACATACATACACACATACACACTAATATATATATATATATATATATTCATCACACACACACACACACACACACACACACACACACACACACATATATATATATATATATATATATATATATATATATATATATATATGCACCTACACACATACACACAATAATATATAATGGTAAACATAATAATTATAAAAAATATTTTAGGGTAAAACATTTCCAATGGTAAATTCCAGATTTTTCTCTTAACGAAACCACCTTTTTAATTTAAATTAATTTAAATTATAATTCTGATCTAGCTAAATTATTTTATATTTATTCTTATGCCTGCATTTAAATATCAATTCGTTACGTTGATTAAGGAGTTCCTTTGAATTATTGTATTTGATAATATAATATAATATAGTAGATTTATAAATGTGCAAGATGGATTCTGATGAGAAAAACTTTCTGGCCTAACACAGTGATCCAACATTCTTAGCAGTCGATGCAGCTATTGATTCGATGTAGTCCTTCCACTTGAGGTCGGCTGAGAGAGTGAAAATAAGAAGGCACGGTGTATTGCTTTCTGGGAGATTAACGTGATCCAGAAGTTAAGAAAGTTTATATGTAGTGGTTAAAGGAGATCGGCTTTGTTTTGGAAGCAATAAAATTTACGAGCTATTTCTTGCCCTAATCCATCACAGATTGGAAGTCTTTTCTAAGAACAACAGTGAGGTTTACTTTTCTTATTGAGACGGGAGTAAACGGTGGTGTCATCTGCATAGATGTCTACTTGGGAACTGATTGCATCAGGAAGATCATTGATGAAGATCAGGAAACGCGTAGGACTAGGAATAGAGCTTTGATGGACACTCACTTTCGTATGAAGGATCTGAAAGCATGCCTGTTCAAAACGATTTTCATTATACGACTTGATACAAAACGATTGGATTAACTCGAACAATCGTCCAGTTATACCGTAGCCCTGTAGCTTGCGCAGAAGGCCAAACCCTGTCAAATGCTTTCGAGATATCCAGGGCAACAGCTCAAATTTTGCCGTTCTTATCGAGAGCCTGACATATATATTTGGGGAGGTGGCCGTCAGCACATCAGCGGTAGAGCTGACGAAGTGGCAGTCCTACTGCTTGTCAACGAATATCGTCAATGTATGTAAATGCACATGTTGAATGGTCTTGTCTGTGTATCTTTGAAAAGTGGATGCTACATTATTTAGTCTAAATATCTTGTATTTATATTATTGCAATCCGAGAAGAGAAATAAGTGCTGATATTTTATGTCATCCGGCTGCATTTTAATTTGATGGTAGGCTAATACCAGGTCGATTTTGCTAAATCTTCTTTTGTTGGATAGTTTATCAGCAATTAAATTAATGTTCGAAATGAGCGATTTGTCGCTTTGTGTAATACTGTTTAATGCGCGGTAATCACAACAACTTGTACAGCGAGAATATTTTGAGGACCCTAGATGACACGCCAGGATTTGTTATTGGAGACCACAACTTCAACAACATAAGGTATGCAGATGATACAGTGCTGATTGTAGACACGGAAAGGAAACTACAAGACCTCCTGCAGAGGGTAGCGGTGGAAAGTAACAAAAAAGGACTACCAATTTAAACTTTAAGAAAACTGAATGCATGGTCATCAGCAAAAAGAGAAACCCAAAATGCTAAATACAGGTGGGAGATACCAGAATCAAGCAAGTACAAAAATTTAAATACATAGGAAGTGTTCTGACAGGAGATGGAAAGTGCGACACAGAAATCCGAAGGTGAATTGGCATGGCAAAGGACGCGTTCCAGAAGCTGAGTAAAGTACTAATACACAGGAAAACTTCACTAGAAACAAAGAAAAGAGTGCTGGATTGCTATGTGATGTCAGTTCTTCAATACGGCAGTGAATGCTGGAATATCATCGAAAATGAGGACAAAACTTGAAGCAGCGGAAATGTGGCTCTACAGAAGGATGCTGCGGATATCATGGACTGAACATGCAAGCAACGATGAGGTGTTGGAAAGAATGGCAACGAAAAGGAAATTAATACTGAGCATCAGGAAGAGACAGCTGAAGTTCGTGGGACATGCAATGAGAAAGGAGGGCTTGGAGAACCTGACACTGACAAGCCATATAGAAGGAAAAAGAGACAAAGAAAGGCAGCGGATAACATATTTGCAGGGCCTGATCAGGTGGATGACGGAACGGGGGTTGCGAGGTGTAACAAGAGAAAACATACTAAGAGCCACCAGAGATAGGGAGACGTGGAGAACCATGATCGCCTACGTCCTGAAGGGATAGGGCACATAGAAGTAGAAGAAGTATCATAACAACATCTGAAATTGCCATCTGGCTTTTTTACAACATGTAGGGAGCTAGCCCATTCACTATCAGAAGGTGTAATGACATCATTGCACTGTAATTTTGAAAGTTCTCTTTTTACTGCCTGGAATTTCTCTTCTGATAGACGTCTTGCCTTGGCAAAAGTAAGAGCATGATTGTCTGCATCAGTTCTATGATATACTTGTGCAGATATGCATGCTACGTTGGTATGTGGGAATGTAATATTTCAATATATTTTTGTACAGCCTTTAACGAAATTAGGTATATTATTATTCACGACTAACTTGATAGAATCGCTGAATATTTGTAGTTTCTTTTAATACGTTGATGTGGGATAGAAGATCGCTTTCGTTTGGCAACTTATCAACAAACTAAAATTGTTTAGGAAGTCGAATCCTAATAGAGGGTTGTTAAATGTTCACGACTACAGACATCCACAGAAAAGATCATCGAAGGTTAAGTAGGCTTATATCGGCTTTAATTTATTTGTAGCAGTGTATGTGTGAGCCTGTAACCGTGATTAGAGAAAATGGTGTTGGAACCGTTGATAAACTGTTGACCTAGCAATGTGGAACGACAGATAAACTGACACCGGTATCAGTTATGAATGAACACTTTTTTGTCCCCAACTTTGCTGGTATCTGTAATAATGGCAGACTCCAGGTGAGGGATGGGACGTCGTCCGCCAAATTAGTTTTCCGCTTCGTTTGGCGGAAGTGAAGTTGGATGCGAACTTGGTTGTTCTGTTAAGCTAATCAGAATACTGAGAGACAAAAAAAATCTCATTGGAAACAAAGAAAAGAATGCTAAATTGCTATATGATATCGGTTCTTCTTTATGGCAGCTAATGTTGGACGTGTAGGATGTGCGTTGTGGTGCAGTGGATATCGATTCGGAACGATGTCGGGGAGCCGAGTTCTAATTCCAGTTGAATTCCTTGCATTCACTTGCGCATAAATACCCTTTGGAAAGGTATTAATTCGTCTCTTCCCTCCAGTTATGGGTTAAATAATATGACAGATTGGGTTCTCTAGCATTGGTCGGCAACTAGTCTACCGCAGAAAGCAATGGCAACCTACTGCAGAATAATCTTCTGCCCTGTCAGTCATTCCTCTTTCGAGACATGATCGCCCAGAACGTGTATCACATATAGCACTTAACTGACTGACTAACTGATGAAGGATGAAGAAGAGGCTCAAGGCAGCAGAAATGTAGTGCTACAGAAGTATGCTGAGGATACCATGGACCGAGCCCTTTAGCAACGACTAGGCGTTGGAGAGGATGTAAACGAGAAGAAAACATACTTAACACCAGAAGAAGACAGCTGAGGTTCTTGGGACACGTAATGAAGAAGAACGGTCAGGAGAATCTAATACTCATATGACGGATAGAAGGAAAGAGAGACAAGGGAAAGCAGATATATTTGATAGGCTTGAGCAAATAGATGGCGGAGTGGGGTTTGGAAGAGATATCAAGAGGAAAATATTAAGAGTGACAAAGGATAGGATCAAGTGGAAGTTCATGATTGCCTACGTCCTGAAGGAACACGGCACATGAAGAAGATTTGCACTAGTATGTAAAAGAAAGCACTGTATTTGCATAGTAAATGTGTGCTCTACATATTTTAAATTTTTTTTTAATCTTTCAATTTTCCGGCCATTTTTAAGCGATCGACACATTTGCAAACAAAAGTTAATTCTAGGTTTCCCTTTTGGAAAGCTTTGATACCATAAGGTATTGCCAAGGTTTTAGAAGGCACTTCTTTCATTTGAATGTGGTGACTTATATTAAATGCATTAATTTGTTTGCTAGTTACTCCAGCCTGGTTAGGTTTTAATCATTTTCTGTTGCTAACACAGGTAGAAGATGGTAATGCGCCTAAAAATTTGTGTAAAACTATGTTGTTATCTCTCTCTCCAATCTTTTGTAATCGACATTTCCTGAAGGTAAATTGATCGTTAACCTGTAATAATAGAGGTGGACATTAATTTATCTAGCAGTTCTGGCTTTGTTTGTGCATTTCAGTTAAAGTTTTCTTTTTAACTCATCGTAATTGTGAGTAGACAAAATGTTGCCGTCGGCTCTGGGTGCTCTGGGTGCTCTGGGTTCATTTTATTTAATTATTTATTTTCGTATTGTGTGTGTAATATATATGTATTTACGCAATGCTATGCGCGTTGTGGTGCAGTGGATATCGGCTCGGAATGAGAAATCGAAGAGTCGTGTTCGAATTCCAGTTGAATTCACTGTATTCACTTAGGCGAAAGGTATTAATGCGTTGCTTCTCCCTTTCAGCTATGGATTAAATAGCAAGAAAAATTAGATTCTATAGCCTTGGCTAGAAATCAGTCTACCATAGAAAGCGATGACAAACTACTGCGGGACAATCTTCTGACTACTCAGTCATGTCTCTTTCCAGACAGGATCGCCCAAGCGTGTATCACGTATGGCATTTAACTAAGTGACTAGATTGGCATCAAGCTCCCACCCTTTAACCGGCGAAATATGACAATCTCTTCTACTTTAACAGTCTCTTTTATCGCACTTTCCGTTTGCGGAACTCTTTTCCGTTTGCTTAGTTCCTTGATAGCTAAAGTTTCCAAAAGTTTAAATGCAACGTTAATTGCTATCTTTTATCCACTAGATTTTCATCTATTTCTTATCCTTTCTTCGATGTCCCCTGTACTTGTGTTTGTTTTTTTTTCTCACTGTAACCCCCTGCGCACCAGTGGCTTTCCTGCTTTGATTGGGGTGAAATGATTATATATATATATATATATATATATATATATATATATATATATATATATATATATATATATTCCATTTTTAAACGAGTTATTTCGCTACCCACGTTTCTTCTATGCTTGAAGACACCACTCATGGTAGAAAAATACTTGTAGATAGAATGTGATGAATAAATTGTTGTCTAAATTACGAAAAAATGAAAATGAGACTGACATCTCTCTTTACCCAGCGCGTTACTAACTCCTCAAGGTCGACAAATAAAATCAAGGAACGCGCATGCACGAAATTAAAAATATAAAAATGACTACAATTTACCCATCGCACCCAGTATATATACATTTCTTTTTCTATAAGTTCTTTTTTGTATGGTAATTTCGATGTGTAAATTAAAAGGTCATGTGTTTCAGGGTTTCTTCCCCTTACAGAAAAATTTGTACAATTACGTCACATGTGATCGCCATACACATATATTATCTCGCATCTATCGAATCTGCCAGCACATACAGTGGAAAGTTCAGAAAGTTGACCTCTGTGATTAAGAAATAGTTTTATTCTGAATTTCATGCTATGAATAAATAATACTTGTGTAAATCAGATTAATTTAACATTAAATTTGCTAATTTTCTAAAAAATAATGTGTCACAGATGTATACTTTATTTTTGCAAGATTTTTAAAACCTAGAATTAATATTTGTTTGTAAATGTGTCGATCGCTTAAAGGTGGCCGAAAAATTGAAATATTCAAAGAAAATTTAAAAAATTTAGATTCGAATCAATATATCAACAAAAAGTTTATCAACAAAATGTTTAATATCTCAAAAGCCATATCTCAAAAAAATTTAAACCAGCCAAACTTAAATCACCTAAACCCCTTAACATTTCTTTTACTAACATCAGGGGTATTCGTACTAACGTCTTTAGTGTAGAATCCCCTGACATCCTAGTTCTCTGAGAGACTGTTACTGATTCAGCTGGCATCCACGCCATGAACTTTGCCATTTCCCAATCCCTTACGCAAGTGGTGGATTTCCCCACATGCTTTCCCAGTATCCCCATCAGAACACGCCTCTCTACTAGATCTATGCTTCACCTCTGTACCTGACTCCTGCCAAACTCTCGCAGCTTTGCCCTTACGGCAACTCCGATCATTCTGTTGTCTCTCTCAATGTACCTCACCATTCACCCTACCCCCAGGAGCCTCTTATCTACAGAATCTCCTACTGCTGCTAAAAAGCTAACTGAGACGCTTTTCGCGATTTCCTATGCGACGTCCCTTGGGGAAATGTGTTCGGTCTCCCAGTTGATGACTGTGCCTCTGAGATTTCTTCCTGGGTGAAAGCTGGCATCGATGCCTTCATACTGATCAGGATGTTTCGTCTTAAACCTCATTCCTCCCCCTGGTTCTCTCCTGCCTGTTCGGCCGCCATTGCCCACAGGAACCGCTACTTATGGCTATTTCGGAGACATACATCTGACCACAACGGGCGCCTCGTAATGAGTTCAAGAGGACCCTGAATGACGCCAAGCGGTGGTTTGTTGAGAGAATGAGGCAGCGCATAGCTGACCGCAAGTTCGACTCTAAGGACTATTGGCGGCTGTGCAAATGTGTGCTGAACAACAGGTTCTCACAGCATCAGCGGGCAAGGCAGAGTGCTTTGCTCTCAGATTCTCATCAAACGCCATATTTAACTCGTCTGGAGTACCCGCACCTGACTTCTCTCTTAGAACTGAGGCTAAACTGAACAATGCTTTCATTACCCCGTCTCTGGTATCTAAGGTAATATGAAAACTTGACCCCCATAAGGCGAGCAGAGGTGATGGAATCTCGGTCATTGTACTTAAGAAATGTGTCTCTGAGTTCTCCTCTGTCATCTCTAAGCTCTATAATTACTCCCTTTCTGCTTCCTGTTTTCCTACATGTTGGAAGTTCTCTTCTGTGGTTCCTGTATTAAGAACTCGGGGGAACACTCGGGCCCATCCAATTATCGCCCTATCAGCCTCCTACTAATTTTCGGAAAAGTATTCGAGGCTATTATCAATGCTGAAATTGCTCAACAACTTACTACCCATAAACTATTCTCAGACAGGCAGTACAGCTTCCGCTTCCCCAGGTCCACGGCCGATATGCTAACGACCATCACGGAGTACATATACCAGAACCTTGATGTCCGGCGAGGCTCGTGCTGTTGCCCTAGACATCTCCAAGGCTTTTTATAGGGTTTGGTACGCTGGCCTTCTACGCAAGCTACGGGGTTATGGTATCACCGGACGTTTGCTTGATTTGATTCAATCTTTCCTATCTAATCACCTAATGAAGGTCGTCTTGAATGGGCATGCCTCCACATCCTACTGCACAAACGCTGGTGTCCCCCAGGGCTCTATCCTTGGCCCGACGCTCTTCCTGATTTTCATAAATGATCTCCCATACGTGATCAAGTCTCAAGTAGGCAGCTACGCAGATGACACCACAATTTACTCCCGCATCAGTAAGAAACCCGGCAAGGCGGAGAAACATAACCTCGCTGCAGATCTTGAGAGGAATCTACACTCAGTGGTGGACTGGGGAAAGAAGTGGCTTGTAAATTTCAATGCTTCTAAAACGAAATTTTATCTGTCAATCATTACAGGCAACCTCTTCTGCCCTCCATAAGCATGGACCAAGCGAGTCTCCCTGAGAGTAATATACTGCGCCTCCTCAGTCTTACCCTATCTTCCGATCTCAAGTGGAATCATTACATTGAGTCAATAGCAAAATCCACTGCTAGAAAGGTTGGGTCACTGTGTCGGGCCATGAGATTTTTTCCTCCTGAATCCATCTTGCACATATACAAATCAACCATCCATAGAATACTGTTGTCATATCTGGTCAGGCGTCTCCGCTGTTCATCTCAGTATTCTCGACAGGCTCCAAAGGAGAATCTGTAATGTAATAGGTACTGACTTAGTGGCTCGACTCCAGCCACTTTCTCACCGGTGATATGTGGCTTCTCTCTGTCTGTTCTATAAATATTTTCATAGCTTCTGCTCCGACGAACTTAAGTCACTGGTGCCCATGCCACAGGAGTTTACTCGTGCAACCAGACTGGCAACAGGGTCCCACCCAATCACAGTTAGATCAACCAAATTCAGCCGACAATTTTACTCCATCAGCTTCTTTTCTCGCACTTCCCGCCTGTGGAACTCCCGTCCATATTCTTGCTTTCCTGGCGGCTACAACCTCCAGGAATTTAAATGCAATGTCAATACCCATCTCTTATCCACTTGACTCCAATTCTTTCTACATCAACCTGTATATCTTTTCCTTTCTGTCTATCTTTGCAACTGTCATCACACCTGTATTCCTATCCTTCTCTTGCTCCCTTCTCTGACACCCCTGTAACTGGTTCGTCTTTCTCTTTACTCTCCTCCTGTCTAATCTTTTACTCTTATGTCGCCTTCTGCGCATCAGTGGTGTTACCGCCTTGCTTGGGGGTGAACCGATTAAAAAATAATTAATATTATTGTATTAATAAATAAATTGGTTTTATGTTTATATACTAAACGTTTTGTTGATTATTTACATCATTCGTAGTGTTTTTCTCATCTTTGTTGCTATATTTACCTTTTGGCCGTGTTCGCTCCGATCTGCTTCAGGTGATTGGAATTTTGAACTGAACTCTTTATTTCAATCACTGGGGTAGATTGTTCGCGTTCCATGAATCATGCTACTTCCGGATGTCGTAGTCGTTTCTATTTAACTGTCTATGGTTTTGTTCACCACTGCTGTAACTAGGTATTGAACTCAAAACTCCTTCGGTCAAGTCACTGGATCCAACCAACGATTTTATCTACTGGTCTATGTATTTGATGTTATGAACTGGCAACATGCAATGGAACGCTGAATTTCATATTTTTCCGTGTGATGGGAGAATATAAAGAATATAGGTTACCTCCCCTTGCTTGATCAGCCATGCTGATTATAGACAAGTTCCTTACCTGGCGATAATGAAATGGAAACAAATTTGGGCACCAAAAGGATTTGGCGCAAAACATTAACGCCGAGTGCATCTGGCTAGCGACCTCGAGGCTATGAGGACGTGTTTTAGCCTAATCCAAAAGCAGGTCATGTTGGCCACGAACAAACCTGAATAATGCAAATACAAGCAGCAATCGGAAGATCATGAACAGCATCAGATAAGTGTTACATTCAATTTCGAACAGATAAATGTATTTGGATTTCGTCCCCGGAGTCCTGGTTTTAAACACTTGTCACGTCTTTGTTTATCTACAAAGACTCAATTTGTGGGGGTCGTTAAATTTCCCCCAAGAGAAACTCGTCTGTGTTAAAAAGCACTATCGTCGGTAGTCCAGAGACATGAAATGTCGTTCATATTAAGCAAAACCATTGTTGAGTATTTTGGACACAGAAAATTTTCTATACTGAAAATCACTATCGTGGATATTTTAGAATCATGAAGTATGTTTCAAATTAAGAAAAACTTTTGTTGAGTATTTTAGAGACAGAATGTCGTCTATACTGAAAAGCACTTTCGTGGATATTTTAGAGTCATGAAATATGTTTCAAATTAAGAAAAACTTTTGTTGAGTATTTTAGAGACAGAATGTCGTCTATACTGAAAAGCACTTTCGTGGATATTTTAGAGTCATGAAATATGTTTCAAATTAAGAAAAACTTTTGTTGAGTATTTTAGAGACAGAATGTCGTCCATACTGAAAAGCATTATCGTGGATATTTTAAAGACAAAATCTCCTGTATACTGAAAATAACTATTCTGAATATTTTAGAAAATTAAAATCTCGTTTATACTAAGCAGAAGTACTGATATTTCAGAGACAAAATCTCGTGTATATAAAATAATCTAGCATTGGATATTTTAGATGTATGAAATCTCAGTTACTATAAAAATGTCTACCATTTGATATCTAAGATACATTTGGTGACCATGTACTCTGTTGAATAAACAACATTTGATATTGTGGCTATTAATGATTCATGATTTCACTGTTAGGATACAAAAGACGCTTATCGCTCTTTGATCAAGGTAAATCTCGTGAGTCACGTGACAATGGCTTTGTAACGTCACTCCAGATAATCATTACACTGTTCACGAACAAGTTCACTGTTCCATGCGCTAGTCATTACACTTTTCAGGAACAGCAACTAAATGATATTGTTTTCATCTGCCTAGGTCTTTGGCCTAGGCGGATCAGACTAAATCTACCTACACCAGAAGCTGGAAGATAAATCTTACCACGCCCCGCTGGGACAAACAGCTTACAAGCACACGGCCCCCTTCCGGTGGAAGATAGATAAATTCTACCACGTCCCACCGGGACAAACAGCTTACAAGCACACGGCTACGTTCTGATGAATAAATCTTGCCATGTCCCGCTGGGACAAGCAGCTTGCAAACAAAGCCATTGTAATATATTACCTTGAACGTCAGAGGTAATTGACAGGTACATCCGGCCGTGGTTGAGGTCAACAAAAAACAAGTGTGGTTGACTGATATATCTTGCCGTGAATAATGTCAACAAGTGCAAAAAATAAATCACAAACGACAACTGGCATGAAAGGCAATTCATAAAAGTCAACTAATTACAAGGGTGGTTGACAGACATATCAGGCCGTACATGATGTCAACAAAGCGACAACCCCAAAAAGCAAAAGGTTGTAGGAACTTTAATACTATATAGTGCAGAGTTGTTGGCTGAAGTGATAGAGCTCTCGCTGGCTTAAGACACCCGACGATTCCTTCGTGTGCGCAACTCTCACAGGCTGCCTACCTGCACCACACAAGCGTCACTGAGAAAAAATAAAAATATAAGATTATATTTTTATATATACGTATTCCTCGTTGTCGTTGTTAGTAATATACTACACCATCCTCCTGGGATATAGATAAATCCGGCCCCTTAAATTATAAGATTTTAAATTGGGAGTCATAATATGGCTTTCCCAGACCAAAAGTAAGTTCATTCTATTTGTAAGTCCTTTCCTTTTGTTCTTCCTGATACTTTGCTTTGTGTGAGATATAAGTGATATATATTTTTCCACGTGTAGACACTTGTATATATGCATAATTCTGTGTATATCATACTATATAAAAGTCTCACTGAGAACGGCGTTAATTCGTACATTACTTCTTCTGACCATATCGTTAAATTACTAATTCCTCTGATAAATCATTAGTTAATTTTCAACAAATTAATATGTAAACTCCAAATATCAACTCAGAAAATTTATTTTTATAATTTAAAAAATGTTACACATGTTTAAATGTATAATCGTCTAGGTTTTTTTTTTATGAGCATTCTTTTGAGAGAAGTGTATTTTTATGGGACAAATGGTTTGTGTGAAATTTGTTACAAATGTTTATCATTTTCGGCTCAACTGTAAAAACCCACCAAAATTTGTGAAGGATCCATTTCCAATTTATGAAAATGATGTTTTCGTATATATTGACCAATGAGAGGCGTTACCTCAAACTCTAATAGTACAGCAGAAGTAAGCATGATTTTTTTATAAATCAGACTCAGCTCAGTAGATACGAAGAGATGACCTTTTGACAGCAAGGGAAGAAGGCAGTTTAGCATAAAAAAAGCATTGACATCAAGAGAACATCGTGAAGTCTCTTTTACCAGCCAGCCACAGAGAGATCAGATAAATTTGAAGTTTCAGGGAAAATTCTCCAGGGGTTAGACAGTCTAAAACGAAAGGATTTCTGATAAATTTTGTAAAGGACAAACTGTATAAAAAGGGACTTTAAAAAGTTATTAAAAAGTTTCCCAGAGAAGCTTGTGGGGCAGTGTGCATATAGATCTATTTGTTTGTTATCAAAGGCGGTTACCTCTTTATTTTGTCATTGCCTTTTTGTTTTCTCTTTTTGTTATTTTTAGAAGTCTTTGTCTTTTCCTGAGCTGTAATTTTTTTCTCATTTTTCGCTGGTGATCCTTTATCATAAATTGCTATCCAGTTATACAAAGGGGGCATTTTAATAGGTCCTCAAAGGAAATTTTGTTTGTAGAGTTTTCATAATTGCAAACTATAAATAAATGTACTTTTCCTCTTAAAATTTTATGCAGTGGTTATCTTGTGTTTTATAATATTGCACCTATTAATATATCTTGCTATTTCTGCTAACTAAGGTTTTGTAACTATCACAGGAACTTAGATTTTGTAGAAATAACATTTTTATAATTTATTACATTTTACTACCCTGTCAAGTGAGCTTATTTTATAGAGATTATTATGAAGATTATTATAGCTTATATTATGGAGATTATTGGCAAAATAAAAAAAGAAAGTAAAAAAAGCAAATCCTTACAGGAAATAAAATGCTTATAAAGAAAACTTGTATAAGAAAAAGAAATTTGTAATTTTAAAATGAAGTGAAAAGAAAGAAAACAAATTTCAATAATAACACACTGCACCTACTTGACCTCTCTTTTTTAACCAACCTGGAGTGGAAGGAATATATTGGATCACCTGCTAGGAAGGCTGGGTCACTGTGTTAGGCCAGAATGTTTTTCTCATCAGAATCAATCTTGCACATTTATAAATCTACCATTTGTTTGTGAATTGAATAATGTTGTCATATCTGGTCGGATGCTCCTGCTATTCATCTTGAAGTTCTTGAAAAAATACAAAGGAGGATTTCCAATATAATGGGTTCTGACTTGACATTTTAACTTCAGTTACTTTCTCATTGATGTGACACGGCTTCTGTCTGTTTTTTCTACAAATATTTTTATGGCAACTTCTCTGACATGTTTTTGTTCCTGGTGCTCTGACCCCATAAGTTTAAGCATGATTCTAGATTGGAATCTAGATACCACTATTTTACCATTGAAATAGTTAAATGTAACCGCCATTTCTACTTCAACAGTTTTCTTTTCTTGCACTTCTCACCTGTGGAACTTTCTTCTGTTTAGTTGCTTCCCTGATGACTACAATCTCTAAAAATTTGAATGCAACATCAATTGCCATCTTGAATCCCATTCATCTGGTATCCTTCTTTCAATTCATTCTGTACCCAGTCTTTTCTCTCCCTGTAACCCCCTGCACACTAGTGGTAGTTCCACCTCACTTGGGGTAAAATGATTTAAAAAATAATTTATAAACATCTTACATGGAGGCTTCTTCACTTTTTTCACCATCACTCCACTTTTAATCTCACAGACAAATGAGACTTTCTTGTTGCAGTTTGAAATTGGCTGCCACACTCCATCAACACTATCTGAAAAAAATTCAATCTATTATAAATATGGTAACAGGCTTGTCAGCCATAGATAAAAAAGAAATAGGTATTAAAACTAAACATTCATGTGATTTGGATAAAATTATATGCATTTTTGAACACAATACGAAGATCATTGATTAACATAAGGCAAATGATACAATGAATTCCAACTGGATAGAGAAGGTCATTTTTTCATGACAGCTGATGTCTTAGAAAATTTACAAACTTCAAATTTAATCATATAATAAAATCAATACTAATGAATATTTGAGAGTAGAATCAATTACAATGTAATTTCATTGTAATTTCAAATCCAAAGTATTTCCATAGTAAATAAAATACCAAAGAATTTTCATAATAAATTAACTTCAATATATTTTCATGAAACTACATTTGCAATACATTTTTATCATAAATTCAATATGTTTAATGAATTTTCATGGTAAATTCAATTCCATTGTTTTTCATAGTAAATACAAGTCTTTAGATATTCATAGTAAATTCCCTTCCAATGAATTTTCATAATAAAATTTCTTCTTAAATATTCCTAGAAAATAGAATTAAAACATGCTTTCATAGTAAATTAAATTCTAATGTATATTAATAGTAAGATTAGTTGCAATGTATTTTCATTGGAAATACAATTCCAGTAATTTCCATTCTGGTGTATTTTTGTCATAATTTCAAAACAAATATATTTTTATAGTACTTCCAGCTCCAATATATTTTCATAGAAATTTCAATTGCAAAATATTTAAAATAAATTAAATTCCAATACATTTTACTGGTAACTTCAATACTAATGAATGTTCATGGTAATTTCAATATCAAATTTAATCTCATAGTAATTTATGTTTCATTGTATTTCATAGACATTTCAATTCCAATGTATCTTTATAGTGATTTCAATTTCAATGTATTTTCATAAAAAAGAAAAAAATTTAATGTATATTCATAGTCATTTCAGATCCAATGATGTTGGCATTGAAATTCATGTTAATTCATTGTAATTTCAATACTAATGTATTTTCATAAACATTCAAAATCCAATTTTATTTATTGTAATTCTAGTCTAATGGATTTTGATAGTAATTCCAGTTCCAATGTATTTCCATAGTAATTTTGCTTCCAATGTATTTTCATAGAAATTTCAGTCACTTGAGTTTTCATGGTAATTTCAGTACCAAATGTATTTTCATTGTAATTTCAATTCCAATGTATTTTTATAGCTCAACGTATTCATATTGCTTTTGAGCAGCATTGTTGAATTATTTGGTTATGTGTTGGTTGTTGTTGAGCCCTTAGCTAAAGGCTCGACAACAATCAACAAATAACCAAATATTTTTATAGTAATTCTGGTTCAAATGTATTTTCATAGTAATAGTAATTTCAAATTTCAAATCCAATTTATTTTGGTAGTAACTGAAATTTCAATGAGTTCTCCAAGAAATTTCAATTCTAATATATCCTTATACCGATTTCAATACCAAAGTATTTTATAGTAACTTTAATTCCAATGTATTTTCATAGAAACTAAAAATCCAATGTATTTTGGTAGTAATTGCAGTCCAATGAATTTTAATGGCAATTTAAATTCTAATGTATTTTTATAGTAATTTCAATTACAATGAATTTCCAAAGAAATTAAAATTCTAATGCATATCCATAGTAATGTCAATTCCGTAGTATTTTCCTAGTAATTCCAAAGAATTTTGTAGAAATTAGAAATCCAATTTATTTTAGTAATTGCAGCATCAAAGAATTTTAATTGTAATTTCAATTCCAATGGATTTTCATAGCGATTACAATACCAATGAAGTTTAATAGTAGGTTCAATACCAATAAATTTTATGGTAATTTTGAATCCAATGTATTTTCATATAAATAAAAATTCCTATAGATTTTTATTGTAATTTTACTTCTAATTTATTTCCATAAAAATTTAAAATACAATTTCTTTTAATACTAATTGCAATTCCAATGGATTTTAATGGTAATTTCAATACCAATGTATGTTCATAGTAATTTCAATTTCAATTTATTTTCATAGAAATTTGAAATCCAATTTCTCTCAGTAGTAATTGCAACTCCAATGTATAATGGTTATATTAATTCTATTGTATTTTCATAGCAATTTCAATACCAATGTATTTTCATAGTAATTTCAGTTCCAAAGTATTTTCACACACATTAAAAGTTCTGTTTATTTTTATAGTAATTCCAGTTCTAATGTATTTTCATACTAATTTCAAATACAATTTATGTTGTTAGTAATTGCAATCCCAATGTATTTTCATAGTAATTTTGATTCCAATGTGTTTCTAAAGAAATTTCAATTTCAACATATTTATATAGTGATTTCAATACCAATGTATTTTCATAAAAATTAAAAATATAATTTATTTTTGTAGTAATTCTAGTCCATTGAATATTAATGGTAATTTCAATTCCAATGTATTGTTTAAAGAAATAGATATTCTTGTGGATTTTGATAGTAATTTTAGCTCCAATGTATTTTCATAGAAATTTCAGTTTCAATTAATTTTCATTGTAATTTCAATACCAAATGTATTTTAGTTGTAATATACATTACAATTTATTGGAATAGAAATAAAATCCTAATGGTTTTTGATAGTAACTCCAGTTCCAATGTATTTTCATAGTAATTTCAAATCCAGTTTACCTTGGTATTAATTGCAATTTCAATGAATTTTCAAAGACATTTCAACTCCAATATACTTTTTTAATGATTTCAATACAAACGTATTTACATAGTAATTTTAATTCCAATGTATTTTCGAAGAAATTTCAATTTCAATGTATTGTTATAGTGATTTCAATATTAATGTATTTCCGTACTAATTTCAATTTCAGTGTATTTTTATAGTTATTTCAACACCAGTGCATTTTCTTAGAAATAAATGTACCAATTAATTTTTATAGTAATTCAAGTTCAATGAATTTTACTGGTGATTTCAATTTCAATGTATTGTCATAGAAATAAGAATTCTAATGGATTTTGACAGTAATTACAATTCCAATGTATTTCCATAGTAATTTCAAATGTTATTTATTTTGGTAGTAATTGCAATTTCAATGAATTTTAAAAGAAATTTCAGTTCCACTGTATTTCCAAGTTCCAATGAATTTTCATATTAATTTCAATAACTATGTATTTTCATAGAAATTGAAAATCCAATGTATTTTATAATGATTTCACTATAAATGCATTTTCATAGAATAAGCTTCTAATGTATATGCATAGTAATTTACATTCCAATGAATTTTCATGTTATTTTCAATACCAATTTCTTTTCATAGTAATTTTAATTATTATGTATTTTCATAGAAATTAAAAATCCAATGTATTTTGGTAGTAACTGAAGTCCAGTGAATTATAATGCTAATTTCAATTCCAGTGTATTTTCATAGTATTTTCAATTCTCAAGTATTTTAAATTGATTTTAATATAACTATTTTTTCTTAGTAATTTCAGTTACAATGAATTCCCATAGAAATTTCAATTCCAATGTATTTCCATAGAAATTAAATTTCTAATGTATATCCATAATAGTTTCAGTTGAAAAGAATTTTCATAGCAATTTCAATTGCAGTGTATTACAGAAATTCTTCTTTTATGTGCTCTGTCCCTTCAGGATGTAGGCAATCATGGCTTTCCACGTTTCCCTATCTGAGCACACCTACTCCTTTTACACCATGCAACCCTCATTCCATCATCCACCTGATTAGGTCCTTCAAATATGTTATCCATTGCTTTCACCTGTCTCTTCTTCCCTCTATCTGGCCTGTTAGTATCAGGTTCTCCAAGCTCTCCTTCCTCATTGCATGCCCCAGGAAGTTCTTCCTGATGCTCAATATTAATTTTCTTTTTGTTTCAATCATTTCTAAGACCTCATCATTGCTCACATGCTCGATCCATGATATCCGCAGCATCCTTCTATAGAACCACATTTCAGTTGCTTCAAGTTTTTTCTTCATCTTTGATGATATTGTCCAGCATTCACTGCCATATTGAAGAACGGACAGCACATAGCAATCCAGTACTCTTTTCCTTGTTTCTAGTAAAATTGTCCTGTTTCTTAATACCTTACTCAACTTCTGGAATGCTTCCTTCACCATGCCAATTTGCCTTCAGATCTCTATGTTGCACCGTCCAGCTTCTGTTATGACACTTCCCAGGTATTTACCTGCTTGATTCTAGTATCCCCGACTTGCTTGTACCTGCTTGATTCTATATCCCCGACCTGTATTTGGCATTTTGGGCTGCCCTTTTTACTGATTGACCATGCATTCGGTTTTCTTGCAGTTTATTTCTAGTCCTTTCTTGTTACTTTCTTCAGCTACCTTCTGTAGGATGTCTTGTAGTTTCTTTTCTGTGTCTGTATCATCTGCGTACTTTAGGTTGTTTAAATTGTGACCTCCGATGAGAAATCCAGGAATAACTTCTTCTAGGGTACTTAAAATATTCTTGCTGTACAAGTTAAACAGATCCGGTGAAAAGACACATCCTTGTCTTACGCCCCTTTCTATCTTTGTATATATCTGTTGAATTCATTACCTGTCCGTATGCAAGCGGTTTGCTGCCAGTAATGATTCTTGATTACTCTCAAGTCTTTCCCAAATATGTCAAGGCGGCCGAGCATCTCCATCAAATCTTTGTGGCGTATTTTGTTAAATGCCTTTGCATAATCAATAAAGCACAGGCATAAGTCTTTCTTCATTTGTATTGTCCCTTCAGAGAGCATCCTAATCATAAATATGGCATTCCTTGTCTTTAACAAAACCACACTGTTCTTGTCCTATCTCTGGCCTGATTCTGCTTCTCGCTCTATTCATCAGGATTCGGACAATCGGTTTTGTTATATGGCTCATTAAACTGATGGTTCTGTGGAGTTCGCACTCATTTGCTCCTGGCTTCATAGGTAGTGCTATGAAAATAGACTTGCTGAGGTCATCTGATATTACCCCACTATGATAAATGTCATTTATTATTTCTGTAATTTTCTCTATACCAATTTCTTTCATGGTTATCAGCAGCTCTATGACTATGCTGTCTGGTCCAGCTGCTTTGTTTCTATTCAGTTTGGTTACTGCAGATTCCACTTCAGACTTTAATATTTCCGGTCCGTCCTCATTTTTGTGTATTATTGGTTGCTCTCTCTTGTCGTGGAAAAGATCTTTTATATATTCTTCCCATCGTTGGAGTATTTCCTCTTTCTCCAAAATGATTGTCCCATCCTTAGATTTAATACATCCTGTTGAAGAGCAGATTTTTTGTCCTGTCAATTCTTTTATTTCCTTATGCTTTATTATTCCTGCTCAATCTCTCTATTTCTGCACATTTGTCGTTGAGCCATTCCTCTTTAGCCTGTCTACGTTTGCTTCTTATTTCCTTGTGTAATTCCCTGTACTCCATTCCATGTCTTGATATCATTTTCTGCCTCCTTTGCATCATGTCCAGAATCTCTTCAGTCATCCACTCGTTTTTCTTTCTGTGCCTAATTTCCCTTGGGGCAATGTTGCTTGCTGATGTCACCATCATTTCCTTTAGCGCGTCCCATTTCGAGTGTCCTTTCCCAATCTGTTGTTCGTATAATAATTTTTTTTTGTATTAAGTTTTGTAAATGTATTAATGTTTAATTTAAAATTGATTTTTATTGTAAAATATTTAATAGCATTATAATTCGTCTCTGTCCCCCCTCTTAGACCACGTGCTAGTGCAAAAAAAAATGCATTTGACGGAATTATCCAAATTAAAACAGAAGTCCTCTTTGAGGAAGAACGAAATTTCAAAGAAAATATCTTGTTTACTGGATATGTAATGCTAGGTTTTGCTAACATTTGTGGTTTCGTTTTGGTAGAGTAGTAGGTAAGGGAGAAAAAAAATTATAGAAATTAGAAATCTAATTTATTTTTATAGTAATTCCAGTCAGATAAATTTTACTGGTGATTTCAATTCCAATTTTTTATCATAGAAATAAATATTTCAATTGATTTTGATAGTAATTCCAGTTCCAATGTATCTCCATAGTAATTTCAGTTCCGATGTATTTCCATAGTAATTTTAGTTTCATTGTATTTTCATAGAAATTCAAATTCTGTTGTATATTCATAGTAATTTCAGTTTCAACGAATTTTCATGGTAATTACATTTCCAGATATTTAAAATGTTTTATTTGTTTGATTTTACTATCTTTAATTTGTAATATTCATGTTGGGTTGTTCCTTTTGCTAACAAACATGCATTTTGTCATCTTGCAATGTTTCCCTGTATATTTAGCAATGGACTTTATGCATGAGTGAACTTCAGACGCAAATAGAAGTTCACCACATGGTGCCTCCTTGAGCTTGCCTCTCTCCATTGCAACTCGAAGAAACTCAGGATTTGATCAATAATTTTGAAAACTAACAGAAAATGTTATTGCCTGAGTGTTACTACATTCTTGGTCTAGTATTACTTGCAATAAATATCAATTGTAAACTTACTTGAAAGGCTTTTACATATCTTTCTCTATCTAGTGAAAGTTTCTCTGCGTCTTTGTGGGTGACGAATTATTTTCCCGCCCTCCTATCTCTTTCTCATGTTAATCATAATTGTGATTTTTGTTTCTATTTTCTCTAAGACGTTGTCATTGCTCACATGTTCTCAGCATCCTTCTGCAGAGCCATATTTCTGCTGCCTCAGGTATCCTCTTTATCTGTAAGGAAATTTCCAGCATCCAGTTCCATATAGATGGACTGATATTACGTAACACTTTAGTACTCTTTTCTTTGTTTCTAAAGACATTTTCCTGTTTCTTAATACTTTGCTGAGCTTTAGGAAGGCACGTTGGTCATCCCCATGTGCTTTCGTATATCAGTGTCACATGTTCCAACCTCTATATAAGCATTTTCCAGATATCTAAATGTTTTACTTGTTTGATTTTGGTATCTCCAATTTGCAATTTGCATATCAGAGTGTTCCTTTTGCTAACAACCATGCACATTTCTGTTCCTTCAAGTCTTTTCTTCATCCACAAGAGAATTGTTCTGCATTCACTGCCATATAAAAGGACTGCTATTACATAACAGTTAAGTAGTCAAGCTTAAAGTTTAAGCATAGAAAAAATCTTCTTCAATAAACAAATACACATGCTGTTGGCTATATATATTCTATTTCTGAAATATGATATATCTTATAGGGTCAGTTGAAAGTCACAAATCTTGGAGATTAACCATCTGTTATGGTGCCCTTCTACGTAGAATGGACTCTTTCTTCTACTATAAATAATAACCTGCGTAACCTCCGGGGACGCAGCTGTGACGCAGTCTAGGGACAGTCGAGACGCAGCGTAATTATACCGTTGGAACTTACAATTCTATTTTCTGACTACTAACACTTTACTTTATATATATATATGTTCTTGTTATTCTAATACACTGGTTGAACTTGCCTTCTTGTTTCTGTGTCTTACTTCCGGGCCCAAACAGGCCACAACAACTTGGTGACAAAGATTTGTGAGGATCACCGGGATTAAAAAAGAACTATGTCCAGTGGAAATACGAAAACTTTTTTTTTGTCTGAAAAGTATCTGGAAAAAATCAGAAAAGAAGCCGGGAAAAAGAAAAAGACACACTTATCATGGCGGATTTCAAAAATATTTTATTAGAACTAGTAAAGTACCAAAATGAACAGCAAGAGAAGTAGCAAAGACAACTGTTCTCTCAGCAGGAAAAACAGAAAAGATATTTCTCCAAACCCAGAAGGAAAATCAACAACTGGAATTTCAAAAGCAAAATTTTGAACTAACAAGACGTAGTAATTTCAATGAAAACGAATTTTTTTTTTCACAAGACTCCATTTGGAGTGTGATAGATAATTTTACATACGTTCCCGAGAAAGACATAATCTTTGCCTCATACTTTAGGAGATATGAGGATATATATATACTACAGATTGTGAAAATTTGAGCAACGCGAAAAAATTACGTCTTCTTCTGAGGAAACTTGGCACAACTGAGCATACAAAATTTGTAAACTACATTCTGCCGCGAAAGACTAGTGAGTTGACATTCAACGAAGCAGTTAAATTATTCACAGAGCTTTTCAGTCCCAAGACATCTCTTTCTCATAAAATATGGAAATGTCTTAATCTAAATAGGAAAGAATGGGCCGCACCAGCAGTCTATATAAAAAAGAAATCGAAAGACATACGCGATTTTTCTGATTTTTCAACAGGGTTGACTGCTGTTCTGAAGGTCTATCACTACTATCTTCCTAGTCCCGAAGACATTTTTACGAAGCTTAATTGGGGGGAATTTTTCTCCAAAATTGACCTTAGCGACGCTTATTTGCAAATTCTTGTTGAAGAGGTGAGTTCGAAGTTATTATGCATAAATATGCATCGCGGATTATATCGTTTGGGGTCATGGTCGCGCCAGCAATATTTCAACAAGTCATGGATACCATCTTGAGCGGCCTTGACTTCGCAGTCGCTTATTTAGATGAGATTCTGATGAAAAGCCAAAACGTAGTCGAACATAAAGATTATGCCCACAAAGTTTTAGCTAGAATTCAAGAGTACGGTTTCAAACTTAAAGAGATCAAACGTGATTTTTTCAAGGATAAAATCAAATACTTAGGACACATAATCGACAAGGATGGTTGGAGACCGAATCCTTATCGGCTACCACGATTAAAGACATGCCGGCGCCCAATAACATCGTTTCGTTGCAGAGCTTCCTTGGACTAACAAATTATTACATGGCATTCATACCAAATATGCTTAATTTGCTCCCCTTAATGAATTATTAAAAAAAGACAAGCCCTGGAATTTGAATTATTAAAGAAAGACAGCAGGCATTTGAAAAAATAAAGAAAACTCTAACGTCAGACTTGTTTCTAACGCATTATGACACGAATTTGGAAATCATTGTGGCTAGCGACGCTAGTTCGTATGGCGTAGGAGTACGCATTCTTCACAAGATGACTGATGGAACTGTAAAATATTATTCGCAGATTGAAAAAGAGGCGCTTGGGATTATATTTGCAGTCGCGAAGTTCCACCGCTATATTTATGGTCGACATTTCAGATCACAAGCCACTACTCAGACAGACCACAAGCCACTACTTACCATTTTTGTCTCAAAGAAAGGTCTGCCTACTCACACAGCCAACAGACTTCAAAGATACTGTCAAATTACAATTTTAAAATAGGGTAAGTATCAACAAAAACTTTGGCCATGCGGATAGATTGTCAAGACTAATCCCCAAGTACAAAAAAGCACTGGAAGATACAGTGCTTGCCTCCCTTCAATCTGAAGGAGAAGTAAAAACTACCCCTTGTAATACAGTAAGGGAACTTCAAATGACACGTGAACAAATAAAACAAGGGGTTCAACACGATAGGTATATCAAGGAAATTAAAGCAAAAATTATTGAAAAGGACCAACGAACTACGGATGTTTTCTCGATATGCGACGAGGTGTTACTATACAGAAAATGCGTCGTGATTCTTTTAACACTCCAGAAACGCATTCTGGAAGATTTTCACGCTGGCCATCCAGGGAGTACTGATATGAAAGGTTTGATGCGTAGCTGTGTCTATTGGAAAAATATGAACAATGATATAGAAAACGCTGTCAAAACATGTAAAGGCTGTGCATTGGCAGCCAAGACACCTACTATTAAATTCAAACCCTGGTAAAAAACGGACCTACCTTGGTCTAGAATTCACATTGATTTCGTGGGATCTCTAGAAGGACATTACTACTTCATTACTGTTTCTCGAAGTGGCCCGAAGTATACATGCAAAATCTCAACAACAGAAGTTGTAATAAATTTTCTTAGTGAGCTGTTCGCTAGATTCGGAGGAGTAGACACCTTAGTGTCTTATAATGGAACTCAATTGCAGAATCTATAGATCTGTGAAATATATCAGATAGAACACATCATTACCGCTCCGTATCATCCGAGGTCAAACGGACTAGTTGAGAGATTTGCAGATACTTTGAAGAGAGCTTTGAATAAAGGTAGGTCTACTCCAACTAAAAAAGCCCTTCAACAATTTCTTCAAGTATACAGGATTACACCTAATGACAAATCACCAGCTTCACAATCTCCAGCCGAGGTGATGTTTGCACGTCGTATGACAAATTACTTCCGAAACAGACGAAGCCAGAAAGAACAAGAATCATACCTACAAGATGGTATAACCCCGGAGAAAAAGTCTTTTTCAAAATATTCAAGGCAATAAATCTTTTTGGGAGTCTTTCTTCCTGGCCGGAACAGGCCACAACAACTTGGCGACGAAGATTCGCCGCAACACCACCAGAAAAAGGAAAATGAAACAAGATTTTGTATTGAATGTACCTTTTCACTCTCTTTCTCTCTCTCTTTCACTGACAAGTAATCGGTAACATTTCCCTACGAGGCTCAATAAAGCAATACAAACCAGATGCATTGTGACACGAAAAAATCATTCTACTGGTGGAAAGACAGCTAATTTGATTTTCAGTAAGAAGCAGAGACAGCCGAACTTTACTATATTGGTGTCAAGAGGACCTTAGAAAGTAACATTGCGACAGAACTGACAACGACAGCAGTTACCTAACACAGATTCAAGACACATACCCAACATGATATGAAACCGTGACAATGTGCTACATATAAAAGCGCAAAAACAAATAGAAACATTAAAAAGGTATAAAATTTTTAAAAAGTAAGATAAAAACATGAAAGACAAAAGTAAAAATGTGAATTTTACCTGTGTTGATGACGACACATTTGTTTTTCTCAGGGTTGTCTTCATATTTTTGATATCTCATGTTGGTATATGTAAGGTTCTCTCCAGAATCCCATTTATAACTTCCATTACCATCCACTGAATCAAGAAATAAAATGTACTTCTTTAAAGTTTTATTCAAGTTCTATAAAACAAAAATAGAACAATAAAATTATATATATATATATATATATATATATATATATATCCGAGTGAATAAGGAACGAAGAAAAATTTACGACATCCAAAACATTAATTTAAAACAGTGCTCGATATATAATATAGAGCTGTGAATACTCAATACTTAATGAAACGGTTATAACTCTAGAATTAATTTCAGCATTGTAAAAATATTTTACAGTTGCCTGAATGAAGCAATTGTAAATATTTTATAACTGTTTAATTATGTGTTGAGTTTTCCTTTTAATATATTTACTCTGGGTAATATCTTTTTAGCTATTTTATCTAATTGATATTTTCTTTTAAAATCTTTTGTATTATCCTCTCCATCTTCAAGGGTTGACATTCTCTCATATATATATATATATATATATATATATATATATATATGTGTGTGTGTGTGTGTGTGTGTGTGTGTGTGTGTGTGTGTGTGTGTGTAACCGTGAAAACATCAACTACAAACACGGCCATAATATACTGGCCGTATTCGGAAGTAAAAATATGTCTACACAGTATCCTGAACACCATTTGAAATAACACAAACTAAAGGCTTAAAAAGCAACAAATAGCTTAACTAAAAGTACCTGAACCTTATATTTTTATAAAGATTTTTAGGTTCTGGTATAGTATGTGATCTACACGCCATTGTCATCTGTAGCTTAAATCTAGAAAGGCTTGTGATTTACATTAAAAATTATCGTGTATATAAAATTTGGTTTGGTTTATATACCAAACCAACTGGAAGTTGAGTAAAATTGTATAGTTTTACAAAAAAGCAGGCAGTAATCTTCAGAGAAGGAGGCTTTAGTTGAAATTTGAATTTGTCATATGCTGTCCAAGTAATCTGACCTCTGCATGTCTCTTGGATTGTTTCTGAAATTTATATGCCATTTTTTTACTGCTAATTATGGTGGACAGGTGATAATCTTCAAAGAAGGAACATTAATTGTAATTTGAAGTAGAGAGAGAGAGAGAGAGAGAGAGAGAGAGAGAGGACTGCATCTTATTAATAAGGTTGTGTTTTCAAAACTGTAGAAATTGTAGCTTTGGAAACTTTAGACCTTGTTGAAACTGCTTTAAAAGATATTAGATTCCCAGCAACAGTCACATACACACCACACAGCCGATAAAAAGCTAACAGGAAAAGAAACATTATAGGATTCAATTCACCGTACAACAAAAACGTATGCAAACGTAGGAAAAATATTTATTAAATTCCTACAAAGACATTCCTCACCATCAATCACTCTCCACAAGATATTCAACAAAAACACTGTAAAAAACAGCTACAGTTACACCGAGAACATGAAACAATAAAAAAATATATATATAACAGGAAAACAAGCCACCTGCAGAAATCAAACGGACGTGTAACAGCAGAATAAAAAACGAATGTCACTTAAACGGCAATTAAAATAACAATGTAATACACTAAGCCACTGCAAAATCGGCAAATAACGAAAAAATACACACAGGAGTAACGGGAAGACCCTAGAAACAAAGAAACTATGCACACAAAACATCCTTTACAAATAGTTAACATGCGAACAGTACATTTAGAAAGCATTTCTAAATATATCTGGGAGATAAAAAAAGAAAAAAGAAAATAAATCACACCAAAAATATCAAAGAAAATAAGTAAAATATTATTAGCCTACAACAATAAGCCCCAAAATTGTAAACACTGAAGGAGAAAATAGCTATAATCCCCTTCCCAGACCTACACAAATTACTAAATAAATACCAGAACTCAAACTGCAGATACGAAAACAGTTTTTACTACCTTAGTTAAATATCTAAAATTAAAGATGAACAAGAATAAACAAAATCAATAAATTTAAAAAATAAATGAATAAAATAAACAGAAATTAGTAAAATAAGTTAATCCAAACCAATAAATAAGTAAATAAATTAAGTAAATAATAAACAACTTAACAAACCACGAATGCCCACATAAACAGAAGTAAACGTAATATTAACAACCAACAATAAAATAGTTAATAATAAAATATTTAAAAGTTAATAAACAACACTATAAATAGCAAAAAGAAAAAAATGCATCCAGATCTACAATTATTTCCAACCAATAGACCCTAGAATAATTCGAAACATAACCGTTACCGCCCACCAAAATAACCGTTAGAATAATACAATAGACTACCCACTATTCATCATGGACCTATATATAAATAATATCCAAACGCTTGTAGTAGTGGTGGTGGGCAAGCATGATTGGGGCTTCCGGTAGTGCTTCGTGACCCTCATTTGCTTTTTTCTACCTACATCTGTTCACGCTACAAATTAAACTAAGTACAGTAAATTTGTTTTGCTCGTGCTAAGATTTGAAAAACTATATAAAATTCACAATTCTTTTTATAATGTTGAATGTGTTAAAATTATTCAACTTTTAACAAGAAAAATTTCAAACTGATGTTAAAAATACCACCAAACATTTTGATTTATTTAAAATAGAATTATCTATTATGATACGTCTCTCATTCGTATTTAGATATATTGTATCTATTTTCAGTTTATTTTAGTTGAACTGTTCCCCTACATTGCATACAATCCGTTACTGCACATAAGTAGGTTACAATAAGTTTTGTATTTTACATGCATGCTATCTGACAAAAATTGAGATGTATTAGACTGAGGACGCTGTAACATAGGTTCGGTGGTGGGAGGGGAGACCTTTGTATCGGCTTTAACAATATGACTGTGTTAGTATTGTCCTGACACTAATCTTTCTACCATGTGCTGTTTTTACTGTCTTAGTACAGCAATCACACACACGAAGAGAAATCGTATCACTATACGAAATAGTGCTGAAAAGTTGTCGGTCCTAGTGCTTTTCCAAAAAATTATATTGTTTAGTTAGATTTTGGAAAGTGGGTCACTACAAGAACTTTTCAGTATTCTCTCGAAGACTGCTTCTTTTTCCAAGACATACAATTAAAAAAATGACAATGGAAATGATTTTCTGTTGATTTCAATAATTAGATTAATTCGTTTTTCATTTCAATACGAATCCGGCATTCCACACTTCATCACGATTGATCGATCAATCATGACATTGAAATACTATTTCATAATCATATTATTCAATAAACGAATGTGTTCACTTGAATGCAAGTGTGCGAAAACCACATCCAGTAAGGCGTTGCTAGGCGCGTGTGAACAGGTGAATGTTTATTGAAACGAATAGCAATCAATTGTTTATTCGAGAAGAAACGCACGTTATAAATATATTATAGATGTTAGCTAGCATGCGTATCAGCCTGATATATTAGGACAGGGGTTCCCAAATAGTGTGGCGCGCCTCATAGATGTAGCCGAAGAGGATAGCAGGTGTGGTGGAATGAGATTGCAGGTGAAATAGAAGAGGATAGCAGGTGTAGCGGAATTATTGAAAGACAATCAATGATTCGGAAGCAGTTTCAAAACATCCCTATGCCAAAAATAGATATGACTTCAAAATTGCAGATATTATTTTGCATTACTTATAATTACATGCATGGACCTTCGTATAAATTGTTATAAATAATTATTGACCGCATTTGTCTATACTTCTGAGATTAGGTAGTATTTACATTATTTATATTGTTCGGATTGTTGTTCTCATCTTTATTGCCATGTTTACGATGTTTCAGCCGTTGTACGCTCCGGACTTTTTCAGGTGCTAGAAATTTCGAACCGAACCCATTATTTCCATCACTGGGGGATATCATTCTCATTCCATGTGCGATGCTACTTCCAGTAGTCATGTAGTTATCTACCTTTAACTTAACTCTTTAAGTTATTTGTTTACAACTGCTGTAACCTAGTAGTTAACTAACAACTTTTTGGGGAAAGTCACTGGAACTAACTAACGCCTATATCCACTGTGTCATGTGTCCTCGAGGACAATATAAATATAGTAATTATTAAAGGATTTCATCATTGTGATATTTTTGCATTATATCAAGTATTAAGAATATAGTAACTAGGGTCAGCAAATTAGAGGAGAGAGTTATCAGTTGTTATGTTCTGACTTCGAATTCGCATTATCTCCTTTAACCCTCTCGGGGTATTTTTTATTTTTCCATGCACTTTTTATCACATAAAATTTGGTGAGGTACGAACTAATTTTAATTCCGAAAGTGCAGCCTAGAGAAAAATATTTGGGGATCTCTGTATTAGGGTATATGAAAAAATATTTTCGTTTTTTAACAACCCTTTCTATAAAGCTTATTTCAGATACACATTTGAAAACAATCTATGACTGCAATATAAAATTATTCTATTTTTATTATATATTTAAGTATATGGAATCCTTTTCCTTTTTTGCAGACATTATTTCAGTATTTTCTGAAATAAGGTTTGGCATAAATTGTAAGAAAACAGAATGAATGGTTGTTAGCCAATTGGAGAGACCAAAATCAAACAAGTACAACAATTTAAATATATGGGAAGTGCTTTAACAGAGGATGGAAAGTGCGTCACTAAAATCTCATTGAAATAGCAAAATATGCCTTCCAAAAGCGAAGCACTGTATTAGGTTGTTATAAAAAATAATGGCCGCTGGAAGTGTTGTATTATGAAAAGTCATTTTAACATAGTATTCACGGCATATATTTGGTGAATTTCGGTATACATAATAATTAATGTGATCTTTAATAATTTTAAACTTATTTTCAGACAGAAATATTCTTAAAGCATGCAAGCCCTTAATCATGAACATGACAAAACATGATCTTCATTTACTTTTCTTGCATGAGTTCAAACTTGGATATAATACCTCTCAAACTTCTGCTAATATTAACAGAGCATGGGGAGGTGGCTCCAGAAATTCCGTACTGGTGATGAGAGTCTTGAAGATGAACAATGTAGAGGATGGTCATGCAGTTTTGACAACGAACAATTGTAAGCAGTTGTTGAGCAAAACAAAGTGTCAGAGAAATGTCTCAGACGCTTGGTGTCAGCACTGCAACAGTCTCACGTCATTTGCAGAGTATTGGCAAGGTGAAAAAGCTTGATAAATATTCCTTATTATCTCACTGAAGATAAAAAACTTATGCGTTTTGAAGTGAGTTCGAAGCTCTTTCTGCGTAACACCAATGATCCTTTTCTTGACTGAACAGTCACTTGTGATAAAAAGTGGATCCTTTATGATAACCGTAAACGGCTTGATTGTTATGAGACCCCCAAAATATTTCCCAAAAGCTAAAGTTGCATCAGCAAAATTTTTTGGTGTGTGTCTGGTAGTCTGCAATTGGAGTTGTCCACTACAGTTTTCTAGAAGCCAGTCATAACAGTAATGCAGAGCTTTAACAATAATACGCGGCCACATGTTGCAAGAATGACGTTGCAAAAACTTGGAATACGAGAGTTTACCACGCCTTCCATATTCTCCTGATCTTTCACCCACTGATTTTCATTTTTTAAGCACATTTTTAAATGGTAAAACTTTTAGGTCCAAACCAGAGATGGAATCATCAAAGATTTCGTTGCATCACAGCCAATAAGATTTTATCAACAAGGAATAAATAATCTAATAGATCGATGGTATAGGTACATAGATGCTCAAGGCTAATATTTTGACTAATTACAACATTTCTACAGTTAATTATTCAAAAGTAAAATGATGTTCCTGAAATCGGCCATTATTTTCGTAACAACCTAATATTAACAAAAAAATATTGCTAGAAACAAAAAGCGAAATGTTATGCAATATCAGTTCTCCTATCTAGCAGGCAATGCAAGAGAATATCTAAACAGATAAAGAAGACATCTGAAGCACCAATAATGTTGTTCTACAGAAGGATGTTGAAAATGCTATGGACCGAACATGGGAGCCACGACAAAGTTTTAGAGAAAATGTGAACAAAAAGGACATTTCTACTTAACATCAGGAAAAGCCAGAATGTCGGCATGACTGAAATAACTCTGCTCAACTAAGTGACAAACTTCTCCAAATTAATTCTATCAACGCTTTATCCTTAGCTTGGTATTGAGCACTTTATGACAAAAATCTGCTTGCCTAAAATGCCACTTTACTGAAAAAAAAGTGAACCAGCAGACAGTAGTTAAAAAAAGTGCTCTATGCATACCCAGCACAAATTAACTGAATATTCTTAGCTAACAATTGTCTGAAGAAACCTGCTTAGTCGAAACCTGGGTAGCAAGTAAGGGGTATATGTTCTGATCTTTAACACGCACACGCGCGCGCAAATATATGTATATAGTTTATCGAGGCAGCAGATAATTTTCTAAACATATATTGTTACATAAAGCAGACAATGAATGTCTATTAAGTTTAATCATGAGCTCTTCTAAACATCATATTTTGGCTTTAATTTCAGGTGATAATGAAGACAAAAATTGTTCAACATTTCGATATTTTTTATTATGCTGGTTCTAAGCTTTCGGCTCACATGAGCCATCTTCAGAGAGGTTAAACACACACACACACACACACACACACACACACATATATATATATATATATATATATATATATAGTCATCCACAGACAGATCTGTTTCACTGTATCACAGCTCATCAGTACGTTTAGACTCCGATTGCTTTTTAACCCAGGATTGAAACCCGACCGAATTGGCGTCAGTCGACGAATCTACCTCTGGGCTATGGGCGTTCGGTAGAAGACGGCAGACTTTTTAACGTGTATATTATCATTATACGCACCCAATAGCCAGAGTGCTTTAATTCATTTTACTGAATGAGCGATGCGCACATGCCAGAGTAGCTACTGTTTTTCAAAGATTACCATTCTTCCAGGGTGTGAGAGCGTAAATATATATATATATATACGAAATTTTAGGAAACTCGTTACGAAATGGATTATCCCCCACATATTTTTAATTTTAATTTACTTGTTTAAACATTATTTTTGATCGATATTTGTATTTGAGTAGATACTCTGGTCTTTGTTTATATTTCTGAGATGAGGTAGTATTTACATTATTTACATTATTCGGACTATTGTCCTCATCTTGGTTACCATTTGTACGACGTTTCGGCCATTGTACGCTCCGGCCTTCTTCATGACTGCTAAAAATGGTTACTGAACATTAGATTTATAAATCCCAGAAGTCCAGTTGTTCTTGTCCTTAAGGACACGTGGCCCAATGGATATAGACGTTGGTTAGACCTGACCCATAGAGTTGTGAGTTCAATACCGGGCTACAGCAGTGGTGAACAAGTAACTTAGAGAGTCGGGTTAGAGGAAAATAACTCATGACTACCAAAAGAGGCTTCGCACATGGAATGGGAATGATATACCCCAGTGATCGTAATAAAGGGCTTGGTTCGAAATTCCTAGCATCTGAAAAAGGCCAGAGCGTTTAATGGCCGAAACTTCGTAAAAATTGCAACCAATATGAGGACAATAGTTCAAATAATGTAAATAGTCTACACTGTTTTTTATAATTAAATAGTATATTTATTTATATCTACCAGTCTGAATAATCGAGAAATCCTGTTAGGAAAATATGCGTCATCTGGCAGGATTCGAACTTACGTCTCCTATATCAATTGACGGTTTTCCTTGGGACCAGACGGTATTTTTCTATAAAAGAGAGCCGCAGACAGTGACTTGCAGATGTTTGGTGATGCTCGAGGCTAACTTCTTTATTGTATACTTCTAACACTAGTAGTATGGGGGGTTATAAGGCCTAAACTAGTAGTACAAGGGGTGTTATAGGGCCTAGAATAGTAGTATAGGGTTTGTTATAGGGTCTAATACTGATAAATGTAAGAAAGGATGACATTTTAAATATGTAAAAGCAGATAAAACACGAAATAAACTTTTTTATTCAAATTAAACATAAACTAAATTTTTATTTCCTTCTTTAATTGGATACCCTCCCAATATGGATCCCCCGTCGCATCCTTCGACTGCTTCTGCACGCTATTGGGCGCGGCTTATTAAGATTTCTAGAGTTCGCAGGACGTTGGGCGTAATAGACACTGTTTTAAAAAATGGGACGTCTATCCAAATACGAGTATCTACTAAAAATATGGTTTGGAGTAAAATAGCTTTATAATTATTTTAGATGTACTAATGATCAATACTTATCGAAGATCGGCTCGTCTTTCGAAATGTTTCAATGATAAACGGCTATTAGAATACGCTAACTTGCAAATTTTAATATCAGAGTTACAACTGCCAGTTCTAAAGGTATGAAAAACGCACGATATTAAGTACTGTAAATTGAAAATTACAAGCGCAATATCTGGCTTTTTCCATTGTTGTGAAGATTTTGTGAAATTGAGAAAAACGTAAAGAAAAGTTAAAAAGAAAAATCACCAACCTGTAAGGCCCAACCAGAACTGCATCACACCAACGCTGCTTAGTTCGCTTAATTTAGAATTTATAAAAACCTGGTCGTACGAACTGAAAAACACGGTAGATATAAAAAGTAAATAGTAATCATGAATCATTTTGTCGTTTTTGAAAACTGAAATGTTTTAATATAATGCCCCATTTATTAAAATCAGTTGTGCCTCTTAATTACGAAGTGTGTGTCAGAGTGTAGACCAGGTACCTCCACTCATTTTCCATACGTAACACTTAAATTGAATTTTTAAAAAAATTTTTAAACTTTTATTTTAGCTTTAATTGAAAGCTAAATGATTCAATTTATTATTTCCTGTAAGTAAAATACACTGGTGTATTTCAAACATAAATTATATTGATTGGAATCTAAAATTTTGAGATTTTTTTTCAATTTTTCAACCATTTTTGAGCGGTCGACACATTTGTATCAAAGATTAATTCTTGTATTTTAAAAATCTTGCAAAGTAAAATATACATCTGTGACTCGTTGTTTTTTAAAAATTAGCAAATTTACCGTTAAACTAATTTGAGTCACACAAGTATTACTTATTTATAGCATGGGATTTAGAATAAAACTATTTCTTAAACACGGAGCGCTGATCTTTCTGACCTTTCCCATAAATGACTGACGTGTAATGACAGACAGATGGTGAGAAAAGTATGGTGACCAGAATTGAAATAATTGTCCAATTTTTTTCCTGTACGTAAAACACATAACCTCTTAATGTAACACAGAAATTACCTTACAAAAAATTTCAAATACACACACAAAAAAAATATTTTTAAAATACGATGGCTCGATTTGTATTAAACCTTTTCAATTTTCGATTAGTAAATATAATCTTCACTTAATAATTTAATAACCTAACCGCCACAAGACTTTATAAAATTTTAAAAACGTTTTTAGAATTTTATAAATTATTATAATTAAAAAATAAATAATTAAAACAATGTTTTAAATTTCATTATTCATCGAAAAAAATTTTTTTTCAGTCTATAATGTTCTTAACATATATCATTTATTAAAGCAATTAAAAACTTATCTAATTAAAAAAATTATAATAGTTTGATTACATTTTGTTATTTTACTATTTGGAACAGATTTTCAGAAAAAATCCAAATGTTTGAAAAAAGATAATAATTGATTTACATTCCCCAGTGAGTCCGACGTTTAACTAATAAAACCCAGTTGCGCTACAAAATATAATTTCTTGAAATTTCATGAATTTACAGAGAGTGGGTAATAGATGTAAAAAATATATTTTTACCAAAATTTTCTAAAAACAATAGTTTAAAACATAATTAAATTCAGTTGTAAATAGGTTCTGAAAGTTTAATTAAATCCGATACTTATTTGATTTTTGCAAGAATTTCCAAATTAACGTGTTTTTCGCTACAAAAAAATGAGTTACGTAATTTTTTTTTTCAATTGGAGTAGAGAGTCTAAACTATCGCCCGGTTTACACTCCACCCACGTCTATTGAACAGGTGAAGAGGCTTATCCCTTGTTTCCTGTTCAGGTTGTGGCTTCCGGTTTTTCTCTTCTCCAGTCTTCTCACTTTTTTTTTTCAATTGGAGTAGATAGTCTAAACTATCACCCGGTTCACACTCCACCCACGTCTATTGAACAGGTGAAGAGGCTCATCCCTTGTTTCCTGTTTAGGTTGTGGTTTCCGGTTTTTCTCTTTTCCGATCTTTTCACTCTTACGTAGCCCCCTGCGCATCAGTGGCGTTTTCGCCTTGCTTGGGGTGATACGATTAAAAAAAAAAATTACATTATCTATTGTAAACTCTGGTAACGATTTGGTTACTCGCTAACGTAGTTACCTTCACTCTGTGCTGTTTAACATAAATAAAAAAATTTAGAAATTATTTTAAAAATCTTAAAACTAAATTATTTGTATTAAGCTTTTGAATTTTCGATTTGTAAATAAAATCTATATTTAATGAATTAATAACCGAAGACACTGAGTAACTGGAAAGAATTTAAAAGATGTTTAAAAATTTAATTAGCAAAAAAAAAAAAAATGAAAACAATTCTAATAAAAATTCATTCGTCATCGAAATATCCTAAAATTATATCATTTATAAAATCAATCAAAAGTTTATATACATTAAAAACAACGTGATTTTAATGTATTTTTGATTTTACTACTATTTGGAGCAGATTTTCGGAAAAATAGTCTCGTAAGTAAGAAAACAAATTACATAATTTACATTCTCCAATGAGTCCGGCAGTTAACTAATAAGAATAATTGGTATAGATAATGTATTTCTAGGAGTTTTATGCAATTAATTGGAATAGGGGGTAACATTTGTAAAAAAAAGAAAAGTTTTTATCAAGATTTTCTAAAAATAATAATTGCATAAATAATTTCATTCATTTGTGTATAAGACAATTAGTTGATTTTTGCAAAACTTTTCAAATTAATGTGTCTTTCAACTCCAAAAAATGACTTGCCTAATATTACGCTTTCCTTAATAGTCATATTACGTAAACATGGGGTGAATCACTGACGGAAAGGAAAAAAATAAATTTTAACTGAAATTTCGAACCTGTTAGAAAGGATTCAAAAATTGAAAAAAAATAATGACAATTTGATCTTTCCTCTTAATAATAGCATAAACATTTTGATGATAAAACTTTGTGCTTATTATGTTTGAGCCCTTTTAATATAATCCTATGCTGCTTTTTCGGCAATTGCGTGGAAGTACCTACTAGGAATCTCCACTAATTCACTGAAAAACACTAAAACAGCATAGTATGAAGAAAAAAGGCCCCAAACATAATAAAAACGAAATTTTAACATCAAAATGTTTCTGTTATTATTAAGAGGAAAGATCAAAGTATTTTTTAATTATTTAAAAAAAATGATCCTTTCTAACACGTTAGAAATTTTAGTAACAATCTTGTTTTGATTTTCGTAGACTAAGAAATTGAAGCAACAAGCACGCACATGTGGCGAGCCCATATAAAAAATAAAATATTTAAAAAAAAATGAATCAAAATAAGGCATTTTCTTTCCTTTAAAATCCAACCTTGCTTTTTCTGCTCTCTTCTTTGTATATTCCTCTCTCAACTCTAAGAAGTCAGTCCGTCAGTTAAGTGCCATACGTAATACACGCTTGGGCGATCATGTCTCGAAAGAAACATGATTGACTGAGCAGAAGATTACCCTACAATAGGTTGCCATTACTTTCTGTGGTAGATTGGTTGCCAGCCAAGGCTATAGAAACCAATCTGTCCTGTTATTTATTTAACCCATAACTGGGGGAAGAGACGGATTAAATACCTTTTCTGAGGGTATTTGTGCGCATGTGAATGCAAGGAATTCAACTGGAATTCGAATTCGGCTCCTCGATTTCTCGTTCCGAGCCGATATCCACTGCATCACACTTAAATAAAAAGAAGAGAAAGAAAAGACTAAATACGACTGTAAAACAGCGGAAGTTTGCTGGTCCCGATTTCTAGTCAGCCAAAATAAGAGAATTTTCATGCATAATTTCCGTTATAAAAAAAATTGAAAAAGAAACGAACGCCTAAAAATGAAAGAATTTTTGCCAATCTAAGCAAAAACAAACAAACAAACAAACAAACAAAACAGAGACTTTTGATGTTAGACGAAATCAAACTTCGTGTTAGTAGTTCTTTGGGATATAAACAAACAACCAACAGTCAGAGACAGAAAATCAACTGGTGGAGAAGCCAGCCAAGTATGTCTCGTGAAGAAACTAAGCAGTTACTTGCTTAATACACATTTCCGCCCTTCTGAGAGCCGAGAATATACGCTGATTGACGCCGCACCTATTTCCAAAGTAATCACACTCGTCGCGACAACTGCCAAAAAAGACGACGACCACTACTAACATCTCTGACTATCAAATACCCAACCGAACTAATTTCACTACCTCGAATTACAAAGGACTTGCTCCAATCGAAGTCAAATAAATATATATATTATTTGTTTATATCTTTGATTCTGTTCGTTTATTTCCGCTAAATACACAGATCCCTTTTCCTTACTGAATCGTTCGTGGTCTCATCATATGGAGACTTTTATATGGATGGCGCCAAAGTCGTTCCGAAATATCTAAACTGTCGATTGTGTACAACCGCCTTTTCAGCTCGATAGTTCAAAATGGCTTCAAATAAGAGAAGCATGCATGTCTGGCGCTACAGAATCACAAGCAAAAACTGTGCCAGACAACAGAAACCGCATCATGTCAATGAATGCAGAATGTTTCTATATAAGGAAACGGCCAATATTACCATTATCATGAGTGATGAGGAGAACAGATACTACACTTTGATCCCAGCCAGATGGCCACGGAAGGAAGAAAAGCATAACGAGTGGCACTGGCTGCTCGTTCAATGAATGCCGAATGTTTCTTTATAAGGAAACGGCTAACCATTACCAATAACAGGTGAACACATTAAGGTTAACCGATGATGAGTTAAATTGAAGTTGTTCGAATTTTACAGAGGAAATATTTTCTTTGTTAAAAATCTGGGCTGGTTTTAATTCGTCTTATTTTTATTATCTATTTACACTTAATAGTATGAGATATATTAGTCTTCAAGTGTGGAAATTTCTAAAGCAAGTTTTCTTATTGGATATTTGTGGCTTGTTTTTCTTTCGTCTTATTTTTATTGCTTGTTTACTCTTAATAATAGTGTTAGATGTAATAATCTTAAGTTGTCTGGATATTGGAAATTAAATATGTTCATTGATGCATTTTGAAATAGTTTTCCAAGAAAGTCAAAAAGTTGAAAATAATAGCAAAATATACAAAAAAAAAACAAAAAAAAACACCAAAGAAAATATCTAAGAAATTTCAACAACTGAAAACTATTATGTCTTCTACTACTACTGCTCAGTGAAATGTCATACGTTATACACACTTGGGCATTCCTGTCTCTTTCGAGACATGACTGACTTGGCAAATTTTCTCGCACTAGGTTGCCATTACTTCCTGGGGTAGACTGGTTGCAAACCAAGACTATAGAAACCAATCTTTCCTGCTATTTAACCCATAGCTGGAGGGAGAAGCAACAGATTAATACCTTTAGTAAGGGTAAGTGAATGCAATGAATTCAACTAAAATTCGAACTCGGCTCTCCAATTTCTCATTCCGAATCGATATCTACTGTACCACTACACATATATTATATCAACAAAAGCGATAAATTCCTTCCAGAGGACGAAACGCGTTGCACATATTTTTGTCGATTTTTCTACTTTTGAAATGTTCTTTGAACAATCACATGTCAGACTGCCTGAAAAATACAAAATAAACGATGCAGTTATTAATAAAAAGAGTTAAAACGAATGCCTGCTAGATTTCACAGCTCCTGTATCATCCCTTTATAGCCTATAAACGTTTCATTCCACCGTTGTAATAATAATAAAAAAATATTGTCGGATTAATTAAATACCTATCTATGTCAATCAGATGACCTCCTTGGTCCCTGCAGTATTTTTCGGCTTGGGGTTGGCTGAGACGGAAATTCGAATTAAATTGGAAACAGCTTTCTTGGTGTAGTTCCCATCCATCTTCACAGTCCCCTGCAAAAATAAATTTAAAAATTAACCAATGGTACGACTAGAGAAATGATCAGATGTTTTGATAAAGACTGCGATTTAAAAAAAAAAAAGAAAAAAATCTTACAAGAAACGCTTTTGTGGAGGGTGGAATTTTACAAGGTCACAAATATTCTATATAAAGCTAATGTAGCTCCACACTCCTGCTGAATAATATATATAAAATTGACGTCACTGGTATATCACAATGACTGACGTAGAGGGTGCAATCGAGGATTTTTTTCTGTCTATTTCTATTCTCATTAAAGAAATAGGAAACAATTTGTAACTAGCAGTCAATAGAGCTGTAGTTGTCTCCCCTGGATAGATATTTATGGTCAGTTTACACTTTATGCCCATTGTAAAATGCAATATTTATCATAAAAATAAACGATATTAATTATAGATTTTTAAAAATTCTAGAAATTAGACGGTGGAAATTAATGAGTTATTTTATTATTATTATTTATTATTTTTGTTTATAATTGTTTCACCTCAAGCAAAGCAGGACTGCCACTGGTGCGCGGTGGGGTTGCAGAGAGAGAAAAAAGGAGGCTACAGGAGATGCTGAAGAAAGGTTGAGATTTAGGAAGATGGATGGAATTTAGGGATGTAGGAGATGGCAATTGATGTTGCATTCAAAATTTTGGGGACAGTAAGCGCCAAGGATGCATTTCAAAAGCTAAGCAGAGTATTGAGTGACAGGAAGATTTCCTTGGAAACAAAGAAAAGAGGACTGGACTGTTATGTGATATCTGTCCCCCTTTATGGTAGTAAATGCTGGACAATCTCTTCAAAGATGAAGGAGAGACTCGGAACAACAGAAATGCTGTTCTACAGAAGGATGCTGAGGATACCATGGATCAAACATATGAGCAATGACAAGATTTTAGAGAATATGGAAACGAAAAGGAAACATACTTAGCATCAGCAAGAGAAAGCTGAGGTTTCAGGGACACGAAACGAGGAAGGTGGGCCTGGAGAATCTAATACTCAGAAGACGGATAGAGGGAAAGAGAGACAGGGGAAAGTAAAACGAGACCTACTTGATAAGCTTGAGCAAGTGAATTGCGGAGAAGGGTTTGTGAGAGATATAAAGAGGAAAAGTGTTGAGAGCGACAAAGGATAGGTGCTCCATGATTGCCTACGTTCTGAAGGGACACGGAACATAAAAAAGAAGAAGACGCTATCGAGGAAGCAAGTACACGGAAGGGAGTTCCACAGTCGGGAGGTCCGAGAAAAGAAACAGAATAAAAGTGGCTCTTACATTTGGCTATTTTGACGGTAATTAATTAAAACGTCAATTATTACCTTCTGTATTCTTATTTCATGTTAATTTATCGTTCTCTTATTCTCTTACACCCAGTGACGCCTTGCGCCTTATTGGTTTTATTGCCTTGTTTGGGGTGAAATGATTAAAAATACCACTTGAAAGCTTTAACCCGATTGAATTAGAAATTATTTTGTTCTTTTAAGTCAGTATTTTCACTTTATTTTGCTAAGCCAAGATTGCACCGTTTTTGCTTTTATACAGTGTTATGGTGCCCTATGTATAGGAATGGACACTTCCTCCGTCAATAAATAATAACCTGGGTGACTTCCGGTGACGCAGCTGTGAGGCAGTCGTGTGTCAGTGTAGAGACAGTTGAGACGCAGCGTAACTATACAGTTCGGACGAACACTTCTATTTGCTGACTACTAACACTTTTACTTCTATATATGTTCTGTTATTCTGATACACTGTTTAAACCTATCTTCTTGTTTCCGTGTCTTACTTCCGGGCTTTAACAGGCCACCACAACTTGGCGACGAAAATTTCGCCACAACGTACAGTCACAGAAACCTACTCACAGAGAAGTTGAACCATTCTTCTTCTTCTTCTTCTTCTTCTTCTTCTTCTTCTTCTTCTATGTGCCGTGTTCCTTCAAGACGTAGGCGATAATGGTTTCCCACATCTCTCTACCCCTTGTAGATTTGAACATCTTTTTTCTTGTTACCTCTTCCAAACTCTGCTCTGCCATTCATTTGCTCAAGCCGATCAAAAATATGCATTGTTTCCCCTGTCTCTCTTTCCCTCTATCTGTTCTGTAAGTATCAGATTCTCTAATCCTTCCTTCCTCATCACATGTCACAGAAACTTTAGCTGTTTCTTCTTGATTTTAAGTATGAATTTCCTTTTCGCTTTTCATCCTCTCCATAACCACGTCGTTGCTAACATGTTCGGTCCATGGTATCATCAACATCCTTCTGTATAACCATATTTCGGTTGCTTCAAATCTTTCCTTCGTTTTTAATGAGATTGTCCAGCATTCGCTGCCATATTGAAGGACAGATATTCTATTCTTTCTTTCCAACGAAATCTTTCTGTCTCTCAATACTCTACTCAGCTTTTGGAATGCATCCTTGGCCAAACCAATACGCCTTCGGATCTTAGTGTCGCACTTTCTGTCCTCTGTTGGAACACTTCTCAAATATTTAAATCTTTGTACCTGCTTGATTTCAGTATCCCCGACTTGAAGTTGGCATTTTGGGCTCCTCTTTTTACAGGTGATCATGCATTCAGTTTTCTAGTAATTTATCTTTAGTCTTTTATTTTCGCTTTCTTTAACTACTTTTTGTAAGATGTCTTACAAAAGACTATAAAAGGGAAAAATCTCCTCCATATAATCACTAACGTCTTTGTAGCAGAGATGGGTTTGGGTGACGTCTGTTCAAGATGAGATCCCGATATGTTCGACGAAATGTCGAGTCTTGTCACGATGGGCTTCATTTCTAATTCTACCCTTTCTTTTTTTCAGGTGATCTAAAAGATTATGTCGAAGCAGTGTGTTATAGTATAATACACGAAATCTACTCTAAAACAATGACAGATGACTCCAACATTATTTATATTCTTTATGTAAAGCTGTAAAAGAATATAAATGGAGATGTGAAATTATTCTTTTTGCTCTTCCTCGCGTTATTCTACGTTACTTGTATAGTATCGGTAAAAAAAAAAAAAAATAAAACAATACGAGACACGGTCACACCATATATGCCGCGAATTGATGTTTGGCAACTACGGTTGTTATTCGGTAATAAGCCGTCTCAGCTGTTTTGCTTCATCAATCTCCACAGCTGTAGTCAGGTCAATACACAAAATGCTCTCTGTTTATTACTGAAAGTTAAATCAGCTCTTTTTTCACAGGAGAAATGTATTATAATAATAATAATAATAATAATAATAATAATAATTGTAATAATAAATAGAACAATGCTTATGTTAGGTATTGGCTACTTTTATTTTGTCAACTAGGGAGATTTTGCCGACTACTTGCCAGTAACTTTTTACTTAGAAATCTTGCGTTCTCGTGAGTTCTTGATTCGTCAATTCACTGGCCAATTCATGAGCCAATCAAGTTAACTGGAGATTGCCTGTTAATAACTGGTGGTAGTCGGTTTCATGCTTGAGCGAAATTTGTATGTGTGTTTTTTAATATATATATATATATATATATATATATATATATATATATATATATGTCTTTCTTTGCGCTGTGTCCTATATAAAATTTTATACGGGAAATAGTGTAAAGAAAGATTCTAAATTTTGGAGGCTGTCGTAATAAAAAGCAACCAACTTAGAAACGAATGTAGCAACATACGAGAGTATTCAAGAAGAAAATAATGTAAAATAGAAATAAATATGAACTTTGGCAAATTTAACAATTACACAAAACACCTAATTCAAAAAGTTTGAGAAACGAAATATAGAAATTGATATTTACACCTTTTACGTTGTTTAGACTGTTGTCCACATTCTTATTGTCATATTTCGGCTGTTGTACGCTCCGGCTTTCTTCGGGTGATATTTGTTGAAACAAATATGTACTCTCAAGTCTCTTCTAGGTACTACTTGCAGTACAATAATACAATACCTCATCTCAGAAATATAAACAAAATAATTCGTAGAAAAATTTATCATTGAGGATACATGAGCCAGTAGATAAAGGTGATGGTTAGTTCCAGTGACTTGACCCAACGCGTCGTGAATTTAATAACTGGCTACAGCAGTGGTGAACAAATAACTCAGAGAGTTAAGTTAAAGGGAGATGACTACATGGCATCCGGAAGTAGCATCGCACATGGAATGAGAATGGTATACACCAGTGTTCAAAATAAAGAGTTCGGTTCGAAATTTCTGGCACTTGAGGAAGGCCGGAGCATGCAACGACTGAAACGTGGCAATAAAGATGAGGACGGCAGTCAGAACAGTAAATACTAAATAATGTAAATAAAATAAAATGTAAATACTACCTCATCTCAGAAGTATAGACAAAACAGAACTCGTCCATAGTATCTAACCAAGCATGTGTGTGTGTGTGTGTGTGTGTGTGTGTGTGTGTGTGTGTGTGTGTGTGTGTGTGTGTGTGTGTGTGATGGTGGCTGCCATTTTGAAGGACTATCAGCATTAGAAAACATTGAACCAATGGTATGAACAATTCAAGATAACCAGAGACTATGACGCATACGAGTCCAGATGGTAAGAAATAGGCGGGGTCGTTAATGCCAGAATCATATCACGATGATATGATCTCTGCTCCGTTGCTTACGGTAACGAGTCTTACGAAACAGCAAACAATTCAAATTTTGGCATTATTTACCCAACTGAAATATTTCTTGTCAAAACAGGTTTCACAGCAACTGGCTGCTCGTAGAATCACAAAATGAAAGTTTCGGATTGTATCATCACCATAATGATCGACTAAAATCACTTGGCAATAACTAACATGATTTTAATGTTAGTATACGAGGTGAGGATAAGTAATTGATAGCAGTTAGAATTGAGATATTGGAGAGCCGAGTTCGAATTCCAGTCGAGTTTATTACATTCACTTACAGGAAGGGTATGAATCTATCTCTTCTTCTCCTCTCAGCTATAAGAAAATAGCAGGACAGACTGGCTCCTATAGCCTCGTATGGCAACCAGTTTAGGAGAAGTAAAAACTCTGAATTCAAAACCAGCCTGTAGAGGGATGGGTTTCGTCAGGCTATCTTATCCAAGATACACCACTTCTACTGCAGTTGCAGTACTACGATGCTCCTACGACTCTGGGGAGCCACGGGACTAAAACAAATGTTTGCATAAAATTTTCAAATTTGTTGTTGCTGTGAATCAGAGAATTCTTCCTTGGAATAAAGAAGCTAACAGCTAGTATTACTGGTGTAACTTAAGCGATTCCACGATAAGTCTTAGTAATAACAGACCGCAAACTGCCGTGACTGCATGCAAGCCGATCACTACCTACCAGCAAACTGGAATTACTTCCAGCACATTAGAATATATTAAGATTTTAAGAATGAACTCCATTCTCAAGTAATTCAATCTGACTCATTTAAACGTATGATCGAAAAAGGGTCAGTTTCCAGTCCAATTATGTCCTACCAGTTCATCCTATTAGTAAAATTTTGTACATGATAAGAAAAGAGGAAGTGCTTTTCCTCAGTACATCGAAACCTCATATTCACACAAATACGGTGAGAGCAGAATTTCAGAAAATGTTTCCCAAAGATGTGCTTGTCATGCCGGTCCGACCTAAGGTCAATTTTCTAAGCAATTAGCATGTTTAGTCAAAACAACTATTGGGTTTGTTTTCGCAAATTTCCTCAAAATTTAATTTTGATAACCCAATTTCATTTTCCTTTTCCTGTCTGCTACATGGCCCTTTTCTATGCAAATAAAACGATTTTTATGAAGTTCCAGTATAATCACTTTTAAATGTTTTTCCTTAACAAATAAAAAAACTTTTGTTTCGTTTCAGTACGTTAATGAATTTTTGCCGGATTTTCAAATCCATAATCTCATCGTATTGTCATACATGGTTGTCTATTCAAACACATGTATCCACAAAACATAATAATAATAATAATAATAATAATAATAATAATAAGAAGAAGAAGAAGAAGAAGAAGAAGAAGAAGAAGAAGAAGTGTTACAATAGGTACCTAAAAAAATCACTGTAAAATGGCATAGCATGAAGAGAAAAGGCCCCAAACTAAATAAAAACAAAATTTTATCGGAAAAATGTTTATTATTAAGAGGATAGATCAAAGTATTTTTTAAAATTTTTGAATTCTTTCTAACAGGTTCAAAATTGTGGTAGAAAACCTTGTTTTTCTTTCATCCATGAGTGACGTAATTTTTACTTGTGTTTATAACGGCAAACGTAATTTTGCGCAAGCCACTTTTTTGCCGGTGAGACACATTAAATTGGAAATTCTTGCAAAAATCAAATAATGGTCGAATATTGATGAAAATTTCAGAACTTATTCATAATTGACTGAAATCATTGTTGAAATAATTATTTTTTAGAAAATACTGGGAAAATATGTTTGTTTGTTTGGTTTTTTTGTTATTTTTTTTTGTTTTGTTTTTTTTTTTTGCATATGTTACCCCCCACCAATTAATTTCCGGACATGTCTAGAAATTCGTCATCGTTTCCCCATAAACCTAATATTAATTAAATTCAGGAGTCATTGGGAAATGCTAATCAACTGTCTTTTTTTCTTCACAATTACTCCAGTTTTAGAAAATCCGCTCCGAATTGTGAAAACAAAAATGCAATAAAACTATGCCATTTTTTATTTAGATAAACTTTTAATTGCTTTTATAAACAATATAAATTAAGGATATCTTAGTCTTAAAAGAAAAAATCAATGAATAATTAATTTTTAAAAGAACTGTTTTCATTTGTATTATTTTTTATTATAATAATTTATAAAATTTTGTTTTATTTTTAATTTCTTCCTCCATCGTTAACGCTAGGGTGTGAAATTAATGCATGAAGACTACATTTACTAATCAAAAATTGAAAAGCTTAATACAAATAATTTAGCCAATGAATTTTTAAAATAATTAAAACATTTTAATTGTGTGCGTGCTGATTACCCGTATTTTCTTGGCCGTACATGATATATATCATTAAAAGGTCACGTATTTCAAAAGTTGCGCTCCATACATGAAAAAAAAAGCTAAATAAACATTTTCGGCAGGGTACAATTCTTTCAGTTCGCTACAGTGTTTTCTATGCCTTACGTTTCAACATTTAATGGGCTTTGCAAAATCATCCTTTCAAAATTTAAAGCACGTTATATATTTTAATTCCTAATTTCCTAATTTTGTTAAAAAAAGAAGTAATTGTGAAATTCCCAATTTGTGGAGGTACCTAAAAAAATATGAAAAATAGATATTAAAAATAAAAATTAATAAATGCTATAAGATTTCATAAATTATTGAGTTATCTCTGCCGTTATATAATTTCATTCTGCTATTAAATTGTAATTATTTTTAAAATAAAGTTTTAAATTATTTAATTTTATTTTTCATAAAACATCTTCAAGCGTAAGGTTATAAATCTGAACTAAGTAAAATTCTATAAAATATTGGATAATTGTTGAAAATATTGTGTTAAATTTTTAATTTTAAAATATAGCTAAAAATAAAAAAAAACGAAGCGTACGAATAAGAAAGATTGTCAAATTCGTCTTCGATACTTAGCAATTTTTTGAAGGTTAGTCTATGTCATGACAATTATCACCTCTGATAAGGCGATGATAACCCCGATAACAAGGATACCGTAATTAAGAAACGCTTTTATAGTACAATCCATGCAGTAAGTAGTAAATTCTTGTTTCAAGTCAGATTATGGTAAGTTTAAATTCTGTAATTTGAATAAAATAATAAGTCAGCAAGCTATATTTTATTTTTGCAAGATTTTTTAAAACCGAGTATTGTCCTTTATTTACAAAATATGCCGATCGATGAAAATAGCGGAAAAATTTTTAATTTTTTTTAAACCCCAAAAATTTTAGATTCCGATCAATATAATTTCGGTTTGAAATACAGCAGGGTATTTTGCTTACTGGAAATAGTAAATTTAATCTCTTCGCTTTCAATTAAAGCTAAAATTGAAGCTTCAAGAACACTTTTTATTTTTAAAAATCCAATTCAAATTTAGGTATCGAAAATGCGTGGAGGTACTTAATACAACGATAGAATACTTTTTTTTTAAGCTCCTGAAAATCTAACGTTTTTCTTTAAAAACGTAAATATGAATTTTTGTTATTTTTACTACTGTTTTAACGGAAACGTGATTTTTTCTTCTGTTCTTCTTCTTATTTAATTTATCTGTTTCTCTTTTAATGATCCTAATAAATTAAACAACAAGTTTTTTTTTATCTGTTTTATTCATAGATTCCTTTGAAATACTTCGATATTAGTTGCAGATATTGAGAAAGACTTTTTTTAGAAAAACTACGATATTTTTTCTTAGACTAGATATTAATTATAGATAACGTTAATTATTTTCGACGAGTTCAATGAATAAATAACTGAATTAATGATGAATTAACAAAAGAATGAACGCATGAATAAAGTTGGTATATATATATATATATATATATATATATAAAATATGATGCAGCCAAAGAAGTTATTAATAATAATATACTTCGGCAAATAATATCAAAAATTAAATGTCAGACCAGTAATATGTTATTCGTATGTTAACTTTTTCTTTTACCATTAAATGTTTCGGCATTAATAATATTTAATTTTAGACTAATTAACAAATAATCTAATTAGCAGGAGCAACAACAGTAAAATAAAGAAATAAAAATAACCGTTTCTTTTTTTCATAATTATAAATATATAATGTATTATTAAACATAATATATAATGTATTATTAAACATAATACTCTAATATAATAAAGTTTTGTTTTGTTGAAAAGCTTCTTTTCCCATCGTATTTCTTTCTGAATCCCAATCGGTCTCTGTTTCATGACAACCCATCTAGAAGAAAGAAAACTCCGAACAACAATCCACAACTCAAAGTGTTAATCGTGCCGAGCGATCCCCTAGAAGCTTCAGAATCCTGTCTGTAAAAGACCGTTACCCAATGAGCTGGGCAACATTGGGTTGACTTTTGGACCCATGGGTCACTCGTGGAAACAATATGAGAACTAAAAGTCAAATCAAAAAGTTCAGTATAGCACTTCCAGTGGATAAACAGGGAGCCCGTCTCGCTGGAAGGAACCTACTTGAGGTCGAAAAATCTGCCATAAGAACTGTAGCGGAACTCTGGATCCTGATTGGTCATCAAATCGCAAAATTCAAAATACGTCAGAAAAACGATTTTTCCACAGCTAAAGAAAAATCGTTTCTGATCCACCCCACGTGACTGGATTGAATATTTAAGGATGGTCTCTAACCGGTCACGGTGGTCAGTCAGGGTAGGAGGTTTGCTGACATCTAAAATGTAACCAACTTCAAATCGACCCGGATATAAGGTCAGGTCGCGCCTTGTTCTCTTTCTCTTTTTCTTTATCTATTTCAACAATTACTACTGGAACATTTTGTACGAATTCTTGATAACTTTCTCAATGAACATTAATTTCTACGAATTCTTGTTATTCCTGCTTTTAATAAATTTATATTTTAACATTCAAAATGTATATTTTATTATTCCACAATTCTACACATTCCAACATGCCGACAACCAACCTTCTGATGAAAACCTTCTGATGATAATTCTGCATAAAAACTTGCAAGCTGTAGGGAGTTCGGTTAAGTAAGACAAAACAAAAGAAAACAAAAAAAAAAAACAAAGAAACATTAACCAGCTCCCTACATCACAGAACAAACTCCTACACAAATAATGAATCTTCAAATCCCAACAACTAGGATAATCATAATGATGGCCCTGCGAATTCTCCTACTAGATTCACAACCATTCATTTAAAGAAAGAAAAGATAAAATAATCTCATGAGGACTACAAATTCATTATGACTGCCACTGTAGGAAGCACTTCACAAACCTCAGAAAAACACCATATGACATTTAGCGAGAAAAGGTTGAACAAGCAAATATAAAATACATTAACGAAAATAAACCAGCAATTATGACAAATAATCGATTGGCAGATGCTAAAATTAAGCAATAAAAACAGCCGTAACCAGAATAAGTGATCAACAGGACATGAAAGAGAACCAGAAATGGCCATAGAAAGTACTAACATTACAAACCGTAGATCATAATGAAGAAACTGAGATACACACAAATCACTGTGAAGATAATACTGCAAGTTTAGAAGAATTGGAAAGTCGTGTTCCTAGTTGCTCGCAAGTTTTCAATAAAACAAATCCAAAACACGTTGAACCGAATCATTTTACAGGAAACAAGAATAATATACAACAAGCCAAGGAAGAAATCATGAGGCATATAAGTCAGAAATAAAATATTGAAATGGAGGAAAGGGAAAAACTCCCCAAATTACAACCAACAAAACATAACCTCAAAACTAAAAACTCTACAACACAGCACTAAAATAAATTCTGGGTGAATTAAATCCACATATAAGTCTCAACAATGGCAGCAACTTAAAATAAAACATCAAATTTAAAAAAAGACAATCTCAGACAGGACGATCTAACTTAGAAAAGAAAAATAAAGAAAGAAATCGAAAAACTTAGAAGTGAATCATCAATAATCGATGAACTGGCAAGAGAAAAAAAATGTAAGGGTTTTAAAAAAGATATAAAAAACGAAAAAATACAATATTGAAATCAAAATGAAAACATCAACTAAAGAAAAAATAAAGCAAAAAATACAACTGAAATATCAAAGAATAAGACGTTATGAGAAAAGATCAAGATTCTACAGACACAACAAGATCTTTCAAACCGATGCAAAGAAAGTTTACAGTGAAATAGGCAAACAAAAAAATTGAAGTTACACTCCCAGTCTTCAAACAATGGCAAAGGTTATACAGTTCTGGGAGAAATATGGGCTTGCCTGGGGGAAATATGGGCTTGCTCTAAAAAACATAACAAAGAAGCAGATTGGATTAGGCAAGAGATAGAACAAATGAAAAATAAACCAGAACAAGCATGGGTGGGAATCACAGAAAAGGATGTTGAATTTGCACTGAAACACACACACACACACACACACACACACACACACACACACACACACACACACACACACACAACTGTAAATGACCAGAAATAGATAACATTCCTAACTTGTGGCTCTATTATCTAAATACAGCACACAAAAATCTCACTAAATAATTTCAAGAAATGGTCAATGATCCTACTAAAATTTCAGCATGGGTTACCAAAGGAATTACCTTCCTTCTACCCAAGAATGGTGACACAAATGTCCCAAAAGATTACAGACCAATTAATATGTCTTCCCACTACTAACAAACTGTTGATATCTTTTCTAAAAAAAGAAGACATATTCCTTCTTGAAAAAAATGACATACTACCTCTTGAACAAAAAAGGTGCAAATGTGGCTCTTATGGATGTAATGACCAATTACTTATTAATAGGATGATCTTGAAAATCTGATTCAATGTATTCAAATGAATATAAAAGTCGTTACGATATAGTGGGGTAATATTTACTCTACTTTGAAAAATATGTTAACAAATACTGGTATGAATATCACTCATCACCGGTTGCAGAAAGAGAAGTCATTAAAATTCTATGGGATTATACATTTTTACAGACAAGATAATTATAGCAAATAGGCCGGATATAATTATCAAAAACTGAAAAGAAAAAACTTGCCTCCTAATTGATATGGCTTGCCCAGCGGACTGTAGCATAATAACAAAGGAATTTGAAAAATTATCGAAGTATGAAGAACTGGAAATCGAAACAGAAAAATGTGGAAATTGAAAATAAGAATAGCACCAGTGATAGTAGGTGCACTTGGAATGATAAAAAAAGGAACAAAACAATAGATCGAAAAAAAAATAACTGGAAATCCTAGATTAACAGAAATACAAAAGTTCGTCTTGATAAGTACAGTCCACACACTAAGAAGAACTTTATCCATGTGATGCTTGTGATGTTATGGGAGTTAAATAAACAAATCATGAAATGTAGCCATAGCAACACACCACTACCTGCCTTAGCACTTCTTGCAGACTTGGTAGGTAGTGTGAACATAGCAGACATCGAAATATCATGACGATGAAAATAATAATAATAATAATAATAATAATAATATGAAAAAGAAAGCTAAAGATAAAGCTCTTGAACATATGAAACAACGCTGGAAAGACAAACCACGATATGGTCAATATCCAAAATGTGCTAATAAATCCGATGTTGATGAAGTGAACACTCATCAATGGTTACGAGCATCTAGATTAAAGACTGAAACAGAAGGATTTATTCTTGCAGTGCAAGACCAGAGTCTTTTCAAGGGGAACTTTCAGGCAAGAATCATGCATAATAATATAGATTTAAAATGCAGGTTCTGTGATAAATACCAAGAAACAATACATCTAATGTCAGGATGTTCTGTACTTGTCCCAAATTAATATAAAATTGTTCCAGTAGAGTGGGGCAATATTTACATTAGACAATGTGCAAACACTTTGGAAAATATGTTAACAAACACTGGTATGCACACCACCCAGCTTCGGTTACTGAAATAGAAGATGTCACCATTCTATGGGATTACGCCATCTACACAGGCAGGGAAATTGAAGCAAATAGGCCGGACTCAAAAACCGAAAAAAAAAACTTGCCTACTAATTGATATGGCTTTTCCAGCAAATTGTAACATAGCAACCGAGGAATTTATAGCATAAAGTATAAAGATCTAGAAATTGAAATAAAACATTTGGAAATTGAAAGCAAGAATAGTACCAATGATAGTAGGTGCGCTTGGAATGATAAAAAAAAAGGATCGAAAGAACACATTTGAAGAATCCTACACACTAAGGAGAAATTTGTCCGTTTAACGCTGGTGATTGTTTAGGAGACAGAAAAACAAATAAAATGCAGCCATAAAAACGCAATACTACCAGCCTTACGTCTTTCCGCAGACTTGGTAGGTAGTGTGACCATAACAGAAATCGAATTATGATGAAATGACAATACTATTACTGCTAATAGTAATCACATGTGAGTAAAATTCCTGGACACATCAGCATCTCAGAGCTACAGAAGATGAGTATGTGAAACTGTATATATCATTCGCAAAAAAAAAATAAAAATAAATAAATAAATAAAATAAAACAAAATAAAATAAACAACCTCTCCACCTAAACGAAAGGTCCCAAATGTGCATAGATAACTCTTACAGTTCCTATTTTTACTCATAGATCACGAGGGGACTCGGTAATTAGGCACTTGAAATTACTAGTAATTGTTTATATTTCTGAGATAAGGTAGTTTTTGCACTATTTACATTATTCGGACTATTGTCCTCATTTTGGTTGCCATTTATACGACGTTTCGGCCGTTGTACGCTCCGGCCTTCTTCAGGTGTTAGAAATTTCGAACCGCACCCTTTATTACTATCACTGGGGTATATCATTCTCATTCCTTGTGCAAAGCCTCTTTTGGTAGTCACGAGTTATCTCCATCTAACTCGACTCTCTAACTTACTTGTTCATCACTTCTGTAGCCTGATATTAAACTCAGAACTCTTTAGGTCAAGTCACTGTTAAAATTACTACCTGGCAAAATGATACAGCAGATAACATTAAGCTACTAAGACGTAAGAGGTTACTGAATGTGAAAGAATATGAATAAAAGAAAAATATTATTATGGAGTCATAATAATTAAAGAACAGGAATTAAGAAGACAGAAGATAATGATTGACATTGTATTTAAATTTTTGAAGATTAAAGTTGACTGGAAAGCAAGAAGCTGGAAGGGAATTTCACAAACAAGAAGTGTGAGAGAAGAAACTGATAGCATAGAAGTTACGGTACATCTAGCTATTTCAACTGTAAAATGATGAGACCTTTCCGCCAATCTAGTAGTATGCTTAAATTCATAAAGTCTAGGTACTAAGGAGGAATCAGTAACAGAACAATTACCATTAAAATATTTATAGAAATGAAACAGGGAAGCTACATTATGGCGGTGGGAAAATGAATGAAGCCGAGAGAATAAACTGTTAGAATAGAATTTATGGTTATATTTAGCCATTTCAACTATAAACTGACGAGACCTTGCCGCCAATCTAGTAAGATTAAATTCATAAAGTCTAGGGACCAAAGAGGAAAGTTCATCAGAAGAATTACCAATGAAATATTTATAGAAAAGTCTATAGGGAAGCAAATTACTATCTATTTAGCATTTTATTTTACATTATTGTTTTAAATTCTATTTTTGACGTCACTGCTTGTTTTTATAATTGATTAGATAATTAATTGATAGATAATATATAATTATCTAATTATCTCTACATTTGATTATAATTATGTCTCAATAATATCGTCACGGGTGCGCATGTTTATACTGCTTCTGCTGTTGGAAAACAACAATCGTTTTGATAGACAACGACGAACAACAAGTATATATAAAGAATATAAATTTATATTTTTATTCTTCGTTGGTGACAGTTGTGTAGAGGAGGATGTAACCAGAGTGAATCACACACATACGAGGGAGTTGTAGGGAGTCGTTGACCAGCGGGAGTTGTCTTCTCTTCGTGTCACTTCTCTGCGTTCAGAAAAAAAACCGAACTTATATAACTTTCTACGCATTTTTGCCCTCTTGGGTTTTCGCTTAATTGTGTCATTTATGGCTAGACACATTTGCCAATCATCTTTTCCGGCCATTTGCTTTCAAGCCAGTTGCCTTTTATGTCAATCACACCTTTGTCGGCCATTGTTTATGCTTTCTATCTTTGATGTTGATCATACTTTTGGGGTCACTGTTTGGATTTTATGACTTTGATGTTGATCATAGTTTTGTCGGTCACTGCTTTTGATGTCAATCATATTTCTGTCGGTTCATAGAAATATATTACAATGCCATACCTTTGACGATGAACTGACTGACAGACGAAGAGAGTCAAAGTTGTTTTTTGCTATCATTTTTTGTTAAAGAAAAAATAAACAATGTGTAATTTGTCGTTAACAAACATAGAGTTATCTCTCTTGGAAATCCTATCTTTATCAGGTTACACTTAAAACAATGATAACTACTGAAAATCTAATATTAATTATAAAAATTAAGATGAAAAGTAGTTATTATAGGTTTACAAAAATCAAATATTAATTGTAAGTTTCTTCCTATAAGCCAATAATATATAACATATTTTTGGGGAGAATGTCAATATTATAGGGTTGATTAAATAATTAAAATGTCTTGGAAAATGGAAATACGATTGGACTCAGAATTATTTCGTTCTTTAAGTTAAAGTATTTTAACGGTACTGTGCTAACTAAAATTGCTCTATAACATGCTGTTTTAGTTTCATTATAATAACGAATACATAAACACAGAGTCAATCAGTTAAGTGATATACATGATACACACTTGGGCGATTATGTCCCGAAAGAAACAAGACTGATTCGGGTGCCATTACTTTCTGTGGTAGATTGCCAGCCAAGGCTATAGAAACCAATCTATCCTGTTATCTGGCCCATAACTAGAGGGAAGAGACGGATTAATACCTTTCCCAAGGATATTTGCGCGTAAATGAATGTAAGAAATTCCACTGGAATTCGAACTCGGCACCCGGATTTCTCTTTCCGAGCCGATATCCCCTGCACCACAACGCACATCCAAACACAGAGTAATTGGATCATTATTAATTAATTAGAGAAATATCATCTACAGAATTGGAGAAAAGTGCCAACTAAGATGCCCTCTGTTTAATCACTAACGCTTCTGTGACCAAAGTAAGTAAAACAACGTCCGTTGCCTTTAAGATGATATTCGTAAATGTGCAATGAAAAATCGAGTCTTTTTAATGAGACATCATTTTCAGTTTTGTACTGTTTTTCTAGCGGTCGGAGAGAGTATGTTGTGGTTAACAAGCAGCAGTAACAAGTTAGAACAAAGCAACTAAAAAAAAAAGTATACTAAAGTATTATGATATTCTCTATGTGCTATGTCTATTTGTGACGATGGCGATCATAACTCTCCACATTTTCCTGTCCTTTGTAACTCTCATAAAGTTCGTTTTTTTTTTTTTGCTATCTCCTATAAATCCGTTTCTGAACATCCATTTACACAATTCGTTAGGTCGATTATGCGCTGTTTTTTTACTTCAGTAAGTCCTGTGAGTGTCAAACTTTCTAAACCGCCTTTCTTTATTTTTCCTTAGAAATTTCGAAAGTCACTTTCTGATGTTAATCTCAGTGCTCTTTTTGTTTCTATTGTATCTAGAACATTGTCCTTCTATTGTATTATCCGTATCCTTCTGTAGAATCACCTTTTTGCTGCTTCAAGTTTCTTTTTCATCTGTGAAGAAATTGTCCAGCATTCATTGCCATAGACAAGGACTGATATTCTATAATAGTTCAGTATTCTTTTCTTGCTTAGCTTTTGAAAGGCATCTTTCTTAAAGCAACGATAATGAAATAAAATGAAATGTGCAATAAATTCATAATAGAGCAACAGCAAGCAAAAGTAAAACTAACAATAAAATATTTTTTATTAAATGTCACTTCAAGCCATAGGCGAATATGGCACTTCATCAATTCGTTTTTCTTTATTTTCCATGGCCTTTTATGTATTCTTGAAGAAAGATAATGGAGTTAGTTTTCGCCTGCTTTCTCTTTAGTCTTAATTCTGATAGACTAGTTGCCACCCAAGGTTAGAGGGCCACAACAACTCTTCAGCGTATCCTATAGCTCCAGTGATAAGTAACGGTTTAGTGCCTTTCCCAATGGCGTATGTGCGAAAGTGACCTCAGCGACAAAGGTGGAATTTGAACTCGACTAGCCGGGCTCAATTTTTGCACCGATAACCGGTATTCCACACTCATGACTGTAATAAAATGGTTGTTTAGTAATAAAAGAATAAGAAAAGAGATGTCGTAAAACTGGTATTGAAATAATGATGAGGATGGAAGCGAACTGAGGACTTGTCATATCAGTTAATTGGCAATGGTGTAAATTTTACGTGCGTTGTGGTGCAATGAAATATTTAAACTCTGAATGAGAAATCAGAGAGCCGGGTTCGAATTCCAGTTGAATTAGTTACGTTCACTTACAGGGAAATACCCTCGGGAAAGGTGTTAATCCATCTCTTTTCCCTCCTGTTATAGGTTGAATAGCAGAACAGAATTCTATAGAATTGATTGAGAACCAGTCTACGGCAGAAAGAAATGACAACCTACAGCAGGAAAATCTTCTGATTAGTCAGTAATGTCACGAACGAGACATGGTCGCGCAAATGGGAATCACGTACAGCATTTAACTAATTGTTACTGCAATATTGAAAGAAGACTAATCAAATAAACTAGAAAGACCGTAAAAATTTCACGGTTTTCCTATTATGAAGTATCTTAATTCTTAAATTAATTATTTAATAAGCTCATGGAGAATTTTATGACGATAAAATAACCGTAAAAGTTTCCATATCGCATTGTGAAATATTTAAGCTTAACAACTTTAACAAAATATTACAAAAACAATTAGTCAGTCAATTAAGTGCCATATTGCTTGGGCAATCATGTATCTTTCAATTCATGACTGACTAAGCAAAAGATTTAAATACGCTTCTCCCATAAGTGTATTTTAATCTTAGCCCTAAATTAAGTAACAGTACAAAGCCAGATTAGCCAAAATGTTCATTCGGTTTATTAACTAAATGTTTCACTTAATGGTATTCACTTACGCACAAATACCCTCATGACATTCACTTACGCACAAATACCCTTGGGAAAGGTATTAATCCGTCTCTTCCCTCCAGTTATGGATTAAATAATAGGACAGATTAGGTTCTATAGCTTTGGCTGGCAGCCAGTCTACCGCAGAAAGCAATGGCAACCTACTGCGGGATAATCTTCTGCCCAGTAGGTCATGTCTCTTTCAAGACATGATCGCCCAAAGCGTACACGCACTTAACTGACTGATTTACTTAACTGAACGGATTTTTTGGCCAACGTGAATACATACGCATAAAACTAAATATTGTCTGTGTCTCCACCTTACTTCAACAAAACTATACGCACGCGGTGATGTGATGTGACACAATATCAGTGTGGGACACCCGAGTGCGTACACTGGAACTAGAATAAAAATTGCACAACCCCCGCATCCGTCGTTTGCGCTAGCATTGGTATGACGACTAACAAAAATCTTTCGTGCGACGAACGGGTACGGGACCGGACACCTCTCAAAGTTTTTTCTCTTAATAATTTTTTGCATAGGCGGGGATTGGGTACAAAACTTATTTTAGCTGGTCTGTAGTGCCAGTAACATCCCCACTGAGGCTGGTTGTGGCACAAGGTCGGTTTTTAACGCGGGAATTCCGAGACATTTTTTTTTGTATTATTATTGACAACAACTTACAGGATGAATTAAATGTACCGAATTTTCATTTCATTTAATTGACTTAAATGAAAAAGATGTAAATAGAATAAAATCCTTTTAGTATTTGAACGAAGAAAGCATTATTTCAATAAATGAAACTAATCAGTTGCTGAATTAGTTTATACTATAATTAAGACCATAAAAGATCTTCTACCACAACTTACTTTTCTTTGATTGTAGGACTGCTATTCGGTTAGTCGAAATAAATCAACTAACGCACTTAAGGGTTTCGGAAGTTTGTATTACAAACATCTACTGTATCTGAGGAATGAAGGATTTTGTTTTCTGTGGAGACCAGTTTTGAAAGGTTATGAATGGTATGAAGACTTAAAGGAAGGCGTCTGATTTGGAAGCTTAAATTACCAAAATATACTCAAAAGTGAACAGTCATTTCAACACTTAGAAAGCAATAATGTCAGCAGGTAGGACAGCGGACAGAAGTAACGGATATTGCATTTTACTGACACGATTTTTCCAGACTACTTGATGAGAAAATATGCATATTACACTTTTTATATAATATTCCAAGAAAGTCTCATATTAACAACTAGAGATTATTGTTGGATTACTCTACCTTGTCCGTCGACTTCTCTTCATGCAGACTAGGGGACGTTTCATAAAGTAGTATAAAAGCAAACGGCACAATTTCTCTTTATTTTCTCCTCCTCTCTTCAACTACAGCCGTTGTGGCAAGACGTATCTCGTCCCCACCTGCATTTTACATCACTATCTCCTATTTTGAAAGAAGAAGTCTTGCTCCCACAATAATATCTCCTCAACAACATATTCACTTACATAGATATCTTCACAAGAAAATATTTAAATTATAATTCATCACCACCAACCTCAAACACTGAGACCTTTGGATGGAAAGTAATGTTGTGGGTTTTGTGGGATCGTCCATGTTTTTATTCACTTCAGTCAGTCAGTGAAGTGTCATACGTGATACCCGCTTAGGCGATCATGCTTCGAAAGAGACATGACTGACTGGGTAGAAGATTTTCTCGCAGTAGGTTACCATTACTTTCTGCGGTAGACCGACTGCCAACCAAAGCTATAAAACCTATTCTGTTCTGCTATTTAACCTATAGCTAGAGGGAGAAACAGTATATTAATAGCTTTCCCAAGGGTATTTGCACGTAAGTGAATGCAACGAATTCGACTGGAATTCGGCTTTCCGATTTCTAGTTCCTAGCCAATATACACTGCACTACATCGCACATTTATTCATTTACAGTTCTTAAAACACAATGAAGTATTAAATGCACATTTACAAGTCCAGAAGCTGCAACATGTCCATATCATTTTCATAGAAAACCAACAAATGTGCGTCAATGTGGAAAATATTGACTTCTTTATTAGAACACAAGACGATGTACAGCAAGAAGACAAGGAGAAAAATGGAACTTGGCTGGTCTGTTCTGTCGGTTCCTCTATATTCACATAGTCTTGCACTAATCGATTATTATCTTTTTCGATCATCACAAAGCACTTTGAGGCGGAAAAAATTGTTTCTGATGAAAAACAAGAATTTGTCGAAAATTTTTTCCCATCGAAAATATGGAAGAGTTACCTAATAAGCGACAACAATTCACTGCATATTATTTTTTTTTATTAAATAAGATATAATAATGAATAAGTTTGGTAAACAAAATCTTTTCTGACTCAATCTAATAAGTCATCATACCGAAAGATGGCCACCAGAATCTCAAATATTAAAACTCCAAACTATTTGAATTATTAAAAGCTTATCCTTTTATATACGATGTTCTTTCAAAACCTTGGTACCGTGTTCTTTCAAGAGCTATGCCTTCTCACTGGGATGCCACACAAAGTCAGTTAATTAACGCAGAGACTCAAGCGCTTACACTCGGATGTCTTAGTTATCTCTCTTTAAGAGTTGTAAGTTCGATACTTGGCTACAGCAGTGATGAACAAAAACTTAGAGAGTCGAGTTAAAGGGAAATAACTAAGACATCCGGAAGTGGCATGAATCATGGAACGAGAACAATATACTTCAGTCATTGAAACAAAGAGTTCAGTTCGAAATTATAATCACATGAAGAACGTTGGAGCGTTCAACGGTCGAAACATCGGGAATAAGACAATACAGATGAGAAGAGTAACGATCTCTGACATTTTGCAAAATTATCTGGAATAGATATTTCCCGTACCGAAAACAAACGCTTTTTATTCACCATTATTTGTAATAGTTCTTCTGAAACAATCCTCTTTCGTAAAAAATGTTATTTCTTTATTCAGACCACACACACACACACACACACACACACACATATATATATATATATATATATATATATATATATATATATATATATATACTGTAATGGTTGTTACAATGTTTTTATATATTCATAGTATCACTACACAAAGGTTTTCGCGTTTCGAAGCCAGCCCATTATGTTGTTGGCTTCATCTTCAGGTGATTTTTTAGAAAAAAAATCTAAGAAATCACCTGAAGATGAAGCCAACAACATAATGGGCTGGCTTCGAAACGCGAAAATTTTTGTGTAGTGATACTATGAATTTGTAAAAACATTGTAACAACCATTACAGTATAACGCTCTACATTTGTATCGAGCACTCTTTATAAAAGTAAATGCATGAACAAAAGGTTAAAAAACATACGAGTTCAACAACTTAGTTACAATATATATATATATATATATATATATATATATATATATACTAGCAGTATAGCCCGGTATTGCTCGGGTGTAATGAAAGCTTTAAAACTAATCCATGGTCCAGGAGCTCAGACTCTTTGGACGTTGGTACGAAAGACTAAAAAGCAATAGTTGTTTCCAGTTAAAGCGAAACCGTAGACTGAAAGAAAAATGAATGGATCTAAGTCAAATTTTGATTTCCTGGTATTGATATCAAATAAGTTTTTTTCGACGTAAACTGATTTTGAGGGCTAAATAAGTCCTCTGAGTAAATGGTATCATGGCTGAGACTAAGAACTACAATTATACCTACTTAGAGCCAAACCCGAAGCAAAAACTAAAATAAAAGGGCTGAAAAAATACAGACCTACAGGCAGATAAACAGACACACACACAAACATCTTGCCTTTTATATATATATATATATATATATATATATATATATATATATATATATATATATTATTGATTTTCTGCACTATTGTACGAACTGCAACCTTGAAACTTCTGAATATCGTTTCTAATGTCTTTTTCTATGAGTGTATTAAATTTGATTAAAATCGGACCACTCCTTCTATAACCCGATTTTTTCGATTATCGATTTTCGATATTTATCGGGGGTACCTCGACACAAAACCTAGCTAAGAACACTCGCAGACGCTTATAGTACAACTGTGTAAATTTTCAAGAAAATCAGTTCAGCCGTTTTGGAGTCTATAGGTAACGAACACACACACACAGAGTTCCATTTATAAATAAATTTATATATATATATTATATTTATTTATTATTTATTATATATATATATATATATATATATATATAATCCAAATGAATAAGAACGAAGAAAGTAATTGCAACGTTCAAAAAATTAATTTAAAAGAGTGCTCAATATAAAAATAGAGCAATTAATATTTATTATTAATTTTTGCTTTAGAACATGTGCAAACTACAAACTACTACAAAATTGTACATTTTGTTTCGACATTGAAAGAACAATGTCTCATCAGGTAGTTAATAATTATCATTACTGTTAACTACCTAATGAGACATTGTTTTTTCAATGTCGAAACAAAATGTACAGTTTTGTAGTAGTTTGTAGTTTGCACATGTTCTAACGTAATAATGAATAATAATATATAACTATTCAATTATCAGTTATGTAAGCACAGTTTCAAATTTGACATTTGTAAGTAGCAGAAAGGTCCAATAACTCTATAATAATCAGGGATCAGTTTTACACTGTATCATGAACTGGAACCCCGTCATCAAAATTGATTAAAAATATCAATACTTTCAATCCGTAGAGACGCAGTAAAACTCGTAATAAAAGAATGATGTCAATGTTTAATTGAGAACTTGTAAAATCCAGTAATTGTCAATAGCATCATTATTATGGTATAAGTTTATTTCCATCTACGGCATAACTCTCAAAGTCATCATTTCTGGACAAAAAGTTCATTTGATTTGTTAAATAAATTTTTTGCATTTAAAATCGCACGGATTTTTTGTTTAACTTAACCCAAAAAGTCGGGGATACTACAATCAAGCAGGTAGAGAAATTTAAATACCTGGGAAATGTTTTAAGAGAATGACAGAAACTGAGACGATGAGATAAGAAGACCGAATCGCCAAGGACGCATTTTAAAAGCTAAGCAGAATATTGAAAAACAGGAAAATTTGGTTTGAAACAAAGAAAAAAGTACTGGAATGTTATGTGATATCAGACCTATTAAAGGACAGCGAATGCTGGGCAGTCTCATTAAAGATGAAGGAAACATTCGAAGCAACCGAACTGTGGTTATACAGAAGGTTGCTGAGGATACCAGGGACCGAAAGTTTTAGCAAAGATGAGGTTTTGGAAAAATTGAAAGCCAAAAGGAGATTTATACTTAAGATCAGGAAGAGAGAGCCGAAGTTTATGGGGCATGTAATAGAAGAACAAACTCCCAAAAGAATGCTTCTCTGACAACTATAATCTTGACCCTTATACGTTCGGGGTGTACAAATATCTATTTTACTCGCCCTCATAATTCTTTCTTATTTCCTCACTAGCCCTTTTATTACAAAATCTCATTCAGTAACGGTTTAGCTTTAGTGGCTTTTAGGTTTTTTATTGTGTGAAATAATTGTAAAAACAAAAAAAAATTCAACGATAGCTAGCACCTGTTGAAATCCTCACAATATTTTGTATTGTTGAAATTATCACTAACATTTTTTGTCGAGATTTACAAACACTACGTTCGTTCAATTTCACAAACCAATCGATGAAATTTGAATAAACTGATTTTCTTGGAAAAATACTTTGAAAAAATTTACTTCTCGGTTTAATAATTTCGTTAATTTAATTTCATTTTATAGAAATCCATGGTAAACAATATTTTTTAAGAATTATTTTTTCTTTTAACAGCAAAGAATAAATTCTTAGAATTTCTTACTCTTGAGCATGCAACGTACAACTGGACATGCTTAAAAGTATTTCTTGTGATTTCTTTATAGTTCTTGCAAACACAGGGCAAATTAGAAACTAGATTCTTGTATAAATAAAAACTTAAAAGAAAAGATATACAGAAAAAATATTGCATTTTAATGAAATAAGTTTTTTTTATTTTAATCTTTAAATTATTTTTACAATAGTGGGAGTATTTTGTATGTTAAATGATAACACTTTTAATTGTTCTAAAAAAGTTAATGAAAATTTATTGTACAAATCTACGCACTCTAGTGAAATCAAATCTACTTTGTACCCACTTACCAGTTAGCCCCTTTTCCAAAAAGTTTGGTTTTGGTCGGTCAATGTATGGCTATTTAGAAGGGTGTGACAGACGAGCGAACGAACGGACTAACGGAAGTCAAAGAATTTTATATCCAGATAGATTATTAATGCAAGTATTAATTATTTTAAAATATTATTAATAACACCTTTCAATTATAAATTACATATACCGAATTTTAATTTCATTTTTAATTAACTAAATAGCATAAACAGTTTTAGTATTTGAATAAAAAAAACATTATTTCAATAAATGAAACTAATCAGTTGCTGAATTAGTTTATACTATGATTAAGGCCATAAAAGATCTTCTACCACAACTTACTTTTCTTTGACTGTAGGACTGCTATTCGGTTAGTCGAAATAAATCAACTAACGCACTTACAGGGTTTCGGAAGTTTGTATTACAAACATCTACTATATCTGAGGAATGAAGGATTTTGTTTTCTGTGGAGACCAGTTTTGAAAGGTTATGAATGGTATGAACACTTAAAGGAAGGCGTCTGATTTGGAAGCTCAAATTACCAAAATGTACTCAAAAGTGAACAGTCATTTCAACACTTAGAAAGCAATAATGTCAGCAGATGGGACAGGGGATAGAAGTATAGGATATTGTATTTTACTGACACGATTTTTCCAGACTACTTGATGAGAAAATATGCATATTACATTTTCAGCCAATCATATTCTAAGAAAGTCTCAGAACGTCTACAGTATATTATTGGATTACTCCACCTTGTCTGTCAGGGAATTCTTCTCATGCCCGCTAACGGACGTGGTATAAAGTAGTATAAAAAGTCATGGCATATATATATATATATATATATATATATATATATATATATATATATATATATTATGCATTTCCTTTACATATATATCTTCCGCTTTTCAACGACAGCGTGACGTAATGGCAAGAGATGATTCGTTTCCCTACAATTTTACTACACTATACCCTATCTGATCTGTTATGTAATACCAGGTTTCCTTTATACGAGTAAATACTGAACAGTTTTCTCACGGATGAAAAAGATACCTGAGACAACAGAAATGTGGTTCTACAGAAGGATGCTGAGTACACCATGAACTGAACATGCAACGATTACGTTTTAAAGAAAATGGAAACAAAAAAGACACTTATACTTTGAATAAAAACAATTAATTTGAAATTGGTAGGATATCTAATGAGGAAAGATAGCTTGGAGAATTTGGCACTCACATGATATGGTGAAAATAAGAGCGATAGAAAAAAGCAACCTTCCTAACGAGCTTGTGCAAATGAATGACAGAACAAGCAGTGAAGTTATGATGAAAAGAGAAATTTTACTAAAAGGTACAAAAGATAAAAAGTTTTGTAGAACCATGATTACCTGCGGCTTGGAGAGGCACGATAGATAGATAGATAGATAGATAGATAGATAGATAGATAGATAGATAGATAGATAGATAGATAGATTCACCCAAAAGTACTAGATTTTTAAATAGAGTTGATTTTTTTGTTATTGTTGTAAAGGATATGGCTGCAAAGAATTTATTCTCCCAAAAGTTTTCTCCCGTTAACGGGTATTGTCATATCAGCGATATAACAACACCAAAACTCACGGACAGGACAGGACAAAATGACCGAAAGAAAAAACGAAGGAAGAACGCTTGTTCTCAGAAAGCATTTTATATACTATGACATAAACACAATTATTTATATATACAAGTGTCCACATGTGGAGAAATACATAAGAAAAGGTCTTACATATAGTTTGAATTTACTTTTGGTCTGGGAAAGCCATTACGACGCCCAATTTAAGGGGCCGGATTCATCTATATCCCAGCGGGATGGCCCTGTTTGTAAGCTGTTTGTCCCAACGGAACGTGGCTGGACTTGTCTATGTTCTAGCGGAATGTGGTCGGAGTCATCTATTTTCCTGCTGGAGTAGGCAGATTTAGCCTGATTCGCCTAAGGCCTAGGAAGGAAACAACCTTCCCGTTTGGTTGCTGTTCGTGAACTGTATGAATGACTAGCATTTAGGTCACTATCTGGAGCGGCTGTCAAATGACCATTTAACACCTCGGCCAATGGGAGATAAAACGTCTTTTGTATCCTAACATTGCAAAAATTTAGTAGACAAGAATTCAAAATACTTTTTTAAGAATGAAAAAAAAAATAAAATAAAATTATAGCGTTTTTATTCACCTGTTTTTTTCTGGCAAACAAAAGATTTCGACTCGAAACAGCGTCCAGGCATCCAAATATTAACTGTTTTTATGAAGGGATCCACATATGTACAGGTATCATTTTCCACACTCCTAGATCAAAAAAAAAAAATGGATAGAAGAAATTGAAATTAATTTGATAATTCAAAATTAAACAAATTTTAATAAATACACAGTAAAGACTTTTATGAAATTTAATCATGATTAGCATAGAACCCATAATATAAAAATAATCAAATAATTAGCCTATTTATGGGCGTTTCTCGCAGAACCTCTGGTGATCTCTTATGGAAGCCTATGGTTGCGGAGAACACCAGTTAAGAAACACTGGTCTAATAACTGTGCGCTTTTTTAGTTTACCCAATACAAGGCTCAAGAGCCACTCAAAGTAGGGGTATTATATTAATGTAGGAAACGACAGATGTTAGGAGTACAGAGCTCAAGTAATGTTTAGAAGGAACCGGAAGCCCAATCCTAAATAGAAAACAAGGGATAAACCTCTACGTCTGATCAAAAGACTGTGGAGGAGTGTGAACCGGAAGATAGGCGAACTTATCTACTTCTAATAGTGGAGGAGATAAAAAAAAAAGAAGAAAATTAAATAAATAGTGAATAAAATTTCAGAGTTCAAGCACGGGTGTCAGGGGCAAAGAGCTGAAGTAGACTTTTAAAAGAATCGGAAACCCAGTCCTAAGCAAGAAGCAAGGGATAAACCTCTACTCCTGTTCAAAAGACCGGAAAGAAGAGTGAAAAGTGTTACTCTGTAGTCGCAATCTACCTAAGATGTTCGTGTCTACATGACAATAAAATTGCGAAAATTAAGAGTTAGGAAGAGATCAAGAACGTGTAATGGAGGAAAAATAGAGGAAAAGTAAGAAAAGCCGAGAAAAATGACAAGTAAAACGAATGAAAGGAAATACGAGTTTATTTTTTATTGCTTTTTTTACTCTTTGGCTCATTTGAAGGGTAAGAATCTTTATCTATTTTTAATTTTATTTTAGAGAGTTACGCAAAACCGTACGTACGAATGTCAACAGCTAACATAACATTAATTCACAGATAATATCAGCTCATAAAAACGAATTTGCCGTTAATGCAACTGTTAGCAACGAGGAATCAGCGAGTCGATTTCAGTCATTTTAATCATTTCATCACAAGCGTGACAATAAAGCCACTAAGACGCAAGGAATTACTGGGTGTTAGAGAATACAAGAAAAATATATTTAAGAGGAGAGGACAAGAAATGAACAGAAATTAAAAAGAAAAAAATAACAAAAAATACATTTAAATGTTTGAAGCTCAAGTTGACGGGAAAAGCAAGAAAAGCTAGAAGATAATTCTACAAACGAAAAATGCGTGAGAAGAAACTGTTAACATTGAACTTAAGATTAGATCTAGCCATTTCAATTGTAAAATGATGATACCTACCTGCCAATCTAGTGTTGCGCTTAAAGTAGTAAAATCGAAGTACCAAAGAGAAAAGAGCATCTATCGAAAAGGCACAGGCAAAGTGGTGGGAAAGGATCTGTAGCTGAGATGCCAGGTCAAATAAATAAAAATATCTTCTTCACAACCACAACTATAGGATAGATGAAAAACTAAACTCGGATCTCTTTAGTTGGCAAACTGTGAAGAGATGGTCATTCGATGAAAACAAAACAAAAACCATCTTCCAGCCACATGGAGACCACTCATCCCGAAAACCGTTACAGGTGCAGTAATTAAAATCCTGACTTAAGGTCCATCGTTTTAGATTGAATTAGGCGTAGTATGTATACTCAAGTTCCTTTTACTTAGATAAATCAGTACATGCGTAGTCTAATGATGAAAAAAAAGCAATTAGTTTAGACAGCAAATATCCATTTTATATAATAAACTCATTCCTTGTCAATGCACTTAATCCAAACATTTATATTAATCTTATACACTACACAGCATACAGCGAACCTTTCAGATCAAAATTCAGCTAATAAAAGTGCAAAACTACAGACTTAGTGATTCCCTTTAACGAAGGACTACACACACACACACATACACACACACACACACACATATATATATATATATATACATGTGTGTGTGTGTGTGTGTGTGTGTGTGTGTGTGTGTGTGTGTGTGTGTGTGTGTATTTAAAACACTTGATACCATAAAACATAAATAACAATTTAATTAGATACAAAGGCATTTTTATTTAACGTTTAGGAATCCTTTCAGCCCAACACATCTTCAGAAGGAATCGTTGGCATACTTTTGACGAAAGCAAAAAGATAATTGATTACAGGGAATAATGAATAAGGAGGGCAAAGGTTGAAAAACGAGAAAAACAATTTATTAGTAAAAAGAACTAATGAATAAAAAATGTTAAATGCTCCATAAAAATGAAGTATAAAAATGAAAAATTGCTACTCACTGTCCTCCGAATAGACATAGAGAACGAATGAAATTCTCTTTCTGTCTACACAGGCCCGATTTGTGTAGCTTGATGTGTATAGCTTCAAGCACATGTAAATGGTTTGCAGAGCGGGCTCTGTGCAGACAGTAAAGCAGCTATTTAGATATGCTTGACACTGTCAAAAATCAAAGATATGCTGGCCTATCGCCGAGTCGTGCGTAGACTGAGTCGTGTTCAGTATTTGTCGGCTTTCACAACGAAGCTGAGTGTCGTACGAAGCCATGTTTGTTATGAGAAATCTAAGTCCTTAAGCTCGGCCAAAAATATTTCGAAGACTCTGCGCAAGGAAAGGTCAAGCTGCTGTCTTTTTCCTCCAGACGAGACTCTACCGTTCGACGGAGCCTCGTCTGGGTTCCTTCTGTCCGAAAACAGTAAGTCCGACAGTTACAACGAATTTTGGCTTCGAAGATTTTGTAAGCATGTTTTTTTTAACGTAAAGGATAAGTTTGAATGTCTTAATATATTTTTCTTCTTCGTTTAGTTATTCAAGGATACATATTCTAACGGCTCTTCGGTAAAATCCTATAAATAGTCCAAATTTTATTCCCTGAATATGTTGGTGATTAGTAAATGATTAGGTAATTTTTGTTTTTGTGTTTAAGTAAACTTTACAATCTACTGCTCAGGGTTATGTTATTAACGATAGAATTATTTTTGTGGGAGAGGGGGGGCTTTTTTCTATAAATAAACTTAAATTCATTATTAAAAAAATATCCTCCTCATAAAATTTCTTTTTTCAAGTAAATGATTTTCTGTAATGTGAAAAAAAAAAAAGAAATGTTCAGAAACGAATATTTAAATTGGATATTTTTCTAAATATACTCTCATAAATATCAAAATTGCTCACTTTCATTTTTAAAATGCTTACTCCGAAGCTGTGACCTAAATATTAAGGTAGTGACTACCTTAAAATAGAAAGGAGTTTTATTTCAATAAGAAAGCGATTTCATTTTAAAAGACATCTACAAAACAATCATTTTTTAGAAAAAAGACCAAATAGAAAATAAAGAACAAAGCAGATTTATTTTTAATTAATTTCTAAAAGTTTATATGCAAGATTGTAATTTCCAATAAGCAAGAATTGCTAAATTGGGCCAATATAAGACACATAATGGTATGCAAACAACACAACTGCATTTTTATGCAGATAACTGATACTGTTAAACTAGATAAAATAATGAACTTGATATCAAATTGATGTAAATTGTTTTGTAGGATATGGAGACTTTTATCATCAATCTACCATCGTGATTTTTATTTAACTCGGACGTAGTACTCATGTCTAATGAACACTATTACTCAATGATGTCACACCGGAAAGATTGACACTAAGAGCTTTATACACTAGTGTAGGTACCGCCACTAATTCGCTAAAAAACAGCATAGCATAAAAAGAGCCCCAAACTTAATAAAAACGAACTTTTTCCATAAAAATGTTCATATTATTATTAAGAGGAAAGTAATTTTTAATTATTTAAAAAAAAAAACCTATTTAATCCCTTCTAACATGTTCGAAATTTTGGCAGAAAATCTTGTTTTGATTTGAGTGAGCGGGTAACCAAAACGTTCGAGAGTTTACAATGGAAAACGTAATATTGCATCACTCACTTTTTTTTCCGGTAACAAACATTAATTTGGAAATTTTCTCGCAAAAATCAAATAATTCTCGGATTTTAATGAAATTTTCAGTACTTATTTAAACATGAATTAAATTATTTTTTTAATTATTATTTTTTAAAAATCTTGAAGAAAATATATTTTTTTACATCTGTTACCCCCTCCACGGAAATCCGTGAAATTTTAATAAATTTTACTTTGTTGCAGCAAATAGTTTTATTAGTCAAACGCATGATTCTTTAGGGAATACAGATCATTTTTTTTTTAAATTTTGTCTCTGTATCCGAAAATCTGTTTCGAATAATAAAATAAAAATGCAATAAAACTCTGATATTATTTAATTTGATAAGGTTTTAATTGCTTGAATAAATAATAAAAATTAAGGACATTATAGTCTGAAGAAAAAAATTCGATTATTAATGAAATTTTAAAAGAATTGTTTTCATTTTTTTATTATAATAATTTATAAAGTTTCAAAAATATTTTTAAAATACTTCAAAAACTTGTTGCGGTTAGATTTTTAAGTTAATAATTGAAGATTATATTGCTTAGCGAAAATTGAAACGTTTAATACAAATTGTTTCGCTTTCATATTTTTAAAATAATTTTAATTTTTTTTTTGTGTGTGTGTATTTGAATTTTTTTCTATGTTCAAATTAAAAGGTCAGAGTTTCCTCCCCTTATCTGAAAGAAATTTGTACAATTTTGTCACTTGTCAACGCCATGCACTTGTATCTTATCTCTAATCAACAACTTGTCAACACGATTGATATACGATGGACAGGTCAAAAAGTTAAAATCTGTGATTAAGAAACAGTTTTATTCTAAATTTCACGCTATCAATAAGTAATACTTGTGTAAATCAGATTAATTTCGCATAAAATTTGCTAATTTTACAAAAATAATGTGTCACAGATGTATCTTTTATTTTTGCAAGATTTTTAAAACCGAGAATTAACTTTTGTTAAAAATGACCGAAAAATTAAAAGATTGAAGAAAAATTGAAAAATTTTAGATTCCAGCACCAGAGTATTTTGCTTATTGGAAATAGTAAATTTAATCATTTAGCTTTCAATTAAAACTAAAATAAAAGTTTCAAATTCAATTTAAAATTTAGATATCAAAAATTACTGGAGGTACCTACACTAATGTTGTATCGCCAAGGTGGTGGTACGATACCAGATGACGTGTACTGAAATATCTACAGCACGATATCCGTGCTAATGGATACAAACAAGACAAACAGAGATAAAACAAAACAACAATATTGTGAAAAAGAGAAAAGATTAAGTTGTTAGAATCGCAGAGAGCACAGTTCGATAATAAATGTCAATGATACTCCTAACCATTTACGACCTCCCACGTGGGCAGCGGCACAATGCCAATTAGCGTGGGTAAAGCTGAGCTCCGTAAACTCAAACAAAAGTTCTTGTCTGTGCTTCTTCAGACGAGGCTCTACCCTTCGGTGGAATCTCGTCTCGGTTCCTCTCCACCCGAAGGCAGAGTGTCCGACAAAGTAAACGACTGACGCACGCAGTCGATTCCCTTAAACTGTCATTGCCATTTCGAAGTATCAACCACCTCCCCACATGAGCGGATGCTCGTGGTAGATGCAACACTAGGCCATTTAAGTTGGAACATCGTGCCCTTAAGCTCGGACAAAAATTATTATCTTCTTTTCTCCAGACAAGACTCTACCCTTCGGCGGATCCTCATTTGGGTTCCTGTCCGCCGGAAGGCAGAGTGTCTGACAACGCACGCAATCGATCCCTTCAGAATGTCACTGAAACTCCAAATTATTTACGACCTCACCACGTGAACAGAAGCCCGAGATAGATGCGACACAAGACCAATTAATGTGGGTAAAACCAACAACGTAAACTCGGACAAAAATTCTTGTCTGCTTTTCCCTAAATGAGACTCTACGCTTCAGCAGAGCCTCGTCTGAGTTCCTATATGCCTGAAAGTAGAGATTCCGACAGAGTGAAAGACTGACACACGCAGTCGATCCCCTTAGATTGTCAATAACACTACGAATTCTTGACTGCTATTAATCTCTTTTTTATATAGCTATTTCGGACCACAGACCATTCCATCTTTGACAGAGCTGGAGGGGTGACAACTGTTCTACAAGAACTGATTAATATAGGTACAGATATTAATCTCCACTACAAGCGACTTTACGCAGTTAGAGGGCATACTTGTTAATGAAACATTGTGATTACAGCAATATTTTAAATGTAAACAAGAATTAAATTCCACTTACTCGTCTATCACGGGATATTGACCCCCTTTCCAGTAATGACGTGTTATTGATTTTCCATTCGTCCATTTCCATTGGTAATTTTCCCCGTCTGAAGAATCTTCCTGAATGAATTGTTAAAAATAGTTTAACATTAAAATTTTATTAAAAAATGAAATGACAAATCGAACAAGCAGATGATATTGCTGTGTAGCATGCAATGACATAAACCATTCATAAACATTTTTATCATATATTAAAAAGCAAAAAACAAATTGTGCATCATAACTTTTAAAATTTTTGGCAACTTTTAACATACGTATTCGTCAAAATTATTTTCATACCTCTATTACACTGGGTTTGACCATAAACTACAAAGATGACATGCAATGCACTATTTCCAAAGAAAGAAAAGAAATTCCAAAAATATATTACTGAAAATAAAAGATAAATATTATCGATAATTATATTATTTGAAAAGGAAGAGAAAAATTACTGACAATACATTATTGGAAACGGAGGAGTAATATTACCAACAATACACTATTGGAAACAAAGAAGAGAAACATTTCCAGAAATACATTTTTTAGAAAAGAAAGAAAAAATTAACGAAAATACATTATTGGAATAGAAAGAGAAAAATAGCAAGCGATGCATTATTGTAATAGAAAAAGAAATATTACTAACATTATTGCTAAAGGAAATGAAATATTACAAAATATACATTATTAGAAAAGGAAAATCAAATTTACCTACAGTACGTTATTGACTTTTTTCTCGAGAACTGATAAGAATATTAAACAATGTTTAATTTATTTAATTGTTTATTTACATAAATAATTTTGTATTTACAAGTTTATAAAAATTTGTGAGCCAACTCCAATGCAATATCTATTATTTACCATATTATGATATTGCCCTTTTATGTTCCACTATCCTTACTTTGCGAAGAAATCCATCTTGTGTCGATATCTGCAAGCCTCCTTCAACTTCGTCACTCTCCAGCTGTATTCTTTGTCAGTTATCTGAACCCCATTATATAGGAACTCATATGTACCCTTCCACCCAGAATACACACTTCATTATTAATATTATCTTATTACAAGTTTTTTACAGATTTGCTCAGAGGGTTCAGCTCGAAATTACTAGAATATTAGCAAATGCACCAGCCACTAACAAAAAAGGAATATTAGTTTAACGATATTAATTTCGTAATTATATTTTAAATATGTAAAAATGAATAGCTCTAACATTATTAAAATAAGATCGAATTTGTTCTTATTAAAAGAAATGATTGATTCATTTTTACGACTTATCGACACTTTCTAGTTGTTTAAAATCGAAACATTTTGAATTTTAGGAATAACTCGATTTTTGCGAATAAATATTGCATTAACAATGTTGGTGAGATATCAATGATTTTTCCAAGTACAAGTGGTATATTTAACCCATAGCTGGGGAACAGAAATGGGTCCATACCTTTCTCAATGGTATTTGCATGTAATGAATTTAACAGATCTCTCCGATTTATTATTCCGAAAATTTATTTAGTACATCATCCTTTAAAAACATTTTTTCTAAATTTCAATAGTGGCTTTTATGGTTACTGTTTCAAGCAAAACATTTAAAGTTTGATGGCCGCTGATTTCAAAATAAAAACAAATGAAATGAACTTTGAATGAATTAATAGATTTTTAACAGCAAGAAAATACGTTGCCAGTAAATGTCTTCTTTTTTTTTAAATGGTGATAAAATTCCTACTTACATTTTTGATATAGCGAAGTCCGAGCCATAAACGTTTCTTATTCAGCAGAGAAATATCACTGACATAAAACTGGGATCTGAAGTCCTCTACGGTTACTAATTGACTGTCTTCTTCTTCGCACTCACGTCTATATCAAGCAAAAGAAAAAAAATCACAGGCTTTAGATAAGAAGCAAGAAGATATTTTTTTATAATACAAAAAAAATGTGGCACAAGGCCAAAGATGATGATGGAAGAAAGTTGGTCTTCATCTGTCTTATATTAAATAATTTAGCTAGCCCCAATTAAAGCAATCTATATAATATTCCTTGCAACAAAACATCACATTTTTACTTACCATTTGTTATAGTGGAACATCCTTCCATCCTCGATAATAGAATGCTCTACTTTATAAAAGACGGCAACGAGCGGTACGACGAGGAAAAAGCACTTAAGCATTTGCCTGACTGCTCTATGACACTGTCAGCTCTCTGCTTCCGAGCAGAGAGCACAAACCCAGTCGTAGTTCCGCCGAAGGGTAGATCCACGACTGGGGAAAAATAGACAGAGATTTTTTGGCCCGGCTATATGGCCGGGAATACCCAATATAAAATGACCATGTGTCACATCTGGCCTTGCGTAGGATGGCTAGTAAATACAAAAGCTCTTAGTCATTCTCCTGACTTTTCTGTGACACTGTCAGCACTCTGACTTCGGGTGGAAGGCGCTCTCTGTTTCCGAGCAGAGAGCACAAACCCAGTCGTGGTTCCGCCGAAGGGTAGAACCACGACTGGGGAAAAATAGACAGAGATTTTTTGGCCCGGCTATATGGCCGGGAATACCCACTATAAAATGACCATGTGTCACATCCGGCCTTGCGTGGGATGGCTAGTAAATACAAAAATGCTCTTAGGCATTCGCCTGACTGCTCTATGACACTGTCACCTCTCTGCCTTCGGGTAGAGGGCGCTCTCTGCTTCCGAGCAGAGAGCACAAACCCAGTCGTGGTTCCGCCGAAGGGTAGAACCACGACTGGGGAAAAATAGACAGAGAGTTTTTGGCCCGGCTATATGGCCGGGAATACCCACTATAAAATGACCATGTGTCACATCTGGCCTTGCGTGGGAAGGCTAGTAAATACAAAAAGGTCTTAGGCGAAGGCATTCATTATTCGATAGTCGATTCCGCTCCGACCCGTGGCTTGCCTATATGCGTATTATTGTTAATTGTACTTTAGTACAATAAATCTGTATTTTTTATTCCTGGTGTGGAGTTCCATTCTTCAACTGATCTTTTTATACTGCATTCCTTTTCGGGATATATCCCCATTATTACTTCAAACACCAATACTTACCTACTATTTTTTGGCTGGTAGAGATCATCTCTCAGTTGCGTTTCTGTCCTCGTATAGAGTGAGGCTCCATTGTATCTTTCTCCGTGGACAGACATGCATCTGAGAAAAATTATACTGAGAGGTGCCCGGTCGTGGGGAACATTATCTTTAAGTTGCACTACCCTATTTCACCAAATAGGTGAATTGATGGTTGCCACTGAGGCTACCGCGAACGACGGTTGTGAGGACTGGACAATTTTTGGCTCACGCCCGTTTGTACGCGTTCAGTCTCTTCTTGTGTCATACCCACGTTTTAGTGGGAATACGCGGTAAATATCAATATTTACCTGCCATTTGTGGCAAGGATATGAGGCCAAAATAAGACAAGTTTATACATGCTGATCCCAATCCTGACATGCAAAGACAAGCTTGTACCCAGTTTCCACATCAGCAAAGACTGAGTAATCTGTGACCAGTGCCCCGAGCGTCCGCGCTCGTGTTCCCCACTATAAAATCCGACCTTGTGTCACAAATCGATCCAGTTTGAGAGTATGGTAAATACACTCATCTGCCACTTGTGCCAAGGGTATTAGACCAAAATAAAACAAGCTTAGACATGCTGAGACCAGTCCTGATATGTTAAGACAAGCTTTGTATTCAAGGCGTATACGGGGGCTGGGTAGTTCCTCACTTCAAAAACTAACCCTGTCTCACATCTCGCTCCAGTGGGGGAGCATAAGAAATACAATACTTACCTGCCAAAACCAAAAAAGACAATCTTAGACATGCTAAGACAAGCTTTGTACCCAATTGCTGCTTACGCGGTAACTGGTTACAACTCACTCCAGTAGGGGAGCGGCAAATATAATACTTACTTTGTTCAGGCAAGTTTTCTGCTGGGTCAGTATGACAACCAAAGACAAGTTTAGACATATTAAAACAAGCGTAGTGCTCAGTTACTACGCATGCGGTGGCTGGGTAATATTTGACCAGCGGGTCGAGAGTACACGCTCGGTTCTCCACATTAAAATCCGACCTTCTGTCACAATTCTTTCCTAACTACAAGCACCATAATGCATCAAAGATCCTATGAAGTCCTAACTAGTTCTAGATATAGAAATTGTCTTGGGCAGTGGGGAGTAAATTACTAACTAAAATGTTTTTCCAAGCGTTGTTTAGATGTGGCACAAGGTCGAAAGTATAGAGCATCTATTGAGAATCAAACTCACTATTCAGTTGTAACTGATCTAGCGAGACAAGCTTAATAACCATTACATTACTTTTTTCTGAGCATAGTTTACATGTGGCACAAGGCCGAAAGTGAGAGGCACCAGTGAGGATCAAACTCACTAATCAGCCGTAATTGTTCTAACGAGATAAGCTTAATTATCATTGCACCACGTCAAAATGCTCATAAGCAGCGAGACATAAGAAAAACAAGAATCATATGAATATACATTACTAGCAGTACCTGCAAAAATTCCAACGCTTTCCAATTTTTAATTTTTTTAATGAACCCTAATTCTCCCATTAATGATTAAATCAGCTCATGGTAAATTCCACGACAAAAAATATCCGTAGATATTCCCCTTTCGCATCGTTAAATATTTCGGTTTAACAACTTAAAAATAACTAGAAGGACTTGTGATAATTTTACGCTTTTCCAATTTGAATTTTCTAATGAATCTTAACTTTTAAGTTAATGATTAAACAATCTTTTTGAGAATTCCACGACTATAAGATACCCGTTAAATTTCTGCTATTAACACGTTAAATATGTGATCTTAAAAAATTTAAAACGTTTTATAATAACAATCATAAATATGAATACAGGTCATTATTTAAAGGAGTAAGAGGGTAAAAGTGAAAATACTCAAAATTGACTTAGTTTTCTATTTCACTGAAGTAGATGTATCGCCTCTTCTGTCTTCGCTTCATTTCTTTCTTTCTTTCTTTCTTTCTTTCTTTCTGTGAAACCAAAAAGCTTTGTTCAGCTTTGTGGGCAGAGGATAGGCAAGCTAGTATAGGTCTTTTCTTGCAATCTATCAGAAATGGTCTATTGTTTATATGAGGTAATGGCGGAGCATAATATACTAAGGATAATATAATAGGCCAACATTTAATGGCCACAATCAGGGTTTCGAAGAATCGCTTAAAAATTAATAGTTTCGTGCTTATTTTAAAACTAATTTGATAGTTGATTTCGAGCTAAATGGCATTTCTTCTCTTCCTGCAGGGTTTTATCATTTATTCAATAATAATTTTTAAGATGTAGAGATTTTAGATATTTAAGTTGATAGTTAATTTCGAGCTAGATGGCATTTCTAATCTCTTTCTTCAGGGTTTTATCATTTATTCAATAATAATTTTTAAGATGCAGAGATTTTAGATATTTAAGTTGGGGTGATCAGTTAGTTACGTTGCCATGATTTTGACCGTTTCGGTACAGATAAACATAGAAGATGACCTAACATTATATGTCGAATGATACAGAAAGTTCATTTTAGACCATAATAACAAAATATGGAGAAAAAAAAACAACATTAACAACTACAATACCAAAAATGACTACAACTTTGACGTAACAATGGAAAGCCCCGAATTATGCTTAATTATATGCATTTACATCATCAACAAACACTAGCAAAAATCATCAACAAAAAAGATATAGATTTATGCAGAGACGATAGACTGTAACGGGAACAATATGGAAAATTCAAGAAAACAAATTATAAAAATCTTCAACGATCTAGCATTTAAAATAGAGATAAAAAGTCTAAAAATAGTAAATTTCCCAGATATAACACTCAACTTAAGCAACAGCACATACAAACACAAACCCCACAGAAAATAAAACAACAACCCTACAGATATAAACAAAAAGTTCCAATCATCCTTCAAAATATTCAAACACATACCCATATCTATAAACAAAAGACTATCTACGAACTCAAGTAACATACAAATATTCAATAAAAATAAAGAAACATATGAGTCAGTACAAAAAAAAATAGTGGATACTGAAATAAACTTGAATACACAAACAAAGAGAAACCAGATAAAAGAAAAAGAAACAGGAAAAATATTTTCAACATAATAGAAAAACACTTTCCCAAACACAACAAACTATCAAAAATTATTAACAAAACACAGTTAAAATCAGCTACAGATGCATGCAAAATATGGAAAAATAATAAGGAACACAAAAAAATACTTAATAAAACTAATAACACTAACCAACAAGACAATAAAAACGAATCTAACTGCCGAAAGAAGGACAACTATCCATTTAATAATAAATGTCTTGCCAACAAAATAATATACAAAACTACCGTGACAAATGAAATTAATACAGAAGAAAAGATTAACATAGGAGTAACGGAAACATCGTTTAAAGAAACATTCAATAATCACAAAACATCATTCAACAGAGAAAAACAAAAAACAAAAACAATACAACGCTATCAAAATATATATGGAACCAGAAAGAAAACAATATTACCACCAAAATTTTAAATGAGGACTAGTAAAAAGAGCACTATCACACAGCAGTAATAGCAAAAGTAGTAAATTATGCATGGAAGAGAAGCTATCAATAATAAGTTTTAAAAAACAAAGTAAAATATTAAACAAAAGAAACGAGATATTGGGAAAATGTAGACATGCGGATGATTACTTACTTTACTATACAAACAAAAATAAATAACAACAAAATCAAACAAAGAAGAAACATACAAACAATATAACAATTAAAAACTAAAAATATAAATTCAAACACTATATCATGATAATAAGCGAAAAATAATAAACATAAACAAAACATATAAATAATATATTAAAAAGTACATACAAGCTCCCAATCACGACAAAAACAGAAAATATAGGACAACCAATAAAACGAAAAATTATGAAGAAAAATGTAAAGCACACAAATACAAATATACACAAAAACATCCAACCATGACCCAGAAAAAATAAACCGTCACGCGGCAAAACATACCAACACATTAAGAAAAAGATCAAACTAATAAAAAGAGGTCAACACAACAAAAGAACACAACCCAATTAAACACTCATTCAGGCATAAAATAAGAAAAACAGACAATAAAAATTTTCAAAAATCAAACAACTACATAAGAAAAATCAAAAAGATAATTAAACAAAAAGTAAAAGAAAAATCATCAATCATAAAAAAATGACAAACAACCAGTCACAAACCAGATCACTCTCACGAAATTAGAACATATTCTATATAAAAAAAAAAAAAGAAGGTATTTAACGGCAACGGCCCATAACGGTGTCCTCACGAAAGCTCGAAGTCGTCACAAATCTGTTCTGCCAGGAAACAAACTCTTTGTACTTATAAATGCTCTATCTACAACACGATATCAAGCACTTTACGATACATTCCATTAGTAAAACCACTGGAAAACAACAATATTGGCGGTAAAAATTATCACAATTAGACACTAAATGAATAGATAGATAGGTGGATATTTAAGTTGGGGAGATCAGCCGATTACCTTGCCATGGTTTGGACCTTTTCGGTTTCATTAGGTGATTTGTATTTGTAAATCAAGATTCATGCAAAAGGCCTGATGGAACAGAAACAGTTGAAACTATTGTACTGCAATCGGTTGATTTCCCCACTTTAAATATCTAAAATCTCGACATGTTAAAGCTCCATTTTCCTTCAAACATGTATTTCAGCACTTTCAATACAACTGTCCACTGATTTAATTTAAATCTGGCCTATAGCTGTTTAGTATATATATATATATATATATATATATATATATATATAAGAAAAATTAAGACAGACACGGTAGATCGGGAGTTTAGGCCGATTTCAGGTGAACGATCATGAGCTTCCGTCTTTATTGTACAAAGGATTTTACACGAATCGTGTAAATTGAAATAACGTGTCTGCCTTAATTTTTTTTTATATTTGCTTGATATGTATTTATATACATATATATTTAGAGCTTTCCCAGAGAGTTATCCTACCACGGTATGTTCAGGATGCTCATTTGGATTCTTCTATATCTACACCGCATGCTGATATATATATATATATATATATATATATAATGTTAGTTGTAATGATGTTTAGTGCCAAAATTGCTGTTTTATCAGTAGCTTACTGGTAGAAAAGTATTTTCAGCAAGCAAGTTTTTTGTCATAAAGTGCTCGATATCGAGATAAAGATAGAGCGTTAATAGAATTGATGTGGAGCAACTTGTCACTCGGCTGAGTAGTGTTATTTTACTCATGCCGACTTCGAAGTTTCGTGAAGGCATTATTGTGATGTCTTCACTCTTTAGGGATATATATATATATATCCTACAGCACGAATGCCGGTGTCCCCCAGGGCTCTATCCTGGGCCCGACGCTCTTCCTTATTTTCATTAACGACCTCCCAGATAAGATCAAGTCCCAAGTAGGCATCTAAGCAGATGACACCACAATATACTCCCGCACCAGTAAGAAACCTGTCATGGCGGACAGACATAATCTCGCTGCTGATCTTGAACGGGATCTACACTCTGTGGTGAATTGGGGCAAGAAGTGGCTTGTCAACATCAATGCGTCCAAGACCAAGCTGTTGTCTGTCAACCATCACAGGCAACCTCCCTGCCTCCCATAAGCATGGACCAAGCGATTCTCCCTGAGTGCAATACACTGCGCCTCCTCGGCCTTACCCTTTCTTCTGATCTCAAATGGAACCGCTACATCGAATCCATAGCTAAATCCACTGCTAAGAAGGTTGGATCACTGTGTCGATCCAGGATGTTCTTTCCGCCTGAATCCATCCTGCATATATACAAGTCTACCATTTGACCCTGCATGGAGTACTGCTGCCATTTATGGTCAGGCGCCCCTGCCGCTCACCTCAGTGTTCTCGACAGGCTCCAAAGGAGAGTTAGTAACATGATAGGTGCTGACTTGGCGGATCGACTACAGCCACTTCCCCACCGACGAAATGTGGCCTCCTTTTGTCTGTTCTATAAGTACTTTCATGGCTTCTGCTCAGACGAACTTAAGTCACTTAACAGGTGTTTACTCGTGCAACCAGAATGGCAACTGGGTCCCACCCATTCACAGTTAGGTTAGCCAAATGCAGACGACAATTCTATTCCTTCAGCTTCTTCTCTCGCACTTCCCGCCTATGGAATTCACTCCCATATTCTTGCTTTCCTGACGGCTACAACCTCCAGAAATTTAAATGCAATGTCAATACTCATCTACTAACCACTTGACTCTAGCCCTTCTCCCACCCCCGTATATCCTTCCCTTTCTCTCCCCTCTTGCAACTGTCATCACACCTGCATTTTCATCTTTCTATTGTTTCTTTCTAATTGGTTTGTAATCTTCTTCTCTCGCCTCTAATTAATTTTCTTTCAATTATGTAGCCCCCCGCACATCAGTGGCATTTACGCCTTGCCCGGGGTGAAATGATTAATATATATATGTATATATATAAGTAAAGAATGCCTAGTGGGCCAGACAGACCTACCTAGATTTCACCTAAACAGATCGTCAGGGAGCCAGCTTTCCCTGACGATCCGTTTAGGTGAAACCTATGTAGGTCTGTCTGGCTCACTAGGGATTCTTTACTTATTCCGCTCTACCTAAGTATTGAGGGCTTTTTATTAGTTGATTACTCGTGTCGGGTTTTTTTTTCTTTGGGCTACGTGCTGACTCGGTCCGAACTCTTTTGACTGATGTTCATTAAAAAAAAAAACATTTTTCCCTTCTTGGTAGATTCGTGGAAGGTTTTTTTTTTTTTTTTTTTGACACGAGTATAGTTATAATCTCTTATATATATATAAAATATAAGAATGTATCTGTAAAGGGACAAAATGAATAAATAGCGACAAGAAGAAAAACTATTTTTAACCGACGCGTTTCGTCCTCTGAGGGGCACATTGTTCTGATGAAGTCTCTCAGAAATACTTTCCTTCTTTTCCGTTTTTATTCATTCGTTTTATATATAATTAATTTAAAAAAACAAGGGAGATCATATTTTAGTAATAAAACTGAATATAGAATTAATATCTTATCAATGTTATATATTTTAACAATGATGTTAACTACCTGATGAGACATTGTTCTTTCAACGTCGAAACAAAATGTACAATTTTGTGGTAGTTTGTAGTTTGTACATGTTTTAAAGTAATAATTAATAATAAATCTTCATTGCTCTATTTTTTACATTGAGCACTGTTAAATTAATGTTTTGAACGTTGCAATTATTATCTTCGTTTTATTCATTCGGATATATATATATATATATATATATATATATATATATATAGTCATCCGCAGACAGATCTGTTTCACTGTATCACAGCTCATCAGTACGGTTAGACAGCCGATTGCTTTTTACCCAGGATTGAAACCCGACCGAATTGGCGTCAGTCGGCGATTCTACCTCTGAGCTATGGGCGCTCGATAGAAGGAGGCAGAAGTTTTTTAGCGTGTATATTATCATCATAAACGCCCAATAGCTGAGAGTGTTCTAATTCATTGCTGAATGAACGATGCATATATGCTAGAGTAGTTACTGTTTTTCTAAGTCTACCATTCTTCCAGAGTGCTCAGTCAGTGTGTGAGAGCGTAAATATATACACTACCGGCCATAATTATTAGGACATCACATTTTTTTAAAAGAAATGATTCATTTCATACTATTTTTAGTATGTATTGCCAAGTGGATAATTCTAAATGAAAATAGAATGTTTTGTTTTGTTTTTTGTTATTATTACTTTGCAAAATTTTACAAGGTAAGGAAGCAAAGATGAATCCCCCTCAATTTTCTCCATTCTTTCATTGATGAAACTGCAATATAGGTAATTATTAAATATTTATAAATCCATTTGATGCACATGTTATTGTGCAGTACTAACCAAAGAATCATTCTATTTTCATTTACAATTATTCACTTGGCAATAAATACTAAAAAATAGTATGAAACACTGGGATGGCCTAATAATTATGGCCGGTACTGTATATAATGAAGGGCTTGATACCACAGATCATTAATACTGATTTGAAAAGCAAGAAGGTATTTTTTTTAATTTATCCTTTAGGATCCTTTCAGACTAACACTTCAGAGGGTACCGTTAGCAAAATTAATTGACATAATAGAAAATTAATTGACATATATATATATATATATATATATATATATATATATATATATATGTCTGTATGTATGTATGTATTCATGGATACATACTGGGTCGCTACAAGGGTTTTGTCCCCTCACCCGCAGTCGAAGATACTCTACTCTATGATACGGAGACTCCATTCTACTACATCTCAATTTTATAACGTAGTATTCATATAAAAACAAATTTTATTGTTATCTAATTATGTACAATAATGGATCATATACAATGTAAATAAAAAATGCAACTAGAAAAATGAAACAAAGTAAAATGCCTCTAAATACAAATTAGAGACATGTCCTTATATAGTAAATAAATCAACAAGGCTTTTGCAGTAATTTTCAATTAAGATTTTTTTCTTAAAATTTGCTTGATTTTAGAACATTCAACATTACAGATAAAAAGTGGTGAATTTTATATAGTGTTTTTTTTTTAACTTAGCATCACCAAAACCAATTCAGAGATTTTGACGAAACAGAAGCCAGGATGATGTTAAAAACCGCAAAAGTTTGTCATCCTTTAATAGCCAGTCAGTTGTGCTTAGCTTACTTTGTAACGTATATAAATCTAGGTAGAAAAAAAAGCAAATGTTGATGAGATAGTTATGGTCACATAACACTGCCCGAAACACCCAATCATGTTTGAAACACCATCCCCTGGTTCGGGGTTAGTACGCACTGGCAATAGATAGATAGATAGATAGATAGATAGATAGATAGATAGATAGATAGATAGATAATGAACACATGGAGTTAGATATACAGATATGAAGAGACTGACATAGATGAGATGCGGCTAGATATACTGATATGAAGATATTGGCATAGATAGATAGATAGATAGATAGATAGATAGATAGATAGATAGATAGATCTTATAGAAATGTATTTAAGCAGTTTTTTTTTTAATGAAAATACATAAAATATGTAATTCACAATATTTGGGCCACGTTTAATATTTCGTTGTTACAATTTCCGTATTTTGTGGAAACACTTGTCAGATATTTAAATTTTCGTCTTTGCTTTTCGGCACCTCGAATTCATCGTTCCTTCTTCTGACAACCATGCATTCTGTCTGCCTTACAATTGATTTCTAGATAAATTTTATTCGATAAACTTGCATTGTCAATTGAAAGATTGCATATGATTAAATATTAAATTTTACAGTGAACAGTTTTGAAACGAACTAAAATATGTTAAGAAGACTTTAACTCAAATTCTAAAAAAACTTGCAAATACTCACTTGGCATTGAACCAATCAAGTTCTTCGGGAAAATATTTATAACAGGTTCCATTATATTCTTCCCATCCGTGATCATTGTCACACTTATAGGGTATGTCTAAATATAAACAGGAATTCATTAATACCATTAAAACAGCACATTAACATTAAAAATACATTAAAAATAATCAGTTCATGTCATTAAAAATACATTAACATAGTATTTTAATGTCATTAAAATAATAGCAGTAAAGTGAAATGAAAATAATCAGTTTATGTCATTACAGATTATCCATTAATGCCATTAAAATAATACATTTGCAGTTAAAATGCTATTAAAACAATCAATTTATGTTACGAACATAATCTATTAATACCATTAAAAAAAGTCGTGTGTGCGTGTCCGTTACTTCTAGACTCTGAAACGGCTGAACCGATTTTCTTGAAAATTTACACAGTTGTACTATAAGCGTCTGCGAGTGTTCTTAGCTAGGTTTTGTTTCGAGGTACCGCCGATAAATAAGGAAAATCGATAATCGAAAAAAATCGGGTTACAGAAGGAGTGGTCCAATTTTAATCAAATTTAATACACTCATAGACAAAGACATAATTCAGAAGTTTCAAGGTTGTAGTTCTTACAATAGTGCAGAAAATCAATAATATATATATAAAAGACAAGATGTTTGTGTGTGTGTCTGTTTATCTGCCTGTATGTCTGTATTTTTTTCAGCACTTTTATTTTAGTTTTTGCTTCGGGTTTTGGCTCTAAGTAGGCATAATTGTAATTCTTAGTCTCAGCCATAATACCATTTACTCAGAGGTCTTATTTAGCCTTCAGAATTAAGTTTACAACGAAAAAAACCTATTTGATATCGATACCAGGAAATCAAAATTTGACTTACATCCATTCATTTTTCTTTCAGTCTACGGTTTCGCTTTAACTGGAAACAACTATTGCTATTTAGTCTTTCGTGCCAACGTCTAAAGAGTCTGAGCTCCAGGACCATGGATTAGTTTCAAAGCTTTCATTACACCCGAGCAACGCCGGGCTATACTGCTAGTAGTTAATATTAGAAGAAAATTGGTGGCAATTTCATTTAACAGTCGTTAACAATTCATTTAACAGTCGTTAATTTCTCGGTAAAGAAATTAATGGCATGCAACAGTTTCCTTTATTTTGATTTCTGTTGATTTGCTTGGCTCTGTTACAATTTGCTTACGATACAGTGATTTTTAACTTAAATGCTAAGACTAACAGGAAGCTTCGCCTGCCACGTGTTACCAAGAGCCTGATATTCTTCAGCGATTACATAAGTATTTATTAGTGTGTTTATTATGTTTTTCTTAGTCTGGCACAAGGATATGTCACGCTATAATATCGATGAAATGCCTTTCTTCGAACGTCAATTTGAACTCAAGTTCAGTCTAAAGTTCAAGTAAAACTCATATATACAATCTATCTAAACACTTCAAACATCCTCTACGTATGGAGTACACACAGTCAAGTATCATACGTCATACACACTTGGGTGATCATGTCTCTTTCGAGACATAACTGACTGGGCAGAAAGTTTTCCTGTAGTAAGTTGCCATTACCTTCTGCAGTAGACTGGTTGCCAACCAAGGCTACAGAACTCAATCTGTCCTGCTATTCAACCCATAGCTTGATGGAGAAAGGAGGGATTAATACCTTCCCCAAGGGTATTTGCGCGTAGGTGAATGCAGCGAATTCAACTGGAATTCGATCTCGGCTCTCCGATTCCTAGTTCCGAGACAATATCCCCTGAACCACAACGCACATCTCTGGATCCATGGCTCAGTTATAACAAATTTAGTATAAAAAATAATGGAATTTGACAAAGAATAGACTGCGATAAAGTTAGTTTCTCCCAACACCGCAAATTGCTACGGAACCAAAATATTAACGAGACAACTCGAGTTATCTTCATATGGATGTCATGCTCGTTCAGAAATATCTAAACTGCCTGCTGCATACAATTGCTTACCCTGTTCAATGATTAAAAATGGCTTCGTGCGAACGAAGTCTGCAGGTTTTAGTGAGGACCATTCTTCTTTTAACCTTATGGACAGATGCTATAGAACAATGTCGAGTCTGATCAGTAACTAGGTTCATGACCCCTTGGGAATACCAGGTGCTGAGGATTTGGAAATGATAGCTTACCTCTTGATCTTTCGCAAATGTAGGCCTGTACGGCGGAACATGATTTATCATTCAGTCCGTGGCCCCATAGTTCGCTGCACCATTCCAGACCTCTCCAGTTATTGGGTTCGTAATCATTCCAGACACTAAAGGCAAATAAAAATATTCTCGCAGTAGTACAAAATCTATTTATAGCAGTAAAAAGCAAACGCATTAAAAAGCATTTCATAACGAAAAAAATATTACAGCAAAGAGATAATAAAAATATATATATTACCCTCCCCAAAATATCGAAATATGATTAATATTAAAAACAAATAAATCGGTCCCGTCTTTTCAGATTAAAAATAGAGTAGAAAAATCTGCACAGCGACTAAAATATTATACAGCCCCAGAATCATGCTATATATGATATTCAAGCCCGCCAGGCATTCATTCTGCTTACAAAGAGATGGCTTGTAGAACTTTATATATGTCAAATGACAATCAGTATTAGCGTTATTCATCACTGAGAACATTTCCGGGCTATAAGAATGGGCACACTGCCGGATTTTATTCAAATGTTCACTGAAGGCGATATATTAACACACATATGTAAATTGTGCACCTTTCCTTTGCGAATATTTACTCATAATTGTTGATTGATCTGGACTTCTAAACTCTGCCAAGGCTCTTCCTATATATTCTGTCTCGTACTGACATCTAATGTTATAAATTACAGAACTAGCATGATGGGTAGGCAGACACCCTATCGGATCGTTCTCAGCAAAGGATAGGCAGCAAAAATTAGGTGGATTGGTGGAAAAAGAACAGGTTCTGATATAAACTGAAATTTGCTGAGCAAATTTCGAACCCAGGTCACCAAAACACATTTTTTTGTCCTCGAATTTTTTCCTGTTGACCGATAAACGGGTTTTGTTGTTTTTATCGTAATTATATTTCAATTGTATATTTTCTAAGGTAATATATAATGTTTGCTGTCCTCTTTATTACAAAAGGCGAATAAAAATTTACATTCTAATATGTAAACTATTGTTTTTCCATTTGTTTTTTTTTAATCAGTTCATCCCAAGTAAGGCAATAAAGCCGCTAGAACACAAAAGGTTACTGAGCGTTAGAGAATATGTAAACAAAAAAATACTGTTAAGGAGAGAAGACAATAAAAGAACAAGAATTAGGAAGACAGAAAATAACAATTGACATTGCATTTAAATTTTTGAAGATCAAAGTTTATTGGGAAGCAAGAATCCAAAAGGGAGTTCCACAAGCGAGAAGCGAAATCGAGGAAAATGTTAGCATAAAACTTACGGTTACATCTAAATATTTCAACTGCAATAACATAAGAATCCTCCGCAGAATGCTTGCGTCCAGAATCGTACAAAATATCGCATTTTTTAAAATCATCTCACCTCGAGCAAGACAATAAAGCCACTAAGACGCAGGAGGTTACTAAATGGTACAGAGTATGAGAAAAAAAACTATTAAAGAGAGAGAACAATAAAAGAACAAGAATTAAAACAGAATATGACGATTAACATTGAATTTAAATTTTTCGAAAATCAAAATGAACTGGAAAGCAAGAAGCCGGAAGAGAGTTCCATAAGGTCTACGTGCCATAGAAAAAATTGATATTGCTCTTACATTTGGATTAAAGTTACCCAGTCGTCACTTTCCAGCCTCGACCGAGTTAAAAAGCATGTGTGCAGCCTAGTGGTTAATGAATTGTTTCCTAATCCTACAATCCTTTTCCCACAGATAAAATATTGCTAGCGTCTCGCTACTCTGTCGCTATATTTATGGTAGATATTTGGGCGAGCTACATTCCTTGGTTCTACCAGTTCAGACCTTCACAGCAAGGACCCGCCATGCCAGATGTACACTGGGTTGATTCATTTTTTATTTCCTGCATATTCCATTAGTGAGGAGGAAGTTCCACTCAGACAGCATTGTGGATCAAACTCCCGAAAGGATACTTCCTTGATCACTACAATCTCTTCAAGTCTAGGCTCAACCGTTATCTATGCTACATGAAGCACTTCTAGCTCCCTCCCTGTTTTTTACAATAATTTCATTTAGTAACCCTCTATCTTGAGTTGCTCTTGCGTCTTGTATTGGGGAACAATAGTAAAAAAGATGTGAATTGTTATGCATTCTTGGAAAAGATAATGTAGTAGTTTCTCGTTTCCTTTTCCACGGTTTGGATTCCAGAGTGCCCCTCTCCATCCAAGACTGGTACTCTCAATTAAACTTCTTCAGATCTTAAGTGTAACGCATATATACGATCCATCGCTAAAGAAAAATAGTCAGCTCCTTATACTGTCCCAGAAAGTATCTGACTCCTCCTGACATACTATATCTTTACAAGAACCAAGTCAGATAAAAAATGGAGCGTTGCTGTTTATACCTGGAGTGGATTTGCCAAATCCTCACTTTCCAACCTTGACAGAATTCATAGGCATTTACGCGGCCGTGTAGACGATTCATTATCGTCTATCCTAAAACCCCTTTTACAACCGACGCAACATCCCTATTCTATTGTTATTTCCATGGAAAATATCTATATATTAATACCGTACTACCTACGTGTCATGCCCTAGAAAGAGATATGAACACACGCAGGACAACTTACACACAAACAGGCAGGATAAATGAAAGAAAACGTCGAACAGGAAATACAAAACGAAAAAAGAATTACTGTAAAATATATATTATCGAAGAGAGAGAGGGGGACAGAGAGAGAGAAAAAGGGAGAGATTGAGCGAGAGGGAGAGCGAGAAAGAGAGAGAGGGAGAGAGAGCGAGAAAGAAAGAGAGGGAGAGAGAGCGAGAGAGAGAGAGAGTATTATTGTACTTAAAACGTTTTAGATAATAATTTTAAGTCATTCTTTGCTGTTTTCATCTTTTATTCTCCTTCAATTAAGAAAATATTTTCATCCGTTTATTTTATTTTTTTTATTTTATCCAATCGTTTTCTTTACTTCTCGCTGCGGATATCATGGACCGAGCATGTGAGCAATGATGAGGTTTTGGAAAGGATGGAGACGAAAAGGAAATTAATACTGAGCATCAGAAAGAGACAACTAAAGTTCCTGAGACATGCAATGAGGAAGGAGGGCTTGGAGAACCTGATACTATGCCAGATAGAGGGAAAAGAGAAAGAGAAAAGTAGCGGATAACATATTTGAAAGACCTGATCAGATGGATGGCGGAACGAGGGTTACATGGTGCAACAGGAGAAAGCGTACTAAGAGCCACCAGGGACAGGGAGATGTGGAAAGCCATGATCGCCTACTTCCTGAAAGGATATGGCACATAGAAGAAGAAGAAGAAGAAGAAGAAGAAGAAGAAGAAGTAAACAACATAGCAAGTCGTAGTTTTTATACTATAATACAGTAATACCTGACTGGGTAACTATTGTAATGAATGAAATTAAATCTATTTTGTAAATGCATGATATTTCCGGAGAAAATCATTGTAATGGAAAAAAGAATAAGACAACAAAGAGAGGCGGCCGGCAAGAGAACTGTAGAGAAAAAAACGAGAACAATTACAAGCAAAAGAGAAACAAGCAATCCGTAAACATAATAGAGAACGAATACAAGCAAAGAGAAATGATATGAACGAAGAAGACAGAGAACTTTATATTTATCATTGAAATTGCAATATTTTGTTAAAGTTGTTAAGCTCAAATAGTTAACGATGTGGTGAGGGAATTTCTATAGATATTTTATTCTAGAATTCACCATGAGTTTATTCAGTCACTAACTGAAAAATTAAGATTCATCAAAAAATTAAGATATGAAAACCGTGAAATTATCACGGGTCTTTCTAGTTTTGTTAAAGCTGAAGTATTTAACGAGGCGATAGGATCATTTCTACGGATATTGTATTGTCATAGAATTTGGCATGAGCTTAATCAATCATTAACTGAAGAAGCAAGATTCGTCAGAATATTAAATTAAGAAAACCGTGAAATTTTCACAGGTTAAAACTAGTCCTGATGAATTTCCTCTTTCCGCCAGTTCAGATTTTTACAGCAAAAACTTGCCAAGCCTTTAACACAGAGGTATACTATTCGAATTCTCTTCGCATTTCATTGGTAGAAGCAAATTTTATTCATTTAGCCAAGCCTAAGAGCCACCTTTTTTATGGAACAAAGTTTGATATAATGTAGAAATTGAATAGTTAATGGTTGACCACTCTTATTCGAGGATATACCCGTCTACTAGGGCAGCTAGATGACGCCTGCTGAAGCACACTTGTGTTTGTTCAACACCCACATAGCCCACCTGTGGTTTATACTGCAACTATAATGAGCGGACGTAATTTACAGTTTCTGGGAGAGAGCGCGTTATCTAGCATGAACAACAGTCTGAACAAGGCCAGGACGCTCGGTCACGATGACTTGTGACTTCAAGCTAGCGCAACCATCGACGACTCCTCGAAGGGAGCCGTCTACCCAATTTCACTCACCATGGTATGTTTTAAACAATTTCCAAAGGTGCCGCACTCTTGGATCGTCTCCTCCAGACCGATAACAACAAAAAGTTATCCTACAAATCGACCATGATGAAAAGAACTCGGGCTTCGGGGTCATAAAGCGAATGTTCTAGTCACGGGCCCCTTCTAGAAATTTACTGCTCTGACAAATCAAACACACTGAAATTTGAACATGGGTTCTACGGCCGGAACACTAAGCATCAACATCAGCAAATCAGAGACAGGCATTTTTTTGAAAATGGTGAGGTGAACGTTGGTCATATGCAGACCCAGGTGAAATCAAAACAGTGACGCCCATTAACTTGACATAAGTTTAATGGTTCTGTGGTCCTAGGGTCGTTAAAAACGAGAGAAATGTCATGCCACTCTGTTACTTTTTAATTTGATATCGTTAATCCTGGGTAGGACGATAAATTACATTCGGCAGCAATGCCTCTGATCGGGAGATTGAAGGTTGTGAGGAGAGTGGAGCTACCACTTAATTGCTGTTGTTCCCAGGTCCACTCTGACCAGAGGCGATATCACCAGTTACAGCCCTAGCTATGGGAAAATAGTTATCCCTCAAGTAAAAAAAAAAAAAAACACTATCAAAGTATAAAAATACATATTTATGGTGAAATCACCAACGATATGAATTTATAGTAAAATGACCAAGAATACATTTTTTTCTGTAGCTGAAGCATTGCGTTCAAAATATATTTCATTGAAGCCATAAAAATGTGTTCAAAATATTCAAATTTCGACATTAAATGACCTATAAAGACTGATCAGTTCTTAAAAGAATTAACCAAACAAACAGCATGAAAGAACACTTCCTGACATTAATCCATATAAAATCCTACAATTTCTTAATTCAAACTGTGTTCCAAAATATAACTTCAACAACATTGCAATATAAAACACACATATCAGCACTTGTAGGATTTATATCCATATAAGCACACACACACACACACACACACACACACACACACACACACATATATATATATATATATATATATATACAAAATATGAGTATCATCAACCATATATTTAATTGTAAATATTTTTAAAGCAAATGACCAGCAATACATTTTATAGTAGAATTACTAACAATACACTTTTAAGGCAAAATGACCAGTAATACATCTTATAGTAGAATTACCAGCAATACACTTTTAAAGCAAAATGATCAGCAATACATCTTATAGTAGAATTACCAATAATACACTTTTACAGCAAAATGATCAGCAATACATCTTATAGTAGAATTACCAATAATACACTTTTACAGCAAAATGATCAGCAATACATCTTATAGTAGAATTACCAATAATACACTTTTACAGCAAAATGATCAGCAATACATCTTATAGTAAAATTACCAATAATACACTTTTACAGCAAAATGATCAGCAATACATCTTATAGTAGAATTACCAATAATACACTTTTACAGCAAAATGATCAGCAATACATTTTATAGTAGAATTACTAACAATACACTTTTAAGGCAAAATGACCAGTAATACATCTTATAGTAGAATTACCAGCAATACACTTTTAAAGCAAAAAGATCAGCAATACATCTTATAGTAGAATTACCAGCAATACACTTTTACAGCAAAATGATCAGCAATACATCTTATAGTAGAATTACCAATAATACACTTTTACAGCAAAATGATCAGCAATACATCTTATAGTAGAATTACCAATAATACACTTTTACAGCAAAATGATCAGCAATACATCTTATAGTAGAATTCCCAATAATACACTTTTACAGCAAAATGATCAGCAATACATCTTATAGTAGAATTACCAATAATACACTTTTACAGCAAAATGATCAGCAATACATCTTATAGTAGAATTACCAATAATACACTTTTACAGCAAAATGATCAGCAATACATCTTATAGTAGAATTACCAATAATACACTTTTACAGCAAAATGATCAGCAATACATTTTATAGTAGAATTACTAACAATACACTTTTAAGGCAAAATGACCAGTAATACATCTTATAGTAGAATTACCAGCAATACACTTTTAAAGCAAAATGATCAGCAATACATCTTACATTAGAATTACCCAAATAGTCTTTTATAGCAAAATGACCAGCAATACATCTTATAGCAGAACTACCAATAATACACGTTTAAAGCAAAATGTCTAGTAATACATCTTATAGTAAAATTACCAACCATACACATTAAAAGCAAAATGACTAATAATACATCTTACAGTAGAATTATCAAGGATACACTTTTAAAGCAAATTGACCAGCATATACATCTTATAGTAGAATTCCGAACCATATACTTTTTAAAGCAAAATTGTTAGTAATATATCTTACAGTCAGTCAGTCAGTCGGTCAGTCAGTTAAGTGCCATACGTGATACACGCTTGGGCGATCATGTCTCGAAAGAGACATAACTGACTGGGCAGAAGATTATCCCGCAGTAGGTTGCCATTGCTTTCTGCGGTAGACTGGTTGCCGACCAAGGCTATAGAACCCAATCTGTCCTGCAATTTAACCCATAACTGGAAGGAAGAGACGGATTAATACCTTCCCCAAGGGTATTTGCGCGTAAGTGAATACATGATCGCCCAAGCGTGTATAATGTATGGTACTTAACTGACTGACTGTCTGTTTATCTATCTTACAGTAGAATTACCAAAAATAGACTTTCAAATCAAAATGGCCAGCAATACATCTTATAGTAGAATTGCTATCAATACACTTTTAAAGCAAAATGACCAGCAATACATCTTACTGTAAAATTAGCAACAATATACTTTTAAAGCAAAATGACCAGCAATACATCTTACAGTAGAATTACTAACAATACACTTTTAAAGCAAAATGATGACAATACATCTTACAGTAGAATTACTAGCAATACATAGTTATTGCAAAACGGCCAACATTACATTTTATCTGTAGCTTGAGGTATGAAATTGTGTTCAAAATATTTAAATTTCGGCATTTAGATGTTGATATGCCGCTAATCAAAATCATCAAATCAGCTTTAATTTTTTTCTTTTTATCATATTCTTTTACACTTAGTAACACCTTGTATCTTAGTATCTTTATTGCCTTACTTGGGTTAAAATCATTTTTAAAATAGTGATTTGGAGTTTTTAATCTATATTAATATGGCAAAAAACACGATGCTTTTTGACCACAGTGCGTCTTGTGCAACTCAGAACGGATTGAAACCAGCTCCCGAGCCCTGTTTTTTTAAACTCGTTCTGTCTCATGTGGTGGTCGCTAAAGTAAGTCAAAGTTCAAAACACTCAAAATCTGATGAGTGTTGTTGCATGTGTTTTACATCATGTGCATCTCACCGTATTCCGCTAGGTGTGGCTGGGGCTCAGAAATATAAGCAATGTTTGTTCAACTAGTTTCATATTTTTCTTTCTCCTGATAAAAAGAGACCGCGTGTCTCCTGTGGAGTCCATTCGTGTCAATACTAAAGAAACCAATTTATATTTCCATTCTCTATATATTCCAATGTTTCATTAAAAGAATGACACTTAAAATTTTCGGGCGAAACCTCTCCACAATAATTCTCGACTTTTCTACAAAGACGCACCTCTCCAAGAACCATTTTAACTATTTATAAATTTTGTCTTTTTGTTATTTCTCCTAAACTTTGTTCCGTCATCCATTTACTCAAGCTCATACTTATTCTGAGCACCGTGTTTCTTCAGGATGTAGGAGATTATGGCTCTCCACAATTTCTTCTCCTTCAGAGCTCTTAATAAATGTTGTCTTTTTGTTATTTCTCCTAAACCTTGTTCCACTATATACTTACCCAAGCTTTTTCTTCTTTGTGCCTTGTCTATTCAAGATGTAGGTGAACATGGCTCTCCACAATTTCCTCTCCTTCAGAGCTCTTAATAAATGTTGTCTTTTTGTTATTTCTACTAAACCTTGTTCCACCATCCATTTACCCAAGCTCGTTCTTCTTCTATGTGTCTTGTCCCTTCAGAATGTAGGTGATCATGACTCTCCACAATTTCCTCTCTTTCATAACTCTTAATAAATGTCATCTTTTTGTTATTTCTCCTAAATCTTGTTTCACCATCCATTTACTTAAAATCATTAAGTTTGTTATGCGTTTGTCTATATTTTTGAGATGAAGTATTTACATTATTTACATTATTTATATTGTTGTCCCCATCTTTGTTCCCATATTCATAACGTTTCAGCAATTGTACGCTCCGAACTTCTTCAGGTGATTGGAATTTTAAAACCAAACTCTTTATTCCGATCACTACAGTAGATTGTTCTAGTTCTATGAATCTTGCTACTTCCGGATGTTTTAGTTTTTTCCATTTAAATTAACTCTCTAAGTTTTTGTTCGCTACTGCTGTCGCCAGGTATTGATCTCACAACTCTTTGAGTCAAGTCACTAGATCTAACCAACACTATTGGGCCATGTGAAGACACATGGATATAACTAAAATATCCGAAAGTGGTATGACTTATGGAATGAGAACATTCTACTCCAATGATAGAAATAAAGAGCTCAGTTTAAAATTCCAGTCACCTGAGTAATTTCGAAGCGTACAACGGCCGAAACCTCGTGAATATGACAATAAAGATGAGGACAACAGTCTGAACAATGTAAATAATGCTATGTGTTGGTTTTCTCTGTCCGTCTTGACTTCAATCGATCCTGTGAGTGTCAAGTTTTTCATGCCCTCTTTCCTCATTATGTGTTCTAGAAATTTTAAGTGTCTCTTCCTGGTGTTAATTATAAGTTTCTTTTTTGTTTCTTTTTGTAAACTTCATCATTGCTCACATGTTCGGTCATGTTATTCTCAGCATCCTCCAGTTGAACCACATTTCTGCTTCAAGTCTTTTCTTCATTTGTCAGGAGATCGTCCAACATTCATTGCCATATAGAAGGTCGGCTATTATATTAACAGTTCAGTAGGCCTTTCATTGTTTCTAACGTGACTCGTAGTGAGAGAATAAGAAAACTTTAGAGAGAACTGAAATCATAATTCTAAACAGGAAACATGAGATAAACTAATAATCTTGTTCAAAAGACCGGGGAGAAGTATGAACCGGGCGATGGACGAACCTATCTACTCCTATTAAGACAAAAAATGAGTTAGTTGATAAAATTTCAGAGTTCAGGCGGAGACGTTAGATATAAAATTGACATTGATTTTAGAAGGAATCGAAAACCCAATTCTAAACAGGAAACAATGGAGAAACCTCAACTATTGCTCAAAAGATCAGGAAGGAGTGTGAACCGATAGGCGAACTTATTTATTCCTATTAGAGAATGAGAGAAAAAAATGAAATAAATAGTGAATAAAATATCAGAATTCAGGCGCAGACGTTAGGAATACAGAGCAAAAGGAGACTTTACAAAGAACCTGAAACCCCATCCTAAACAGAAAACAAGGAATAAACTACTAGTCCTGTTCAAAATACTGGGAAGGAGAGTGAACTGGATACAAGGCGAACCTATCTACTCATAGTGAGGAAAGAAAAAACGCAAATCAATAGTAAATCAAATTTCAGTGTTCAGACGGAGATGTCAGAAATATAAAATTGAAGTAGATTTTAGAAGGTTCTGGAAATCCCATCCTAAACAGGAAACAAGGGATAAATCTCTAACACTGTTCAAAAGACCGGGGAGGGATGTGAACCTTGTAAGGAAAACAGCTTTTCTCACAATTACCATCGGAATGCATTATATGAAATTTTAGTATAAGAATTTATTTTAATAGAGTTTAGTATTAGAATGGATTTTAATAGAGTTTATTAACAGAATTCATTTTAATAGTTTTGTATTAGAATGCATTGTATGTGACTTTTGTCTAAGAATATACTGTAAATGATTTCATTAAAGAAATTAATATTAGAAAAGCTATAACAGAAGACGTGAAAAGTGTAATTTCTTGAAAAATGCCTGATGAGTAACATTTTATAAATTTCAACCGACAATAACCCTAATTGTTCTGTCAATTAATATCAAATGTTTCCTTATGATAAAATAGCTCATCTCACTCTTACTATTCCCGACAATCTACGCAACAAATACAATGTTGTTTCTCTTTCAATCTATTTCAGTCAGTGGAATAGAAAAATAAAACATTTCTAGCTTTGTTCTCAAGCTTATTCCCTGCCTCATTTAACTTTTCTATCGATGAGCAGAAAACGAATTCATGGAAACCTCCAGTAGCCAAGCAAATTTTTAACTCGAATAAAATCCATTCTTCAAGGTCAATGAAGGTTTTAAACAAGGATTGATTTTTAGTTATATTTGCTGAATATGGCAGAGCAGGGCAAATATTGAAGTCAAATTTTGTTGGCCAATGTTTATTTGCCAATGTAATCAGCTTTAGAAAATCTTCTTTTGTACCTGGACTCATATTCTGATGATACATGTAGGCAAAAAATATTCAACTAGATCTACCAATATTCAAATTCAACAAAGACCCTTTGATAAAAAATGAATGACTTCCATAATGATGTTTTAATATAGGTCAGTTGGAGAATTCTTAAAACAAAAACATTTTCAAAATAAACAAAGAAGATATAAAGAAATAAATCAAAGAGTGGGAAAATATAGAAAGAAATGCAGGAATTGAGCAATTTTAAGTGAAGAAAGAAAGAAAGAATCTAATTATATGAACTGAAGGAAGAAAGAAAAAACAAATAAATACATAAATAAATATTAACAGAATTAGAAAGAAAGAAAAATGAAGGAATAGAATGGTATAAAAGAAAGAAAGAAAGAAAGAAAGAAAAAGAAAGAAAGAAAGAATATAACAGATGAATTAATAGGAACTGAGTCAGAATAACAAAAAAGATGAAAGAATAAAATGATATGAAATAAAAAAGAAAAAAGAAAGAGAGATGAATGAATTTGAACTGGATAAGAAGGAAATAATGATGCAACACAGTGATAAGAAAGAAAGAAAGAAAGAAAGAAAAACAGAGTTAATGAATGACTATGAACAAGATGAGAAAGAAAGAAAGAAAGAAAGAAAGAAAGAAAGAATGAAGCAACACAGCGATATAAGCTGAAGAAGAAAGAAAGAAAGAAAGAAAGAAAGAAAGAAAGAAAGAAAAAGAAATGTTGAATATGAACTGGATAAAGAAGAAAGGAATAATAAAAGGACAGTGTGTTATGAACTGAAGAAGGAAGAAAGAAAAACGAATGAATGAATGAAAGAGATGAATGAATATGATCTGGATAAGAAATAAATAATGAAGGAACAGTGAGATATGAACTGAAGAAAGAAAGAAAGAAAGAAAGAAAGAAAGAAAGAAAGAAAGAAATTATAGTAATTCTCTATAAATTAAATTTGTTAAAAGCGAGTTGATACATAAAAGATAATGATTAATTCGTCTCTTCGGTACGTATCCATCTTGCAACAATAAATAATCTTTTTATCCATATCTGATGGATACATTTTGAATTTGACTGTTTAATGTATTTGTCTTTGTAGCCCCCTTTCGTTATCTGTTCCTTTGAAGTGCAGAAAAAATTCGGAAATATCGTATTTCTCTCAAATTCATGATAAAAAATTAATTATTATATGAAAATAAAACACGAAGTATCAAATATTTTATTTTTCAAGAAAAATATCTATGATTATTGTAACTTCTTCTTGCTTTAATCTTCTTCTAAAAGAAGAAATAATACAAAACAAACAATTGTGTGAACTTTTGTTGTTTTTGGAACCCAGAAAGACCAACCTATTGTCATCGGTGAACCAAGCAGAATAGTGTCTTTAACAGAAGGAAAAAGAAAAAAAAGAAGAAAAAAGGACAGGAACTTTCAATAAATTCCTTTTTTTTTTCTCTAAACAAAAATATGTTGTATTGATGTGAATTATTTAATTGAAAAAAAGATTTTTTTCAGGAATGTACCAGTAATTGACTGTTTTTATTATTTAGTATAATTTAAAATATGAGAATTTTTTTTACATTTTCATTTTAATTTATTTTTATTACAAATTATTAACATATGGAAAGAAATACATTATGAACGAACAAAGTAATATGAACTAAAGAAAGAAAGAAAGAAAAAAGAAAGAAAGAAAGAAAGAAAGAAAGAAAAGGATGAATGAATATGAACTGGATAAAGAAGAAATAAATAGTGAAAGGAACAGGATGATATGATCTTAAGAAAGAAAGAAAGAAAGAAAGAAAGAAAGAAAGAAAGATTAGGAACTGCATGAGAAAGAAAGAAATAATGAGGAAACAGATTTATATGAACAGAAAAAGAAAGAAACAAACAAACAAACAAAAAAGAAACAAACGATGAAAGAATGAATGAAAATAAGAGAGAAGCAAATAAGGAAAAAAGAGAGTGATATAAACTGAAGAAGAAACACTAAATGAAAGAGATAAATGAATATAAATTGGATAAAAAAGAAAGGAATAATTAAGAAACAGTGATATCAACTGAATAAAAAAAAAATTTATATCGTAGTTCGAGCAAGAAAAAGAATGACATGATTTTAAAGCGTTTTTGCTGTTTATCTAAAATGCGTTCAGATCTTATGTCATGTTATGCTCTATATCACGGCATTAACAAAAACTGAAAATCCCTAATTACCTCTAAGTAGATATTTTGTATCAAAATACGCCCTGTGCAGGCATATTAATTTATATAATCCCTCTCTATGTCTGTCTGTCTGTCTGTCTGTCTATCTATCTATCTATCTATCTATCTATCTATCTATCTATCTATCTATCTATCTATCTCTATTCGCATTTAATCAACTCCAAACTGAAAGTGGCATATTGCTAAAATCTCAAAAAGATCCTATTAACATTATTCTTATTAATATTATAATGACATATCATAAGACACATGCAGTTGTCGAAGTTTTATTTGAATATATATATATATATAGTGTGTCGAGGCAGCAAATAATTTTCTAAACATATACTGTTAAATATAAGAGACAATGAATATCTATTATGTTAAGTCATGAGCCGTTCTGAACATCGTATTTTGGCTTTGATTTCAGACAGATTTTAGTCAACAATACGATAATCCTCACTCATACACACAGTAAAAAGAACCTTCAGATATTAAAGGCCATCTACATTAAATCCAAACAACCCTCAGTTAATAAAATCACGTTTAAATCTGGTTATAACACATGATATTGCATTTAAATATATGGTTCTGTTATCATTTCAAGCTCTCACGCGGTGTGACGTCATAGAACCACATTACAAATTTACGAACTGCGTTTGCTATTTTTGGTAACTATTATTGTTGCTTAGCAAAGTTTTATGTCAACACAAGATAAAATCGTCGCTGATGGTGGATGTTTTTATGTTACCGTCCTTGTAGATCTCTGAAGATGGCTCATGTGAACTGAAAGCTTAGAACCAACTTAATAAAAAATTATCCAAATTTTGGAGAATTTTTATCTTTATTTTCACTTGAAATTAAAGCCAAAATACGATGTTTAGAACGGCTCATGATTGAACTTAATAGACATTCATAGTCTCCTTTATTTAACTACATATTTAACTACATATATATATGTAATTATGCTCTCATTACGATTGAGCTTTCTAGAGAGGAAAATTTTAAGAACAGTTACCACTTCTGCGATTTAACCCCCTTTCTTTATTTTTCAAATCTACGTGTCAGCAGTCTAACTGCCTTGCATAATTTGACACCTGCTCTTACGCGTACTCTTTGATTATATGTTGCGTATATATATACTTATGTCTGAATGCGTGTGTGTATTCGCCGAACTGATGTAATTATGTATATTTCTTAAATTTTCTCTTTTAAGGGAGCAATCTTTATTTTTTCCGTTTTATTTTTCGGGGTATTTGTTTGTGAATTTCACTCGTGTAAAATCTTCTGTACAATAAAGACGGAAGCTGATGATGGTTCGCCTGAAATAGGCCTATATTTCCGATTTTACCATGAAATAACATGTCTGCCTAAATTTTTTCTTATATTTGCTCTATATGTATTTATATACATATATATTTAGAGCTCTCTTAGAGAGTTATCCTATCACTGTATGTACAGGATATTCCTTTGGATTCGTTTATATCTACACCGCATGCTCACACACACACGCGCACACACACACACACATATATATATATATATATACTTTTTTCTTAATTTTTAGTAAGTAACCATGTTTGAGTAGACGCTCCATTTAATTATTGAAGACTATATTTATTTATTTTCGTCTACCGGCCTGAATATTTGAGAAATTTGTCTGCACTTCGTGGACGAGAAATCTAAACCACATCAGCTGTACTGACGGTTTACCTTGGGAGGACGCAGATTGTAATCCAGCCGGGGAGTGCATATTTTTCTTTAATGAAATTTCTCGAATATTCAGAGTAGTAGACGTAAATAAATAAACATACTGTTTAATAAATAAAAGGTCATCCATTTCAAATACGGGTATCCACTAAAAATAATGTTGAATGTATAGATAGGAATATGACAAGATGATAACATAAAGAAAAAGAACAAATAGGAAACGTATCTCACTATAACATGTTTCACTTTTATTAATATATATCTAGATAAATAAAATGTATTTGTCCGTATGTTACTATCCGCTAATCTAGAAAACGGCTGCACTAATTGTTTTGAAATTTTACTCGAGCATTTTAATCGAATACGAGCGTGTTTTTATATACCTTGTGTTAAAAAATATTACAATATTACAAAATATATATTTTGCAAGTCTATTAGAGCCGATGAGAGCCGAATCAAAAACTTTCATTTTCAATACGGACGCGTTTACAGACAACGTTGTAATTTCATTGAAAACATATAGAAAAAACTGCACATTTAAGGTAAACGAAGCCTTTTCTTATTCTTATTATTATTTCTATTTTGGCAGGCGTAAACAACAGATATCTAATCCCCATTTTTAAAAAAATTCGATTTTTTTTCAACGAATTATTATCGATATCCCATTTATTTCGTTGGTTTAGTAAATAAATTTCCTCTTTTTTTCCAATTAACCAAACTGAGCCACAGCAACGCGTGACCGGGTACAGCTAGTATATATATATATATATATATATATATATATATATATATACTAAATTTACGAAGCTCAGTCGATTACGCTAGCATGTTTTCAACCTTTCGGTATCGTAAAACGTTAAAGGCCAACTGATTTCTTAATGCCCTGACTCGCTTGTGGAATGAGTCTGTGGGATCGGTTAAAACAAGCTTAGACTTACTAAGACAAGTTTATACATAATAATGGCGCAATGTGGCTTCCCTTTGTCTTTTCTACAAATACTTTCACGGCTTCTGCTCCAATGAATTTAGCTCACTGGTGCCCCCTATATATGAATTTACTTGAGCCACAAGATTATCAACTAGGTCTCACCCTTTTACTGTGAAACCAATAAAATGTAAACGCAAATTATACTCTTCAGCTTTTTTTTCGTACTTTAGAATTCCTTTCCGTTTACTTGCTTCCTCGACAGCTACAATCTTCAAGAATTCAAATGTAAAGTCAATAGTCATCTCCTATCTCACTAACCTGCATCCTCTCTCTCATGTTCCTTTCTTCGTCCACTACACTCTCATCAGTATTCTCATCCTTCTCTTACCCATTTCCTGACACCACCTATAACTTGTCAATCTTTCTCATAACTTTCCTCCTAAGGCATTTTACTGCCACTGCAAAACCGTGGCAGTAAAATGCCTTGCTTGGAGCGATATGATTATAAAAAAATTGTATATTATTATAATGTGGATATAAAGTGGGGGGTGAATTCTGCATTACAATCAATATATAAACTGATCCCTCATTTTATGGCCATTGTCATCCTTCTCTTACCTACTTCTTGACATCCCCTATAGCCCGTCCCTCTTTCTGATAACTTTCCTCTTATGTAACCCCCTGCAAAACAGTGGCAGCAAAATGCCTTGCTTGGGGCGATATGATTATAAGAAAAAAAACACTAAGTCAAGCTTTGTACCCAGTTACCGCGTAAGCGGGGACTGAGTAATCTTTGACCAGTGTCTCGAGCGTCCACGCTAGGGTTTCCCACATTAAAAACCGACCTTGTGTCACAATTCGCTCCAGTGGGGGAGCTGTGTAAATAAAAACTAATTTCCTGATGCATATTTTGAACGCACAACAGGAAGTTGAAAACACATAACAGGAAGTTCAAAATAAGTGGAGGAGTGAGTCAATTCTAGCGAAACAGTATTTTACATACTTTATCCGAGTTGTGACAACTTCCTGCTGTGCGTTCAAAATAAACCTTTAAGAAATTAGTTAGTCTGACAATATCGCATGCTAGCGCAATCAGTTGATTTTCCCAATATTAATATTTAAAACCTCTGCATGTTAAATCTTTATTTTTTAATACAATTGTTTATTAGCCTTTGACTCTGACCAATAACTGTTTATATATATATATATATATATATATATATATATATATATATATATATATTGATTAACATTTACTTATTTAAGAAAAAATTCTTGGAGATAGAGTATTTATAGATATCGACAATGTGGGCATAAACACTGCATACGACTATAAGTTTCACGCCTCAAACGATCTTCAGACTGAATGCACAATGGGCTATATATAGGTCACAGGGAAATTACTGGAATTAAGGGAATAAGGAAATGGTGATTTCCAGTTCTTTTATTTAGGGTTATGATATCTATGTTGGTTGTTTATTCATTTATTTATTTGTCAAATATTTGTCTTTCGTATATGTTTTTTCGGTTTTAAGTCATGTTTTTTTTTTTTAATAAAGTTTATTATGATTCATTTATGGAGTTTTATTTAGTCTTTTTAATCATAATTTGGTTTTAGGTAGAGCAGTAGAAAGTTACTTTCGTGCCTGCATTTTGAAATGAGCTTTGATCTTTTGTTGAGGAGATTATCACTGTTTTCTCATCGAGGCAATGTTTATATTTTGCCGTGTTGTCGTAAGCTGATACTGTTTTTCTTCGGAACGAAACCTTTTCGATGGTTCTTCTATTCTTTTCACACGCTCTCTCTCTCTCTCTCTCTCTCTCTCTCTCTCTCTCTCTCTCTCTCTCTCTCTATCAACAACCTCATTCAGTGTTTTGTTTGTGACGTATGTGACACTTCAATCCCGATAGTGACGCGCATACAAGTCAATATATTGCGCAACAGCGAGGATCTCGGGACAGAGCAACAGGAATACTTGCTGGTGCTTTTCGCCGTTGTCTTTCGTCTCTTAACCGGTCAATACGACTGATTTCAAAATTTCTGATGCGACTCTGTCACAAATATTTCCAGTTATTTCTATCCAGGATATCTCGCTAGAAGTTAGTATTAGGCACATTGACTACTGAGATATTACTCCTCAGCTTGTCTTTATTCCTGATTCACGGCCGTTCAACAGTCCTTTGTCTACTCTCATACTGGCTATACATGAGGACCTTACGTATTTTGTTATCATTTATTCTTGCAACATGGCCATCACAGCAAATTTGTTAATGTATCTGAAAAGGCCAATGTTGCATTTTGCGAGATGATTAGTATTGGACACCTGATTGACAAAGATATAACTACAGATCGCACGGAACTTTTGTGGAAGACATTCAGCTGATTGATATGGGAGCTACATGGAGTCCACGATTCTGAGCCGTACAACTTGTCACTCAGCTGAGCGATGTTATTTCAATCATGTCGACTTCGAAGTTTTGTGAATGTCTTCAATCTTGAAGGTACTTTGAGATTAAACAAATGACCCTAACCAAATGACCCTAACCAAATGATCATACAAACTGAAGACATGACAAAAATTCCTTCACAAAACTTCGAAGTCAGTATGACTGAAATAATATCGTTTAGCTAAGTGACTAGTTTCTCCACATTAATTCTAAATTGATATATATATATATATATATATATATATATATATATATATATATATATATATATATAGAAAGAAAGAAAGGGGATGTTTTTATTTATTAATCCGATTGATATTTATTAGTTAAACGCTAATTTTCCAGGTTCAAATCCTACCAGAAAGCGCATACTTTTTTCCAATTAGATTTCTCAAATATTCAGACCGTTAGATGAAAATAAATAAACATAGAAGTTAACAAATAAACAGAACGTCCTCTCAAATACGAGTATCCACTAAAAATAATGTTTAAAGTGATAAACATCTGTTGGATTATTTTAAAAAAAGGTTACTGAATGAAATATCCAATAAACAAGGTTGGAAAATGAAATGGTATTCATTATAACAGGAGGTTGGAAAATAAAATAGTAATCTTTATAACATCAACAAAATACATACTCACCAGCTGAAGTAGATAATCACTGCTGGTGGTGAATTGCTAGACAGCCATATAGATATTTAGCTTTCTCCCTACTTGAGACAACATGTGGCATCAGGCCTTTTTAATGGGGGTAATCCGAGCATTTTAGCTCCTGCAAAAATTTTATTCTGCTTTTCCCCAGAAAAAACACAACCCTTCGGTGGATCCTCGTCTAGGTTACTCTCTGCTCAAAGTTTGACAATGTCAGGAAAGCGTCTGTTTGACGTTAATCACCAGACAGCAATGTAGATATTTAGCTGCTTTCCCACAAATTTGTGGTACAAGATCTTTATAATGTGGGGAATCCGAGTCATATATCTCAGGCAAAAATTGTCTAATTTTCCCCAGACGGGACTTCGGCTGAACCTCGTGTGTGTTACTCTCTATCTTAAGGCATAGATTCTGACAATGTCAGAATTGTGTCTGAGCGACGTTAATCTCTAGACAGCAAAATACAGTATTTAGCTGCCACTCAGCGTGGGACAAACTGTGGCAGAAGGCCTTTTTAATGTTGGTAATCCGAGCTATAGAGCTCCATCAAAAATTGCTTGTCTAACATTCCCCAGACGAGACGCTACCCTTCGGCGAAGTCACGATTAGATTACTCTCTGCCTGAAGGCAGAGAGTCAAACAATATCAGAATGGCCTCTGAGCGATGTTAATATTTTTCTGCCTTCCAGTTGAGAAAAAATGTGGCACAAGGCCTTTTTAATGTGGGTGATCCGAGCCATATTGCTCGGGAAAAATTAAATGTCTAATATTCCCCAGATGAGACTCTACCGTTCGGCGGAGCGTCGACTGGGTTACTCTTTGCCCAGAAACGAAATGCCAGACTGTCAGATTTACCTCTGAGCGCTGTTAATAGCTAGATAGCAATATAGATATTTATCTGCCTCCCCACTCAAGACAAAATGTGACACACGGGCTTTTTAATGTGTGTAATCTGAGCCATATAGCACGGGCAAAACTTATATGTCAAATATTCCCCAGACGAGACTCTACCCTTAGGCGAAGCCTTGACTGGGTTACTCTCTGCCTGTAGGTAATGAGTCAGTCAATGTCAGAATTGCCTCTAAGCGATGTTAAAAACTAGACGGCAATATAGATATTTATTTGCCTCCTCACTTGAGACAAAATGTGGTACAAGGCCTTTTTAATGCGGATAATTCAAACCATATAACTCGGGCAAAAATTAAATGTCTAATATTCCCCAGACGAGACTCTACATTTCGACGGAACCTCGACAGCGTTACTCTCTGCCCGGAAACGAAGAGTCCGACAATGTCAGAATTGCCCCTGAGCGATGTTAATAGCTAGACAGCAATATAGATATTTATTTGCCTCCCAACTTGAGACGAAATGTGGCACAAGGCCTTTTTTAATGTGTGTAATCCGATGTATGTTGCTCGGGCAAAAATTAAATGTCTAATGTTCCCCAGACGAGACTCTACCCAACAATGAAACCTCTACTGGGTTACTCTCTGCCCGAAGGCGGGGAGTCCAACGATGTCAGAATATAACTTGGGCAAAAATTAAATGTCTAATATTTTCCAGACAAGACTCTACCCTTCAGCGGACCCTCGATTGAGTTAGTCTCTGCCCGAAGGCAGAGAGTCATAAAATGTCAGAATCGCCTCTGAGCAAAGTTAATCGCTATGCGGCAATATAAACCCTCTCACAGTAGTGTACAAACTATTTATGTGTATTTGGACGTACACATTAATGTTCATATATATATATATATATATATATATATACTACCAGCCATAATTTTTAGGCCACCTCAGTTTTAAAAAAAACGATGTATTTCATACTATTTTCAGTATTTATAGCCAAGTAGATAATTCTAAATGAAAATAGAAATTTCTTTTTTAATATTGCACAATAACATCTGCATCAAATGAACTGCTCTGATGTCTATTTTTTTACTCTCTTCCCCATACTAGTCTCTTCTTATTGGCTGGCCGAAGCAAAATTTTTCAAAAGAACCATTCTATTTTTATTTAGAATTATCTACTTGGCAATGAATACTAAAAATAGTATGAAATACTTTTTTTTTCTGGAATAGCCTAATAATTATGTCCGGTAGTATATATATATATATATATATATTCTCATTACTTGTTGAATTAATCTCTATTGAAGATGTTTTTTTAAGTTTTGAATTCTTTTATTTTGAAATAGTAACAAATCGTATTTCATTTCATTACAAAATTTTGACCAATAGCGACTTTGTACATTACAGTCCCGTAGCAACTTTTCTTTACAGGCACATCTTCTAGTTTTATGTTTAGTTTTTCTCAACATCAGTAGTGGTCCCTTTTTCCCTTTATTTCCATGAAGTCCATGAGTTTTGAATTGTAGTTTTCTCGTTTCGAAGCTAATGTCATCCTTTACTTGGGACATTTACTCACGATGTTCTAAAACCAGTTGGGTAATCACACTGAATTCTACAGTATTTGTTTGTATAAATTGCTGTTAAAATTTTTCACATACGTGAAGCAATTAGGTTTATAATTTCATTTTGGATTTCACGAGGAATATATGATGTTTACGTCTGCTCGTTTTTATTTGCTTTTCTTGTTCGTTTTAAATGCAAATTTCACAGGAAATTTGAACAGTTTCTGTTTGCAGTTGCATCTTCGGTTTGACGACAGAATGAAAGATTGTCAGGGGTTAAATAAAGTATCAGTTAGTTAATTGTCATACGCGATACACAATTGGGTGATCATGTCTCTTTCGATCTATAACTGACTAAGCAGAAGATTTTCCCGCAGTAGATTGCCATTTGTTTGGCAGGAAACTGGTGGACAGTCAAGGATGTAGAACCCAATCTCTCCTGCTATTCAACCTGTAGCTAAAATAAGAAATGGATTCATTCTCAAGGGTATTTGTGCGTAAGTGAATGCCACAAATTCAACTGGAATTCGAACTCGGCTCTCCGTTTTCTCCTCCCGAGCTGATATCGACTGCACCACCGGCGCATCCGAATACAGTATTTACAAATTTAGCAAGAAAATAAATAGTTAATTGTATTGAAACCTTTACTGGAAATACAATCTAGAAAAAGTTGCAATGCAACTCACCATATTTTTTTTTTCCTGCTGAATTTGCATTTAGCGCCCTTCACGAATGCCACTTCGGAGACGAATTCGACGCTCGCTTTATTTCTAAATAGCAAGTGATTTACGATGACAATCACTACACCCATACGTTTTCAGTCGTTTCTACTTAGATAATCTACCCTGTGTTGTGAAAACAGACCGACTATTGGATGTCAGAGATTAAAAAAGTCAACGTTAGTAGTATGTTGGTTTATAAAGACAGAAATACACCAACCAGGAACCACTGTTTTGCACCTGGAACTTGTCGCTTGAGCAACCATTTTTGGTTTCACTTTAACTTTTTTAGATTGAAATTAATGCGTTCCAACTCTTTTAATTTATGTGAGAGGTTTATGTGTGTGATATAATAACAACTTTAAGTTGCAGCTTTATTTAACGAATTCAGCTTTAACGCTAAAACAATTTTATTTTACATTAATAAATGGTTATAAGCCAAATGGGAGATGGGACCTACTTACTTTATTACCACAATGTGTTGTTATAACATCTGAGACTGTTGTATCAAACTCCATATAACAGCGAATTTTTAAGTTTTTTTAATAGTAGACACAAATAGGTGTCTGTTCTATTTTGCATTGGCGTTGTGACGCAAAGGATATCTGCTCGGGATGAGAAATCGGGGAGCCAAGTTCGAATTCCAGTTGAATTCGTTACATTATCTTACGCGCAAATACTCTCGGAAAAGGTATTAACGCATCTCTTCTCCCACCAGCTATGGCTTGAATAGCGGGACCGATTAGGTTCTACAGCCTTGGTTGGCAGCCAGTCTACCACAGAAAGAAATGGCAACCAACTCCAGGAAAATCTTCTGCTAAGTCAGTCATAGATCGAAAGAGACATGATCGCCCAATTGTGTATCGCGTATGACAATTAACTAACTGGTACTGTATTTAACTTCTAAGAATCTTGCATTCCCTCGTCAGACATTCATGGATCAAAATAGACATGATCGCCCAAGCGTGTATTACGTATGTTACTTAACTGTCCGAACTTCCTCGAACATCATAATAATAACATTTTGGTGGTTCTATTCAAAAGCCACAAATCCTTTTAGGCGAATCTTATCAAAAGTTTCATACGACAGAGAGAAAAAGTCGCTAATCTGGCTAATATTATCGCAAACATAATCCAAAAGTTCCTTTGTTACTTTCTCTCGTCCCTATTTAATTCCCCATAACCCTTCCCCAGATATTGTAGGCACCCTCGGTTCACCTTATTTCGTCTTTTGTTATTATTTCGCCGTTTTATAGTTGTAGCTTGAAAATCCTATTATCTTAGATACATGACAGGCGCCCTCAGCTGCTTGGCGCCCTAGTCTGCTGGTATTATAGATCAAGAGAAATTTACATCTCTTTTCTGTTTATTTTATTTTATTTCCTTATTATTATTTTTTTTTTTTTTTTCACCAACGGTTTTGACTCTGATGTTTTCTTTACTCTGATGGTTTCTTTACTCTGATGGTTTCCCGTGGTCTAATGGTAAGGCTCACTTAGATTAATTTTATTTCATTGACTGAAAATGGGAATATAGGTTTGATTGTTGTTAGGCATTAAGGCCACGGTTTAAAAAAAAACACAAAAAAAAAACAGTAATATCTACTCAAATATCAAAACTGGAAACAAAGAAAAGAGTACCGGATTACTGTGTGATATCTGTCCTCCTATGTAGCAGCGAATGCTGGACAATCTCCTCAAAGATAAAGAAGAGATACAAATGTGGTTCTACAGAAGGATGCTGAGGATACCATGGACCAAACATGTGAGCAACCACGAAATTTTGGAGCGGATAAAAACGAATAGGAAACAGAGTTAACATCAGGAAGAGAAGACGCAATGAAGAATGGAGACTTGGAAAATCTGATACTCGCAGGACGAAAAGAGGAAAAAGAGACGGGGGAAAACAGCGCGTAACATACTTGATGGGCTTAAGCAAATGATTAGCAGAGCAAGGTTTGGAAGAAATAATGGAACAACATAAGAGAAACAAGGAACAGGAAAAGGTGGAGGGTCATGATCGTCTACTTCTTGAAAAGAAACGGTACATAAAAGAAGAAGAATAGGAAACAATGCCGATTTTTTGAAAATCCATAAATTGCTTTAAAATTTAGATTGCTTACGTTCAGATTTGAAATAAAGTAGAAAACAAATATAGACTTCGAAATGTTTTAGCGGGAGATGTACATTACTTGAATAGGCTAATTGAGTCTTGCTTTACTGTGATAGCTTTCTGTAGCCAAATGGTAAAAAAGCACTTGGCCCAAAAGTGTTTTCTTTTATTAAAAAAGGTTATACAATTATAATTCCATTCGGGAGGTGCATTTCTTGATTAGTGTTGTATCCTTAAAAGATAACTGCGTGAGTAATCACCAAAAACTGAGATTGGGAATAATAGTATATCAACAAGTACAAAGCTCGCAGGCTGCGTGAAGTAGATATACTACTAATGAACTGCTAGTCAGTATAATCGCTCTTCTTTAGTCGGTATTTAACACCTGCCAACTAGGGCAGATGCCCAAGGTAGATGCGACACAAGTTCAATTAAAATGGGAGTTCTGGGTCCTTAAGTTCAGCCAAAAATATCCTGTAGACCCTGCTTAAGGCTGGGTTGGTCTCTTTTCTATTTAGACTCTACCCTTTAGCGGAGTCTCGATTGGGTTTCCCTTAGCGCTCGTGAGCAGAGAATTGATCAAGAAAGAGTTTGGATCTCTCTACTCTATTTATCTGCCTCCACACATAGGCAGAATGCGGTAAAAGGCCATTTTTAAAGTGAGGTCTCCGAGCCCTTAAGCTTGGCCAAAAATATCCCGTTGTCCCTGCACGAGGCTGAGTAAGAGCTATTTTAGATTTTCTCCAGGCGACACTCTACTCTTCGGCAGAGCCCCGTCTTGGTTCCTCCTGCTAATGAGCAGTGAGGAAGACGACTGCTAGTCAGTATAATTACTCTACTCTACTGTAATTATTCCAAGTATTTAAGAGGATAAAAATATTCCATTCCTGTATACAGGAATGCAACTATTAGGACCCTCGATTTTTTGACCAGAAAACATTAATTTCAATGATTTACTCAAGCATATATATATATATATATATATATATGCTTGAGTAAACCATATAATATATATATATGTAAATCATATATATATATATATATATATATAATGAAAATAAGTTGGATGTTTTCATAAACCCATTGGTAATATTTTATTTCGCGGCTCTCTTAAAACCGCTCCTCAGACCAAATTCATACAACAATGAATGTGTTAAAATTATCCAGATAAAAAAGTCAAGTGAAAAAAAAAAGAAAGAAAGAAAAAGAAAAAGAAAAAGAGAAGAATTATTCTTCCTTTTTACTTGACTCTTTTTATCTGGATAATTTTAACCCATTCATTGTTGTTTGAATTTGGTCTGAGGAGCGGTTTTAAGAGAGCCGCGAAATAAAATATTACCAATGGGTTTATAAAAACATCCAACTTATTTTCATTCTTACAATACTCTGTTAAATCTTAACATTGAATTCACATTGGAGTTAATCTCCTGTATAATTTACTTTACGATGTACCAAGGATAAATAATATTCATTGTTCAAACTGTTATCCTTATTTTTGTTGCCATTTCCATAATGTTTCGGCTGTTGTGCGCTCCGACTTTCTTCAGATGAATGGAATATGAAACCGAACCCTTTATTTCAATAAACACGCTAAGCCCAAAAAGAAACCTCTTGTTCGCTCACGAGAAAAATAATAGAAAATTTTACAGAAATATTTTACCAGTCATTTTAGCGAAATATGCATTGGAGTGGGAATGGTTCCCAAAGACGCAACTGCATATAAGAATATAAAATGCTATATGTGCCCATATATATAGAGTGCGATAAATAAATAGTCGTCTAAACGACGCAAAAATGAAAATAACACATTTATAACATTTTTACAGATATAATTACCAGTTACACAAAAATATTTTGAAATGCTAAAACGTAAATCTATTCAATAAAATCTCCATTGGCTTCAATCACGATCTCCAGACTTCTTCAGAATCTCCTGCGTCTTCTTGTTTAAGTTGGTGGATGCTGCCACAATCCTTGTCTTTAGTTCATATTTGATGTTACAAGTAGTTTTGTTGATTTCGCGCACAACTGCTCCCCACACATGATAATGAAAGGGGTTGCAGACTGAGGAGTTAGGTGGCTATAGGTAAGAGATGATGTGGTCTCAAAAATTGTCTGACAGCCATGACTGGGTTCTTCCGCTTGTGTGGCAAGGTGCAGAATTCTGTTGCCAGACATAGAGTTTGAGGCGCTTAGAAAATCAACTATGTAGCGGATACTTATAATGACTGAGTAGAATTTTACGTTATTCTAAACTTGATGAATAAAATATTTTGATTTATGTCTATCTTAAATTCTTTGGGGTCCTGGATTATTTCAGATTAAATGCCAGTGGGTCATAAATTTTGTAATTGTATTTTACATAAAAAACATTGAATATTGCTGTCGTTTTTAACAGTTCGTCTAAACTCATTTATACATCTTGATTATTCGAAATTAAACAACGTCAAGTTGACCAATATGTTTACAAAGTACAATTAATTTAAATAATATAATAATCATTAAAATTCGCTATATTCTTCAAATTTTACGATTGAGTTATTAACACTGTTTCGTTAAATAAACATTGAAAAATGCCGTACGGAAAAGGGTACGTATTAGTTTCGTACAAAAGATATGAAAAAAAAAAAAAAAGAAACAAAAATAGCGTCTAAGGAAGGAATCAACTCGCTTAGTAACAGAAGTAACAAGATCTCGCACAAAAACAAGATCTCGCACAAAAGACGCGACCTGCTGAATATTCTCTTGGAAAAAAGGGCGTTGTCATCAAAAATATATCCTAGAAAACAAATGTTTTCATTTTGTTATTCTCAAACGAAAAACCTTTAGTGACAAATGTCTCAACTTTATTTCTCCACTGTCAAAGACCAACACCCATTATTCTATTTGCAAACTAATTTAAATTATTTCTCTGTAAAAACTTCGAGAAAAAAAAGAAATGTGCGAATTTTGAAACATTTTTTTTTAACTTTTCAAACATTTCCGACATATTTGAGAGGAAAGTTCTAACTCTCCCGTATCAGAGAAGAAATAAACCGCGAAAAAATAGCAGGAAAAACGAAATAAATAAATAAAATCACAATACTCTCAAGAGTATTTTTGCATCTTCAGATTTGCAAAATACGATCCAGGGTCTTTATCTTTTTGTTTTTATTTTTTGTGGGGAGGGACATAATTCTCTCCAATTCCAATTGTAACTCAAAACGGAAAACAAAAGAATCCAATTTCACACTTAGGATTTTAACTATAAATTTTTCTGATTTCTTTTTCTAATTATTACGCATTATTAATCAGATTAGTATCTTTAAATTCAATCAAACTTATTTTATCCTTGTTATTTTGATATGACAAAAGTGCAAGATAGTGATGATAGTTGCTTATTGCCCTTTCAAAGTTCGGTAAGTATATATATTTAGGTTGAAAGAAAGTTGACGCCTGGCATTATCCTGATGAAAAACAACACATTTCCTCTTCGCCAGGTTTGTTTGTTTTTTTTGTTTGTTTGTTTTTTTTTGTTTTTTTTTTACCTTTCAAAATCAATTGACTGATTACTTGGAAGAAGCTTATAGCACAGGATGCTTTTCTAATTCAAACAGATGCACAGCTTGACTTTCTTAGGATGAAGACCTACTTTTGGGGTGGCTAAAGTCAGCTCATGTCGTTTACCCCAGGATCCTTTTCGCTGAACATTGTTGTAAACAATCCATTTCTCATAACCTGTTACAATTTGCTTAAAAATAGGTTCATGTTCATTGCTTTTGTACATCAAATCTCAGATAGAAATGCGACCCAAAAGATTCTTTGCACTTACATTATGCGTTACCTAAACATCGTAGCGATTTGAGTGACCGCGTTTCAATAAGTACTCATAAATGGTGGATTTTGATAAGTTTAATGTTTTTGCCAATTCCCGCATTGTGTAATGCGGGCTATTCTCATTCAATGCCTTGATTTTTTATAATCATTTCACCTCAAGAAAAGTAGGACTGCCACTGGTGCGGAAGGGGTTAAAGTGATAGAAAAAACAAAGTACAGAGGACGTCAAAGAAAGATAAGAGATGAACTGAAATCAAGTAGATAGAAAATGGCAATTGACGCCACATACAAGATTCTGGAGACTGCAGCTATCACGAAAGAGGGCTCCACAAAAGGAAAGTGCGAGAAAGGAAACTGATAGAGTAGAAAAGGCGGTTGCACGTAACCACCTCGACGGCAAAAGGGCGGGACTCAGATGCCAATCCTGCAGCACACGCAAACACATGCGGTCGAGGAATCAGGGAAAAAAGCTCGTCAGAGCCGCTGCCAAGAAAACATTAGCAGAAAAGACAGAGGGAAGCCACATCATGTCTGTTAGAAAGACAGGCTGCCAAGTTGGGATCGATTATATTGAAGATCCTCCTTTGGAGTTTGTCGAGAACCTCAAGATAAATAGCAAGAGTATCCGACCAGATATGGCAGTAGTATTCAACATAGATAATAGATATGAGATTTATAGTATAAATTATCCTGTATCGCCAGAAAAGCTGAAAATCTAAAGGTTCGCATCTACAAACAGTAGACACAACACTTTGAATTTCCTCGTTACGCACTGAAATCAAACAAACCAGAAGTTCGATTTAATATATACCAACTTAATAAGAAAAGAAGATAATTTATTGCACAGAAAATACTTAGAAGGTATCATGATAAATATTTTCCCTTCAATAAACAATGGCCAAACACACTTTATTATATCACCAACTTTCATAAAATCCAGAATTCGGTGTCATTTAATCAGTAACAGGCAATTCTCTTAACAGTCCTTAATAAGCGATGTTCTTGCTATTCTGTTCCTAGAATATTTAGAGTCTTAACTGAGACAATGTTTTACTCAGGCCTGGCAACCATACAATTGGGGTTTACAACTGGAGGCAGATATATGGAGTTCGTCATCAGTAGTAGAGGAGGGGGTTGGACCTTCACAGTACACAGCACATATCGTTTTTGTTGCTTGCGAAACATTTTTGCCTTTGCGACAATAAAAAAAATCATCAAGTGTCTAAAATGCATTTTACAATATTTCATTTTCATCAAGATGCAAAATCAAAGACGAATTAATTTTAAACTTTATTTCTCCAGAGATAGTTTGAAGCGTTCTCTAATCGGAAATGTAAGGATATTACATCTGTCGATAAATTTGACGTCTTTAAATGTGCTGGAGCCTGAACGACTAAAAGTCGGCAAGAGCTTTCTGGAGACGCTAAAATATCATGAAAAATGAAAAAGTATATATATATATATATATATATATATATATATATATATATATGGATATCATTAAATATACATATACATGCACACACACACACACACACACACATATATATATATAAAGGAAAACTCAATACGTCATTTAAATTATAATTAATTTCAATGAGCTAAATTAGTTAATTTCATCAGATCCCACAATATTCGTTCTATCAGCAACGATTTTATCTTGTGTTGACATAAAACTTTGATTGGCAACGATAACATTTACCAAAAATAGCAAACTCATTTCGTAAATTTGTATTGCGTTTTTATGACGTCACACTGCGAGAGTGCTCGAAATGATAACGGAACCATATATTTAAATGCAATGTAATGTGTTATGACCAGATTTGAACGTGATTTTATTAAGTGTGGGTGGTTTGGATTTAATGTAGATGGCCTCCAATATCTGAAGGTTCTTTTTACTGTGTGTATGAGTGACGATAATTGTATTGTTGACTAAAATCTGTCTGATACTACCGACATGGTTATGTTTTTCTGAGAAATGTTGTTTAATTGCACTCTGATCAGAAAGGTGACAGGTAAGTCTACGGGAGAGCGTGGTTGTAGTAAAACCAATAAATGTAGTGGGTTTATTATTAGTACCAGAGATAAAATCTCTGAACGGGCATGCAATTTGATATACAACATTGGTTTTTTGTAGAGGATATAGTTGAATGCTTGTAGGGTTATTAGAGACTATGGGGTCAATTGTTTTGAATTTTTTCTAACATATGATGAGTTTAATTAATAAACAAACACATATAAACACACACACACACACACACACACACATATATATATATATATATATATATATATATATATTCTGGTGTTAATAAAACAATGTAACATATATATATATATATATATATATAATTTAGTGTATCGAGGCAGCAGATAATTTTATAAACATATACTGTTAAATATAACAGACAAACAGACAATGAATGTCTATTATGTTTAATCATGAGCCGTTTAAACATCGTGTTTTGGCTTTAATTTCAGGTGAAAATAAAGACAAAAATTCTACAACATTCTGATATTTTTTTATTATGTTGGTTTTAAGCTTTCGGCTGACATGAGCCATCTTCAGAGAGGTTACAGGGACGTTAGCATAAAGAATTCTACCATCAAAGATGATTTTATAGCATTTTTTTTTTGTCAACACAAGATAAAATCTTTATTTTCACCTTTATTTTTCCCAAACTACATGTCCCCCACCCTATCGGCCGTGCCGATAAGATTCAAAGAGATTCAGAACATTACGTTTGGTTACCCACAGGAGTTGATAGTTGAAGTTGAAAGTTTAGGGATTTTCCAAAAGTTAACAGTTTTTAAATATATAAAAAGTTAGGTAAACAAAAATGCTAAAAGACAAGAAAAATTACGTACATGAATAAACAAACACAAGACAAAATATGTTTCTCATACAAAATATTATTTGGATCTTGAACATGTTCTCGCTGATTTTTCATGAAAAGTAATGTATAATTTGCAAAAAAAAAGCTATAGTAAGAAATACGTCACTGAAAGTATTGTCCATCGCTAGCCACTAGTTTTTCCCATCTTTCTGGCAGCATTTGAATTCAGAAAGTCAGAAAAAAAGACACGTTTTTTTAAGCTAACCCCGAGTCGACCCATTTTGCGGCATCTTTATAAGAATGAAAGTGTTGCTCAACCAGGCCATGTGCCATCGATCGGGATAAGGGACGATAATCGGACGAGGCAATATCTGATTAATATGGCGGTGGGGTAGAACTTCCCATTTAGTGTGTCTAAATAGATTTTTATCCGTTTTGCAAAATGTAGCCTAGAGTTATGTTGCAAACTCACTTTGTTGTGTCTCTACTTGAATAGCGGCCGTTTCTTCTTTAATGCTCGGCTCAAACGCATCAATTGTAGTCGATAGCAATCTCCCGTGATAGTTCTGGTCGGTTTTGCCCCAATTTTTTGTCTTCAAACTTTTTCGGTGCGTCAGAGCGTTCTTTACCTTCAACATCAAAATCATTCTTTTAAAGCGTCTAAACCAATCTCTGTATGTTGTGTTCGACAAAGCATAGTCGCTGTAAATCTAAACAAGAATTTTGTGTGCTTCAGTTGCAGGTTTTTTTAAATAAAGTAGTGCAGTAAAATTCCCCACAAATACACTTTCTTTGGTATGAAATCCGACATGTTTAACACTATGAAAAAGAAAGTTATTTACACTTCGGCGTAATGACATACATTGAATTTTAAGCTGGTTTATAGTACTTCCTTATAGATGCGCTACCATCTGTAAAAACAGGCACGCAGTTCTGGGAACGCCAGCTGTTTGAAAACCGCGAAAACTTATTCAAGGTCCTAATAATAATTTAGCGAAATGTATTGTAGACATACGAATTTAAATGTAAATGTTTTGCTAGTAAAAGGAGCTTGGAGGAAGGCGGGAAAACACTGTACTTACTGAAATTTTATCTTTTACGTTAAAAAGATAAAAAAAAATTCTCATTTTAAAGTGATTTTTGAAATGAAAACACAGGGTGGTCCCAACTTTTTGCAGAAACTGTTTATTTCCTAAAGATACAATCGAGCCGGGCAACTCCAGAAGGCAACGCATTCAACTCAAGATGCCATTGCAAATTCGGTGTTAGATATCAAAAGATAAAACACAAATAATTATGAAGGATAAAGTAAAATACTTCATTTAACTTACATAATATCTTCCGAGGAATAAATGTAAAAACAATACGCGAAAATCAAATTTGAATTTCTTAACACGATAGAGCTATGTTAGAAACGTCTGAAGAATTAAATTTAGAACCAGGTAATTCATATATATATATATATATATATTGAAGTCAACACTCAGAGGCCACAGACTGTTTCATGATAGGCCTGATTATAGCGTCTGGTATGAATAAGTCTGTTAACTCTAAGTGTTGACTTCAATATTCACTTTTATATTTACATACGCTGTCTTTGATATTGGGCACTTTATCCTCTAAATATAGCACAACTTTAAATATTTCTTCATATATATATATATATATATATATATATATATATATATACTAGCAGTGTAGCCCGGCGTTTTTCGAGTGTAATGAAAGCTTTAAAACTAATCCATGGTCCTGGAGCTCAGATTCTTTGGACGTTGGCACGAAAGATTAAAAAGCGATAGTTGTTTCCAGTTAAAGTGAAACTGTAGACTGAAAGAAAAATGAATGGATATAAGTAAAATTTTGATTTCCTGGTATCGATATCAAATAAGTTTTTTTCGTCGTAAACTGAATTTTGAAGGCTAAATAAGTCCTCTGAGTAAATGGTATCATGGCTGAGACTAAGAGCTACAATTATACCTACTTAGAGCCAAACCCGAAGCAAAAGCTAAAATAAAAGGGCTGAAAAAATACAGACATACAGACAGATAAACAGACTCATACACAAACATCTTGCCTTTTATATTTATATATATTATCGATTTTCTGCTCTATTTTAAGAACTGCAACTTTGAAACTTCTGAATATCGTTTCTTGTGTCTTTGCCTATGAGTGTATCAAATTTGATTAAAATCGAACCACTCCTTCTATAACCCGATTTTTTTATTATCGATTTTCGATATTTATCGGGGGTACCTCGACACAAAATCTAGCTAAGAACACTCGCAGACGCTTATAGTACAACTATGTAAATTTTCAAGAAAATCGGTTCAGCCGTTTCGGAGTCTATAGGTAACGGATACACACACACAGACACACACACACACAGACAAAATTCCATTTATAAATAAGTTTAGATTATTAATTATTATTTTAGAACATGTGCAAACTACAATCTACTACAAAATTGCACATTTTGTTTCGACATTGAAAGAACAATGTCTCATCAGGAAGTTAATAATGATGATAATAAAAGTCTTATTGAAAAATAACTCTACTTCCCTTTCTTTTTGAAGTTTTTTCTTTTCTTTTTTTTTTTACTAGGTAAAAATATATTAAAAAATGGTGGAAAGAAAAAGAGAAGAAAAGATAAGAAAGTAAGATGAGAAATCAAGAAAAGCAAAAGAAAGAGGAAAAGAAAGATACAGAAAAATATAAAGTGAAGAGGAAAATAAGTGAGAAAATAGAAAGAGGGAAGAACCAATGGAAACGGCTAAGAGAGAGAAATTTTATATTTTGGCTGGAATATTTTGGCAGATAGATATTGATATCCATTACACTGTGTCTGGCCTCAGCTCTTTTGGCATTAAAAAATGAACTGTACTTCTATAAAAAAAAAAGAAAGAGGAAAAGGAAAGATACAGAAATAGTATAAAGTAAAAAGGGAAATAAAGAGAAAAAAGTGAGAAAACGTAGAGAGGGAAGAAAGGGCAGAGATAATGGTAAGAGAAAGAAATTTTAAATTTTCGCCAGAAATGAATTTTTTTAAAATGCCAAAAGATTTTACTTGAAACAATGTAACCGATGTCTATATCTGTCTGCAATTCACTTCTGGCCAAAGTTTAAAATTTCTCTTTCTCAGCCGTTTCCAATGTCTCTTCCCTTTTCTTCCCTCTAGACATTTTCTCACTTTTTTCCTCTTTATTTTCCTCTTTACGTTTTACTTCTTCTGTATCTTTCATTTTCCTCTTTATTTTCTTTTTCTGTATAGAAGTACAATTCTTTCTTTTTAAATTTTTAAAAAATCTAATTGTATATTATACTAAATTTAACACACTCAAATTAATCATACACGATAATTCTTCTGCGTCAAGTAGTGTTTTGGAAAAAGCAACATTGTATATCAGTTTAAATACCCATTGGGAAATTATATCTTTGACAAAAAGTCATTACATATGTTGTTGAACTCATTATCAAAACATCTTACGCTTCATTTGCCGGATACATTTTCTATTGTACAACATTTAAAAACACACTCATGTCCACCTTCACAATACAGGAAAATAATTGCTAACAACACCATTATACTACACCACGAAAATAATAAACAAAAACTTTAAATTCTTGATGCCTTCTATAAATAAAACCAAGCAACCTACACTTAATAAAATGTATTACGAATATATCGACAACGTATTAAAGTGTATATAGCAATGCCATTTTACATGTATAATAACTTTTGGTCAGCGCCCTTATATTCTAACGCTTGTTTGGCGAACCTACGACAGATAAATTAAACATTTTACAATAACTATAACAGAGAACGCTCGTGAGTTTTTATTAATCACTATCATATCGGAATACATATTTACTCGCAGCCACAGTAAGTATGTCTGAAATATGTTTGAATAAAGATATACTGCATATATATATATATATATATATATATATATATATATATATATATATATATATAGGCGGTAAAATTCCGGAAGAGATTAGTAAATTCCGGGATAATGTTATTAAATAATCCATGAGGATCCTAGTAATATCGTTAAAATGTTAAAACTGATCCAATGGAGAGCTCAATGTAAACAAAATTCAATTTACAAAGCGCATATTTCTTTATTTATCTGTAAATTCAGATAAAATTATTTATCTGTGAATTCAGATAAAACTAAGTTTTTTTAAGCTACGCCATTCAAACTTTCTAGGGAAGCCAGGTCGACACATACCTTTAGAGTTTAAGTTCAGCAATTTTCCCTTTCGCACTTTTTGGCCAATGGTGCAGATTATTTACATTTGCTTCGTAAAACATCTACAATCTAAGATGGTTGCTAGATTACGTCACAAAAATCAAATCACACGTGTCAAACGCGACTAAAAAAAAAAATGAGCCTTTATATTTAATTTTATTCCGACGTTTTAAAAATTCATTTGGTCAACAAAAAATGTGAATATTTTTCCCCGTAATTTTGAAACAAAAGAAATATTTTTTTTTAAAATTTCTGAACTGAGAGTGTAATAGTTTTTATATTTCTACATTTTTAAATATTATTCGAAAATTTCTGAACTGAGAGCGTTTTTATATTTCTAATTTCAGTCAAACAAAATAAATAATTTTTATTTTTATGTTAAATTCATTTAGTTAACAAAAAATGTAAATATTTTGCAAAGTAATTTTGAAACAAAAACAAACGCAATGTTGTTTAAATGTCACACAAAACATCAAATCACGTTTATGCAAAACAAAAGAAAATAGATTTTTTTCATGGAAATTTTAACAATTTTGAAACAACAAGTTTTTATATAATTATTTTTTATATAACCGAGTCCTACTACTAAAATGTTCCGAGTTGCACGGGCAACGCCGGGCTATGATGCTAGTAAACTTATATATATATATATATATATATATATATATATATATATATATATATATATATATATATTAGTGGGCATGTGTATGTGTGAAAAATAAGAAAAATTTAAAAAATTTAAATTGCAATTTAAAATGAGAAAAATTGTAAGTAATACGTAAGAATTTGGAATATTGCAAAATCTGTGAAAAGCCTAAAATTGGGGACATCCTGTAGAACAGAGTCAGAATCCAAGGCATGAAATCGCCCACTCGTTACTTGTCCTCTCAACCCTTTCCTACTTGTTTCTCTCATCTTCCATCCACAACATTGCGACAGTAATTTTCATGAAAATCTCTGTGATTACTATTAAATATTTTCCCTTCTGTTGGCACTTCACTTTGCCACAACTTAACCCCATTCCATATTCCTTTCACTCTATTTTTAATACCTCGCTGTTTCAGCATCAGTGCTCAAAAAAAAAACATTTAATTTACAATTTAAATGGTTTTATATTACGACACATCAACTCGTATATAATAGTCATAGAAAAAGCCATGAGATTTCTATGTTGATTATGGCGAAATGTAATTGGTTTAACTCCGCTTCGATTGGTAAAGATGAATTCAAGGTTAAAGTGTAAAATACAACGTCGTTAATAAGGCTCACTTTTTCTGCGCGGTAATTTTGGTGATTTAGAAGATAAAAATAAGTAGATAGTGTCAACTGAATTGACGACAGTTTTGAACATAATTACAGAGAGCAAATTGATTTAGAGTTTGAACTTTCACCGGCGACACATTTTCTTTTTTTTGTTTGTTTGTTTGTTTGTTTGTTTTTTTATTTTGTTTTTTGGTGGGGTAAAAAATTTATAAAGAAAAAAATATTAACCTTTCAACTTTGTCATGTGCAAATGACGTAAAAAATTCCGGATGAACACACACAAAAAAGCCTTTAGAAAAACTCAGTCAGTCAGTTAAGTGCTATACGTGATATACGCTTCGGCGATCATGTCTCGAAAGAGACATGACTGACTGGGTAGAAGATTATCCAGCAGTAGGTTGCCATTGCTTTCTGCGGTAGACTGGTCGCCAGCCAAGGCTATAGAACCCAATCTGTCCTGTTATTTAACCCATAACTGGAGAGAAGATACGGATTAATACCTTTCCCAAGGGTATTTGCGCGTACGTGAATGGAATGAATTCAACTGGAATTCGAACTCGGCTCCCCGATTTCTCGTTCCAAGCCGATATCCCCTGCACCACAACTTCTTAGGAAAACTACTCTCCTATAATTAGCAGTTAAGTCGGATTCATTACATTCACTTACGTATAAGTATCCTTCACATCTCTTCTCCCTCCAGTTATGGGTTAACAGTAGGACAGACTGGGTTCAATAAGGAAGTCTAGGTGAAGGACAGCTCTGAATTCAAATCAGCCTGAAAAGGGTTGGGCTCGGTGAGGCTATCTTGCCAAAGACACACCACTTCTACTGCGGCTTCAGTACATGTTGTGCTCCTACGACTCTAGGGAGTCACAAGATATATAGCAAGACACAGTTTTGTTTTGTTATTTTTATTTAAAGTTTTGTTATTTTGAAGAAAGTTTATTACATTCGGGCTATGGATTTTAATTGTCATTTTGATCACGATGTAGGTAGTGTAGTGAGAATTTGCTTTCGTTACTGCATTTGGAAATGCGCTCAGATATTTTTGCTCAGGGGTTAATCTTATTCTAGAAACGACTACTGCCTTCAGACACGCACACACACACACACACGCTCACACATACACACTACATACATACATACATATCGTGTGTGTGTGTGTGTGTGTGTGTGTGTGCGTGCGTGTGTGTGTGTGTGAAAGAGAAAGACAAAGAGAATATGAGAAAAATTGTTAAGAAGAGAACAGGAAATAAGAAAACAGAAGATAACGATTGACATGGGATTTACATTTTTGAAGAGTAAAATTGACAGTAAAGCAAGAAGCCGGAAGAGAGTTCTAGAAGCGAGAGAAAAAACTGTCAGCATAGAAGTTATGGTTACATGTAGCCATTTTAAATTGTAAAATGACGAGACCTTAGCACCAATCTAGTACTGCGCTTAAAGTCGTAAAGTCTAGATACCACAGAGAACAGTTCATCAATAATTACCATGAAAATATTTATAGAAAAGGCACGGTGAAATACTTTGTGTCGGCGGGAAAGAGAATGAAGTCGACATGCCCGGTCAGGATCAATAAAATTTCTTTCTATTTTATCACGAATCTCTAAATACATAACATAAGCACCAGACTGGATGTGGCAGCAATATTCAAAGCATGCACGAATGGTACACATACAAATGTGAAATTTCCATTTAACTTTAACCCGAGAATGCACAATCCTTCACTCTCCTGGAGGTTAGCATCAGCCATAATGATGGAAGGCCAAAAGCGTTCATTATGATGATTAAAAGAGACCAATTTTGTTTGAAAGACATTCAAATTAGCAAGCTACTTCTTGTTCCAGTTAACAACAAATTCTATGTCATGTTTTAGATCAGTTGCCAACTTGACTTTATTGAACCGATAATATTTACTATGAAGACAAGGGTAAATAGTTGTGCCATCAGCATAGATACTGGGATGAGAACTGGTGATATAGGGAAGGTCGTTGATGTAAAACTATGTAGGTTCAAGTATAGATCTGGAGAACACCTGTATTAATGCTAAAAAATTTAGAAGAGTGGCTATTTAAGACAACTTCCTTTTTGCGATATAAGATAGATTGAATCAGTTCAAAAGTGAATGCAGAAATACTTTTAAAAGGTGAAGATATTTGTCAAATTTTGTCGAATGCCTTCTATATATCCCAAGCAACAACCCGATTTTCCTTATTCTTATCTAAAGTTTAATAGACTCTTTCAGCAATAATCGTTAATACATGAACAGTTGACCTAGAGAAGCGAAGCCATATTGCTTATCTGAAAGAACACCCTGCAAGATGAGATGTTTAACCCATTCAGAGTTGATTACAACTTCAAATACTTTGCCAAAACGAGATAAAAGCCCATGATTAAACGGCTCGACTGAGTTTTTAAAAACTGGAATTATAGAAGAGGGTTTCACCTGATATTTCCGGGAAGGTACAAAAGCATCGGAGAAACTTCTGTAGCACAGTTCTCCATAAGAAATATCAACAAATACTACAGCGTGATACGAATTTCCAAAAGGACAGGTGTGCGATACTCGACAAGAGCTAGAAGAGGAAGCAAAGAACAAATCAATTAAGGAAGAATGTCGATCAGAATAATTAAGGAAACGAGTATAGAAATCTACTATTTGACTGAGAAACTGAGCAATGGAAAAATTGAAGACTGAATGCCAGTAAGATAAAAAGATAAAAGATTTTATCTAAGGCGTTCGACAGAGTATGGCATGCTGGCCTTCTATGTAAACTGCGGAGCTATGGTATAACTGGACATTTGTTTGAACTAATCCAGTCCTTCCTCTCTAACCGCACAATGAAAGTGGTATTAAACGGACATGCCTCTCAGAACTACCATACAAACGCAGGTGTCCCCCAAGGCTCCATCTTAGGTCCTACACTCTTCCTGATATATATTAATGATCTCCCTGATTCCATAAGAACCCAAATAGGTTTGTACGCCGATGACACCACAGTTTACTCTCGCCTCCAACAAAAATCTGGTGTAGGTGTCAAAGCTAAACTTGCAGCCGAGATTGAAAAAGACCTCCAATCCATATTGGACTGGGGTAAGAAATGGCTAGTAAATTTTAATGCTTCTAAAACGAAGCTACTGTCAATTAACCATCATCGACAATCTCACCTACCTCCCATTAGCATGGACCAGGCTTGCCTCCCAGAGAGTAAAACACTACGCCTCCTTGGTCTCACACTTTCAGCGGACCTCAAATGGAATGACTATATCGAATCCATTGCTAAATCCGCTGCTATGAAAGTCGGTTCTCTGTGTAGGGCCCGGAAGTTTTTTCCGTCTAAATCTATCCTGCACATTTACAAATCTACCATCCGCCCGTGCATTGAATACTGCTGCCATATCTGGTCGGGTGCCCCTGCTGTTCTCCTCGGGCTTCTCGATAAGGTTCAGAGGAGGGTCTGTAATGTGATAGATACCGACTTGGCAGACCGCCTGCAGTCTCTCTCCCACCGGCGAGACGTGGCTTCGCTGTGTCTCTTCTATAAATACTTTCACGGCTTCTGCTCCGATGAACTTAGATCACTGGTGCCCCCTAAATACGAATTTGCACGAGATACTAGATTAGCAACTAGATCCCACCCTTTTACAGTGAAATCGATAAAATGCAGCCGTAACTTCTACTCCAACAGTTTCTTTCCTCGCACTTCCCGACTGTGGAATTCTCTTCCAAACGATTGCTTCCCCGACGGCTACAATCTCCAGGAGTTTAAATGTAAGGTCAATAGACACCTCCTAACACACTAACCTGCTCCCATTCTATCAAACACTCTTCCCATCTGCCCGACACTCATCCTCGCTATCCTTACTCATCTATCACCTTTCTCCTGACATTCCCTATGTCTATCCACTCCTTCTCTTTACCTTCCCCTATGTAGCCCCATGCGCAATAGTGGCAGTGGAATGCCTTGCTTGGGGTGAGATGATTAAAAAAAAAAAAAATCAGTAACATTTGAATGTTTAAGCCATTTGACGTGATGAGCATTATAATCAACAAACACAAAAATAAATATTCACAGATGAAGGCAGAGAAGCATTTCTACATTGTCGAATATTTTCTCTATGTTAGAGTCCTAAGAAGAAGGATATATATATATATATATATATATATATATATATATATATATATATATATATACTAGCAGTTTAGCCCGGTTTCACTCGGGTAGTTTAAGGAATAATAAGAATAAAAAACATCTAATGAATTTACATAGCAAATACTTACACAACGTCCACCCTCATCACTTTTATAGATATAGATGTGTGTGTGTGTGTGTGTGTGTGTGTGTGTGTGTGTGTGTGTGTGTGTGTGTGTGTGTGTGTGTGCGCGCGCGCGTAAGAATTCAGATATAAATAAAATATATCTGTAAATTCTCACATTATATTCTGCTTACACTGTCACAATTTTTTTTTTTTTAATCAAGCAAGACGGGACCGATGTTAGTGTGTAGGAAGTTACAGTAAGAGAAAAGACTGGGGACAGGAGGTATTGAAGAAAAGATAAAAGATGAATGGGATTCGAAAGAACAGAAACTGGTTATTAACGTTACATTTAAATTTTTGGAGATTGGAGCTATCAAGGATTCAAGGAAACAGAAAGGAGTTCCACAGGCGGGAATTACAAGAAAAGAAACTGTTAGAGTAGAAGTTGCGCTTACATTTAACTATTTCAACGGTAAAAGGGTGAGACCTAGATACGAATCTAGAAGCACGCTTAAATTAACGTGGTAGAAGCACCAGGGAAAAAGATATTGCTATTCGTATTTGACTTGGCCATAGATAAGAAAATCCGCGAAAAATGCCATGTGTGCATGTTTGGTCGACACTAGTCTCCTAGAGAACACTGCACTGTGCCTCATTGGCCTCACTCTCTCAATTGACCTCAAATGGAATAACCACATTGAATCCATAGCTGCGGTTAACGCTAGGAAGGTCGGTTCACTGAGTCAGGCCAGGAAGTTATTCTCCATTTAAAATTATTTTTGTACATTTTAAAATCTATCATTCGTTCATGCACTGAAGACTGTTGCCATATCTAGTCGGGTGCTCCTGCTATTCATCTTGAGGTTCTTGATAAAATCCAAAGGAGAATCTGTAATATAATCGACCTTAATTCGGCAGCCTGTCTGCAGTCACTTTCTCATCGACGTGATGTGGCTTTTTTCTGTCTTTTCTACAAATATCTTTGTGGAAATTGCTCTTGGAAGCTTTTTTCCCTGATACACCGACCACGTGAATTTACTCGTCCTACTACAGTAGATTGGCATCAAGGTCTCACCATTTTACCGTAGAAATAGTTAAATGTAGCCTCCTCTTCTACTCGACCAGTTTATTTTCTCGCACTTCCTGTTTGTAGAACTCACTTCAATTCGCTTGCTTCCCTGATAGTTACAATTTCGAAAAGTGTAAATGCAGCGTCAATTGCCATCTTTATCTACTTGATTTCTATCCATCTTCTATCTTTTCTTCAACATCCCCTGCACCTTTTTTTGTCACTGTAACCTCCTGCGCACGAGTGGCATTTCTGAAAAAAAATCAAACAAGCCCCTGTCATCTGATTGTGAAACAAAGATCCACTTGCGTTCGTTTTGCATCTAGAACTTAATCTTCACACATTGTCTCTGATAACATGTTTTGCATCTAGAACTTAATCTTCACACATTGTCTCTGATAACATGTTTTGACGGCTGAATCCTATCGTGCCATTTACTGAGTGGTTCAAGTTTTAATGACTATTCGCTGCAAAACAGGAAAACGACGCCAGATCCCTAATCCCCCACAAGATTCATTCAAACGTGTCTGTCACATGAGTCCTACTTCTTGCTTCCTAAAGGAGTGGTGGTCTTGTTATGTAACCTTCGTAGAAACATGCATCTTAGACGAGAGCGAATACGGTAAAAAAAGTGGTATAGACAAAAGCAGAAATATAGATTGTGCATAAAGAGAAAAGGCGAAGTATTTTATATTTACATGGCGTTGTTATCCACTGGTGTACCGTCTGTCCACACCCATTTCATTATTTGTTGACGATCATTAAGTCCCAGCCACCATTCACTCGAACGAAGCGGATCAGTCGCTTGTATTTTTGCCAACTCTTCAATTATCCATAGCTGTCAAAAGAAGTAAAATAACATATTTAAATACAGGTTATTTTCCCATTTTTTAATTAAAAATGTTATGCTTAAAAAACATATCTATCTATCTATCTATCTATCTATCTATCTATCTATCTATCTATCTATCTATGTGCATATATATATATATATATATATATATATAAAATATATTATTCCATGGTTAAGCGGAAGTATAGACCTATTTCAGGCGAACCATCGAGATCCGTGTAAAATCTTCTGTACAATAAACACGGAAGCTGACGATGGTTCGTCTGAAATAGGCCCATACTTCCGCTTAACCATGGAATAACGTGTCTGTCTTAATATTATATATATATGCTTTATATGTATTCTATACATGTATATTTACAGCTCTCCTAAAGAGTTATCCTACCACATTATGTACAGGATACTCCTTTGGATTCTTATATATCTACACCGCATATATATATTCATTTAGATAGGTCTGAGGATTGCAAGAGCGTGAAACCCAGCTTCAAAAACTCACACCTATCTAAATAAATGAATATGTTAGCTCAATCACTGATATTGGGTGCTTTCAAATAAGTACCGCGCATATATAATATATAAAACAGTATAATATATCTAACAAATTGCATATACATATGTATATTATATATATATTTATATTTACACACACACACACACACACACACACACACACACACACATATATATATATATATATATATATGGAAAAATGTAAGCATGCAAACAAATGTCTACTTTGCTACATAAACAACAATAAATATGAACAAAATCAAATAATAACAAAACACAAAACTGCCAAATATATATAATTATAAATAGGAGAGTTTTGTAGTTTGCTTGAAGTATTGTGTATATTAATTAATTAAAAATATAAATATACAAACACTTTAACACGACAAAAAAACAGAAAATAATATAACGACCACCAAACGGGAAAAAATCACACATGAAGCCCACAAACACAAACACATACAAGAACACAAACTCTCAACCATGGCATTAAAAAGAAACCCGTAAGCAGTCAAATATACCAACACGGTAAAAAGATTAAGCTAATAAAAGAGGTCAATACAATAAAAAGAGGTCAAACTAAATGACAAGAACAAACCAACTAAAAAGCGATTAAGCACTCACCTATTCTATATAAAGCAATATTAAGCGTACATTAAAAAGCAATAAAAAGAAATCAAATAGCTGCACAGTAAAAAAAACAAAACAAAAACAACAAGAAAGCCAACCGATTGCAAATGAGACCATTCCCACAAAATTACACCAAGCTCCATACAAATAAGCAAAAAACCGGGACATAACAGCAAAAATATAACAGCCCTGATGAGTTACGACATCATAACGGTATCCCCACGAACTTCGAAGTCATCATGAACCTGCTCAGTTAAAGTAACAAATCCTTTGCACTAAAACTATCAACGCACTATCTCCACCCCAATATAGAGCACTTTACGATATAAAGCTGCTTGCCAAAATTCCTTTTATCAGTAAAATTACTATGTATATATAGAGAGAGAGACAGAAAACATGTGTGTGTGTGTGTGAGAGAGAGAGAGAATTGATGTGGAAGAGTTTTTCACTAAACTCAATCGTGTTGTTTCAGTCATACCGACTTTTTAGTTACTCTTCATGAGTCCTGCTTTCTGCTGCTAAACGAAAAAAAAACTTGAAATTAATGTTGATATCGAGTACTTTATGGCAAAGACTTGCTCGCCAAGAATGTTCCCCTATCAATAGATTACTGAAGAATCAGCAATTTTGACAGTAAGCCCCATTATAATTGAAACTATATATATACACTACCGGCCATAATTATTAGGCAACCCCAGTTTTTTTTAAGAAATGATGTATTTTATTCTATTTTTAGTATTTATTGCCAAATGAAAATAGATTGATTCTTTTGTTATTATTACTTTGCAAAATTTTACAAGGCAAGGAAGTAAAGATGAACTCGTCCGAATCGCCGTAAATTTTCTTCATCCTTTCATTGATGAAACTGCAATAGAGGTAATTATTAAATATTTATAAATTTATTTGATGCACATGTTATTGTGCAGTATTCACAAAAGAACCATTCCATCTTCATTTAAAAAATTATTCGCTTGGTAATAAATACTAAAACATTGTATGAAATACACCATTTTTTAAAACACTGTGGTGACCTAATAATTATGGCCGGTGGTATATTATATATATATAATCTCGACCCCTAAGTGACCCCGCCACTTTCAGAGTTCCACAATTGTCACTGGTTATATTTCCTATATTTCATATTCGAAACGTAAAGATAGCAATTTCTAAACAATTAATAAACTTTTATTCATTCAAAGAACGAAAATAACATTTTAAGTGATAACAAACTTAAAATTAATAGAAGCACAAATCGTACCAACATTTGTACTAATTTATTACTCCATTTATGCCGGATCCAAAATAAAAACGCTTAATTCTTTAGATATAATCAATAAATCAGACAAAAGTCAACTGACAAGATTTATCGAACATCTGGCCTTGATGAACGTTTCAACTCGAAACTCTTAAGCCAGATCAATTACTTCAACTTGAACAATCAGCTAAGTTACTTGAACCTTGACTTATTTGAAAATTACAGCGCTAGTTATGGTCTATTAGACGAGATTTGGTAGAAGTTCCGCAAGCCTGAGAAATAAGTAAAATTCTTGTTCGAAAAGCCTACAGGTCTTCGATAGCGGATCATATGATAAATAATCCCAGTTGTGCTGCGGATTTTAGTGCGAACTGGTTCATCCTTTTGGCAAGATCGCACTCATTGTTCCATTGGAGACGCTGTTTATCCAGGCAGCCCTCACGTTCTAAACAAAGAGAGTTGGCTTGCTTTGCTGGATCTGTGGCATCTTTAGATGTAATAACTTTTATCAGGTATCAAAAAAAAATTTCTTCCCTTTCCCTTCATTCATTTCACGCATAACAAATATTCTTTTATCAGAATTTTTCCCCGTTTACAATTCTGAAGAAAGGGGATGAAAGCGGTCGACTGGTGGTTTTATTATGAAATTTGGCAAAGCCTATTATAAATTTTTTTGTTTCTTTAACACACAAAAAAAGAAAAACACAGCAGCTACTCTGGCATATGCGCATCGTTCATTCAGTAATGAATTAGAACACTCTCAGCTATTGGCGCTTGTCTACATTGTATATCACACGCTAACCTTTTACCTAGCGCCCATAGCTCAGAGGTAAAATCGCAGACTGACGCCAATTCGGTCAGGTTTCAATCTTGGGTAAAAAGCAGTTGGATGTCAAACCGTACTAATGAACTGTGATACAGCGAAAACATCTGTCTGCGGATGAATATATATATCATGTATATTTGGGAAACAATCTCTCTTTTATGCAGGTTGTCGTTTTTCAGTGGTTTTACTCATGAAATATATTTTGGCAAGCAGGTTTTTTATCGTAAAGTGCTTGATATGTGGGAGGAGATAGAGCGTTAGTAAGTACAAAAAGTTTATCTCTTAAACTGAAGCAGATTCATGCCGACTTTGAAGTTTCGTGAGGACACCGTTATGAGGTTCTCACTCGTCTAGGTTGTTTCTATATATAAATTATATATATAAATTTTAAGCGTGCATATTAAGTGACATGGTAAAAAGGGGTCAACTCAATACGGTAAAAAGAGATCAGCACATAATGATAAAAAGAGGTAAACTCAACATAAATCAAGTAAAGCAATCCCTCTTTTATGCAAATTTCGTCAAAAATAACAGACAAGATGCTGTGATTAAGCTTTTATAGAATTTTTCACGTGATATTTTTTCTTTTCAGTACATAAATCAAATAAAATTTGTCCAAATGTTTTATCTATCCAAGCGTTTTCGGCTATATTTTTAGCCATTATGAAGGATGAATTTTATTTTTATTTTACTTTTGACTGAATATATCAACTTCGTTTTTGTTCTCAGCTAAAATAAAATAAAAATATCATCGACATGGCAGATATATATTTTCTATTTGGTAGCTTTTTATATAATTTATCTATTTTTGTTTTGGTTTTGGCTTTTTTTTTCTTTTTTTTTTTTCTTCTTTTTTTCTTATCCATGATCTTCACCGTCTTAAGATCATGGATAAGAAAAAAAAAACTATTCACCGTAAAATTACATCCCCGTCAATTTATATTAAGTCTAACCAGCCTTCCCTCTCTAAACAGAAGAACAGATGCTGAGTCTAATCTGTTTATTGTTTATACTGCTGATTCTCTGATTATATTTTACTAGTTTTTAGTAGATGTGCACATATATGCTTTTTGCCTTCCGTTGCCTCGTTAGTCTTTTTTTGTTAGTATATTTGCAATCCATCATTTTAGAGTGAGTAATAATTTTTCATCAAACTTGCTCCCCCTCCTACTTTGTTTTATACATTTTGTATATATTCATATATACATTGAAAATTTTCATTTAAAAACCCAAATATAAAAGAAACGGTTTATTATTTACACATACAAGAGTATTCGCCTTAGAATTACAACGCTCACTACGTTAGTTTTAAAATGAAACCACATATGTTTCTTCTTTACAATTGTAAATGTAAGATATTCCTCCTTATGTGTTTTTGTCATACTTTTTACGCTCTACATGCTTGCAAGAGCCTGTTACTGAAAAAATGGAGTGTAACTGTTGTCCATGATGTCTGGAAATCTTTTAGCAATGTTTGGATGTAATTCTTGGCTGGTTCTTTACTATTCTCAGAATCGTACTTGGAATCTTTCGAAGACCTCAGATTGAGAACAGTACACTGTCAAGCAAAGTTTCTTCCGCTAGAAATCATTGAACCAATAATGCATGGATTAAGGATTAAATTTGTTTGATTGATTTTTTTTGTTTTGTTTTTAATCGGTATCACCCCATGCAAGGCAGTCAGTCAGTCAGTCAGTTAAGTGCCATACGTAATACACTCTAAGGCGATCATGTCTCTTTAGAGAAATGACTGACTGGGTAGAAGATTATTCCGCAGTAGGTTGCCATTGCTTTCTGCGGTAGACTGGTCGCCAGCCAAGGCTATAGAACCCAATCTGTCCTGTTATTTAACCCATAACTGGAGAGAAGATACGGATTAATACCTTTCCCAAGGGTATTTGCGCGCAAGTGAATGCAATGAATATCAACTGGAATTCGAACCCGGCTCTCCGAATTCTCATTCCGAGGCGACATCCACTGCACCACAACAACCACTAAAACACAAGAGGTTACTGGGTGTGGAGGAATTCGTAACAGAAACACTAATAACGAGCGAAAAGATGAAAGACTAATCGGGATGACAGTAGACAGCGATTGACTTTGCATTTTTTGCAGATTAAAGTTGGCAGAAAAGCATAGAGCCGGAAGGGAGTCATTCGAGAAAAAAAGCATAGAATTAACGGTTACATGAAGCAAGATCAACTTTGATAAGATCTTCATGCCAATTTAGTAATGCGCTTAAATTCAAACACTCTTGGTACCAGAGTGAAGCGCTCATCCGAACAATTACGATGAAAGTATTTATAGAAAAGACACAAAGAGACAACCTTACGGCGGTGTGAAAGTGACAGAAGACGAGCCACCAGATTAAAACCAATAATATTGCTGATTCTGTTTGCATTTTATCAAGAACCTAAAATTAAATATCAAGGTAAATAATTGGAAATATTCAAAGATGGCTACTCTCAAAGTCATATTGCCAGGAAGTTGAAGATTTCTAGACGTATAGTGCGCTGTTCGTTACAAAGGCAATCAAAAACTGAAGCATCAAAAGTGACAATTACCGCTGAAAATAAACATTGATTGTGAAGAGCAAAAGAAATAGAATGAAAACAGCTCCAGACTTGATAGATGAACTTAATTCCTCTCGACAGCAACCATTGTTTACTCTCAGTAAGATATCTCACCCTCTGGATTTTATCAGCTTTTTACAGATGACACTTTACGATTAAGACTATATTCAATATCCCTGGCGAATGTTAATTGATCTTCGGCATTAGCATTTGCTTCTGCGATGAGAATTACGAGAGAACTGATAAACCATAGCATAATCCCCAAGAACCTTAACCACTTAGAACGTTCGAGAATCGCCTACAGCTGTTTAGAAACAGTTTACAAAAATTGACATTCTTTAAATTTTGGTTTTCGCCTTATATGAATGAGTACTGAATAACTTTTCGCTTCATATTTATATAAATATTAGATTGGCACGCATAAAATAACGCATTGGTTGGTTGTTGATCCGGTCGTCTAACAAAATAACCTCCTTAGTATTCAGTTGAGGAGTAATTCATGTGCGTTTTATATATATATATATATATATATATATATTAATACAGGTTTCATTGAATAATATAGACAAGTTCTGTCTATTTATTTTGTGTAAGATCCTTTCATATGATCTGATTAGCTTGATAGTGTTGTCATGGAAAGACGACAAGAAATCTCAATAATTGTTGATTTTTTTATCAGGTCTGAGCTTTCGGCTTACATAAGCCATTATCAAAGGATGAACATTTAATGTTCAGTGAACATAGAACATTTAAATTATTAACAGAGTGGAGTTATACAGAGAAAATTAGACAGGTCCATTTTTGTATCGCACGTGGCTGTAGGCCGAGAAGGAATGGTGGTAGTGGGTTTTTGGTCAAACAGACACGCACACAAACATCTTGCTTTTTATATATATATATATATATTATCGATTTTCTGCACTATTGTACAAACTGCAACCTTGAAACTTCTGAATATCGTTTCTTATATCTTTGTCTATGAGTGTATCAAATTTGATTAAAATCAGACCACTCCTTCTATAACCCGATTTTTTCGATTATCGATTTTCGATATTTATCGGGGGTACCTCGACACAAAAGCTAGCTAAGATTTTCAAGAAAATCGATTCAGCCGTTTCGGAATCTATTGGTAACGGACACACATACAAACACACACACACATACACACACACACACACACACACACACACACACACACACACACAAAGTTCCATTTATAAATAAGTTTAGATTATAAATTATATTTTAGAACATGTACATTTTTTTTATCTATATCCACTACAAATTAATCATTTTGTTTCGACATTGGACATCCAATATATATATATATATATATATATATATATATATATATATATATATATATATATATGTATTGTAACTAAGTTGTTGAACTCGTAGGTTTATTTACCTTTTTGTTCATGCATTTACTTTTATAAAGAGTGCTCAATACAAATGTAGAGCGTTATCACCTGAGGCTTGATCCTCAGGTGATTTTTTTTAGAAATCCTAAAAATTCTTTAAAAATTTCTAAAAAAATCACCTGAGGATGAAGCCAAAACATAATGGGCTGGCTTCGAAACATGAGAATTTTTTTGTCTAGAGATACTATGAATTTAAAAACATTGTAACAACCATTACAGTATATATATATATATATATATATATATATATATATAACTCCAAAAATACACGCAGAAATAATACGCATTAGCAGATGTTTTGAAAGTGAATTTTTTGCTTCACAAGATAGTGTTTTGAATTTTTATTTTTATTTTTATATAGTTTCAGATCATTAAAATGAAATATCAAGTTGATAAAACTGCATTTTTGACACCATTTTGTTTTTGCATTTAATCAAGGTTCGTGTGATTTATTCGTGAGATTCGTGCTGTGTATGGAGAAGGAGCCTCAAAGCCTCAAAGTGTACCTCTGGCCGTTGGTTTACGCGCTTCAACAATGGGAATTTTGATCTCAAGGGCGGATCACACACCGGTCAATCAATTGGGATTGATGAAGTGTTATTTAATCCAGTTCTTCACAGAAATCCATATCAAACGATAAGAGAGTTGGCGGGGCAGATGGATTGGGATAAAAAAAATAAAAACTATGGTGAGCCTTCTTCACTCGACGGGAAAGGTCCAGAAACTCGCTGCTTGGATGCCACACGCTTTGAACGAAAACAACAAAAATCAACGCTACACAATCATCGCCAGTTTGCTCCCTGAACTGCGCTCAACACATGGTCACGAACAGCATTTTCTTTGCCGCATTGATACTGACGATGAAAATTGATGCCTTCATTCCAATATGAAGTGGCCGAAAGAATGACCTCCCCAACCCCCACACTCCATTCCGCCAAAAGATAACAAGCAGGACACCGCGATCAAAACAAGAGTTTCATCCTCAGAAGATCATGTTGTGTGTATGGTGGGACTGAGGAGGCATAATTTATTACGGACTGTGCAAAGCTTCTACGTTTAACATCTGCACCGATTTAACGAAACAGTTCAGCACAAAAAATGACAGAATAGGAAAAATGGTATTCTTCTGCAACAAAATGCCCGTCATTACATCGCCAAAAATGAAAAAAGCCGCGATTCAAGAACACGAATGAAAATTGCTGCCTGATACTTCATATTCTCTCGACTTGACGCTCTTAGATTTTCCTCTCTTTTTATTGCTTTTCAACGCTTTCCGCAGTGTATCGTTCAATAATGACGTGGAATTGAGGGCTTGTTTGAACGAATTCATTGAGTCAAGTCCGGAAGGTTTCTATCGCCGAGGCATGGAAAAACTTATTGAACGATGAGAGAAAGTCGTACACAACAACGGAGAGTATATTATTGATTGATCTTTTGTAGTTTTTTGTTTAAAATAAATTTGAAAAAAAAAAGCTCACAAATTATTCCTCAAACTATTGTACAAAAACATTTGAAATATTCTTTACTTTTTTACTTTCTAGATATTTTTCTCAATATTTTGTCACTCATAAGCACCTCCACCCAAATTATTACAATAAAAAATATCGGGTAATCATAATGTATAAGTACAAACTAGGAAAATGTATCATTTTTGCATCTAATCATTACTTGAGACGAGAAATGGATACTCTTTGATAACAGCAACAGAGTAGGCCAGTTGTTAGATGCGAGTCACCAGAACAATACCCAAAACTTCCACGGCACCTTAAAAAGTTAAGGGTTAGTGCATGGTGGCCTTTCAAAAGGGTTATTCATTATTAATTCTTACCTCAAGGGAAAACAATAACACCAACCTCGTATTGTAGTGAAATTGAGTGTATGCACGAAAAATTGAAAAAGAAACATCCTAGACATATGGATGAGCCAATTTTGCTGCACGTTCTCATTCAACTACCCAATATCTGTATAGCCAGAATTATGAAATTTCACCTCAACCTCCTTATTCAACTGATATCTCTCCTACTGATTATCACTTATTTAAGCATTTTGAGTTTTACAACTTTCTCCGATAAGGAAGAGAAAATCGAAGCATATGAACTGTTTATCACATCAAAGGATGTGATTTTTTCTAAAGATGGGTTCATGAATTTAGAGGTACGTTACAAAAGAGTCATTCATCAATATGGTGCTTATTTCAACTAAATACATGAGTTAATTTACATTTCAGAAGCTTTTTATTCATTTCCTGTAAAGTATCTCATTTCATGTGTACCAACTTAATATATTTTGTAATTTTATATGTATTTATATAAATAGATAAAGACAGCTACTCACAAAACATACTAAAATACCAGTAAAACCAAATAGTAAAAACAGATTTATGATACTTGAAGATTTATTTCAAAATTTTATTTGTTTTTTTCATCCAGTTATCAAATTAAAGTGCAATAAAAAATCTATTTTTCCTTACTTTAGAAGAACACTTCATAAAAATTCTGGTCGGAAACACTAAAATTCTATATAAGTCACATTACCGAAAACATCTTGATATTTAATGAAAATTTACATATTAAACACCTCTATCCTACTATCAACTTAACCTTATTTAACAGTAACAATGGAGTTTTAAATGGTTTTTTTAAGTAATAAAACGGTGCTCACGCGAATTTCAGTCGTGCTCACCACACGAAGGATCGGAACAAACGCTTCTATTTAAAACAACACAAATAATAATAATAATAATAATAATAATAATAATAATAATAATAATAATAATAAAAACAACTTAAGCAGTCAAAACATGAGGAACAACTAACACCACCACCACCACCACCCTGAAAATCGCAAAAAAGTGACCGAAAACGCTTGGCACAATGAGAATTGTGTAAAGTTTTTTCTACTCCCTTACTCTTTCCAAACGGAAAAATGTAAGCATGCCGTGAAAAAAAAAATGTAAAGATTAATTAAATCTTCTCTGTCTGCATGTCTACGAAATATATACAATTATATATATATATATATATATATATATATATATATATATATATATATATAAATTCAATATGTCACATTGGGAGAATAGCTATTTCAAGAGCATTTTAAAAACCTGTTTCTTCAGCTCTCAGTAATAGACATTATGAAAAATCTTTGTGTGACCGAGAGTAAAAGTTTGTTCAGAAAAAAGAAAGGAGACAAAAATTAGGGAAGAGGTGGAATGTATAGGTTAACGCATAAGTGATAAAAGTTGGAAGAAAGTAGATCAGACGACAGGCACTACAGTTCAAAGTATAGGGGTAAGAATCTTGCTTGTAAACTTAAGTTCTAACCAGCATCAAGTAAATTTAGCTTTAAAAAAATATTATAACAATTAAATTGGAAGGAAGGTAAACAGGATGGCAATTATAAACACGGAAATTTTAGATTTAAAACATGGCTTCTAGGAGTAGTGTGGAATAGGAGAAGGAATTAAAAAATATAGTTAATCCCATATTAAGGAAATTTAAACCTACTTTTTTGTCAGCACTTGCTAATTAATTCATTTCACTGATTTAAAAGTAAATTTTGATTATGATATTTTAATATCCTAATTTTTTCTACTAAGCACAGATTACATTTATCACTAAGACTATTAGGAGTACGTGCTGAGCCGATTAATTTCCAATCTATTTGTGGATTCAGACCTCCTTTCAGTTCCAAGTATCTTTGTGAAAGAGCTGTTTAACACTTCAATTTTGGGTTGATAAAAGAGTGTCCATGGGAGTAATATCCTTGCTTCTATTCGCCCGCCAAAATTCCAATGTAGACATTATAATTTTTTTAACCTTTGGGGTAAATGGTAGCTTAGTAGATAACATTAATTGGTTTAGATTTACCCTCAACAGGATAATCTACAAATGCTTAATTGCTTTTGATTGCTTATATATATATATATATATATATATATATATATATATATATATGAAACATTCAAAGGTACGAGGGAAAATATTATAAAATAAAAATAAATATGAACTTGAGCAAATTTAGCTACAAATTTGATATATGTTATGCTTTCATTAGATGGATGTCGTATTTTTTTTATAGTTTTACAATTGAATTCCTTTAGTAAGATGCTGCAGTCTGAAGTAAAAACGAGAAGAGTCAATTATTTGTTGTGTTGATTTTTAGATATTTAAAGATTTATTCGAACAATCAGTATTTTAAGTCAATTGAAAATCTAATATTAGAAGTACAAAATTTACCAGCACATTTTTTTTTGAAAACATGAAATGAATACACAGTAAAAAAACAAAAAACAGGAATTTTAATTTTATAAACTCCCTCAGAGATTGATTTAACTTTTGTTGTAATATTAAGAGGCAGGTCTTCAGATTTTTTAAAATAAAGGAGCGGTTTTTTAATCAGGAGGTCGGGTATGCAAGGAAGAATTAGCACACTTAAATTGTTTCTCATCAGTGTCACGTGGTGGTGGTGGTGGTGGTGGTGGTGGTGGTGGTGGTGGTGGTAATATGATTTTCTGGGACCAGAACTCCTACCCCTTTCTCTCACTCCTTGACAATGAGCCTGAATATTAACTTAGGGGTCTATGGCGCAAAAGGAAATGAAGAATTAAATTAAACCTTCTTCTTTATTTTTACAAAAATTCACAATGTTTTTTCCAAAATAGAAAAAAATTGACCATGTACTTAAAGAAAAAGTCGAAACCAGATTTCGCAAGTTAAATTGATTTTCTGACCAATGGAATCGATTTGCAAGACTAAAAAGGATTTCGCGATATAGTGCGAAAAATCTAAAGGATATATAAATGACGAGCAGCGTCAGTCAGACACATGGCGATATTTCTGGATAAAACTTGTAAGCTGTAGGGAGTTCGGTTAAGTATGACACAAGGCCGAATCAATTAAACATTAACTAGCTCTCTATAGCTACGGGTCTTTTGCCAAACTAAAGAAAGTTTATTCGAAGAGCTGCGGGATTATTGAATCAGTTTTTTTTTTATTTTGCTTATAGTTTTGATTCCATCAATATATTTAATAACTACATTTTCTGTTCTCTCTCTTTTCAGAACTAGGGAGATTATGATTCTCCACAGCGTTCTCTCTGTTGTTGCTTTCAGCAATACTTGCTCTTTTATTACCCTTTTTGTCTTTCTTATACTTGTTTCTACATCTATTTGTTTTATCTGTTTAGATGGTTGACGACAATGGCTCTTGACAGCTTCTTATTTTTGTTGCTTTCAGCAATATTCGCTCTTTAATGTCTCACCTTTGTCGTTGTTCGTCTATCGTTTTCACTCAGGCTTGTCAAGTAATTTGCTCTATACTTTTCTCTGTTTCGTTTGCCTTCTTTGTGCCCTGTGAGAGTTAAATCCTACAAGCTTTCTCTCCTCATTATGTAACGCATTTTCTTTTTTATAATCGCTCACGAAATTATTCATCTTAAAAAATGGACATTGAGGTCAACATTCAGAGGCGACATTCACCTATATATATATATATATATATATATATAGGTTGCGATTAATTAAATTGTCATCTAAATTACGCAAAAATGAAAATAACACTGACATCTTTTGTAATAGACATATTTACCAAAATTACACAAAAATATCTTGAAATACTAAAGATTAAATCCATTCAATAGAATAGCCCTTGGCTTCAAACACGGTCTCCAGACGACTTCGGAATCTCTTGCATTTCTTCTGGACGGTCTCCTTGTTAGTAAATGCTGCCATAATCCTTGCCTTCTGTTCTTCTTTCGTGTTACAAGAAGTTTTGTTGGTGCCTCGTTCAACCGTTCCCCTCACATAATAATCAAGAGCTGACAGCTATGACTGTGTTCTTCTGCTTGTGTGGCATGTGCTTGTGTGGCATGTTGCCAGACATAGGGTCTTCGAACAGCCACACTCTTGAACCAGGGTCGCACTACCTCGTAAAGGAACATGATGTAGGCCACCGAGTAGAATCTGAGGCCCTGTGGGAAAATGACGCCATCACTAGTGTTCACTCTAAATACCCTGATGTTGACTGCATATATCATCTAACTCTTTCCGAATCATCTGCACTGATCGACACCCAAAGACTCTGAAATGTTCGGATTGTAACTTTCGCCGCCAATGCTAAGCAGTACAGTATGTCGCTTCCAACTTTCTGTTGGAGAGAATTACGTCATGGAGCTCTTTTTTCTCACAGATGGTGCCCAATTGACCCTACTATATATGCAGTTAACAAATTTAAAAACAAACGACCCGAATGTGCAAAATTGAAAATATAAAATGGCGACAACTTACCTATCACACTCTGTGTTTATATATATATATATATATATATATATATATATATATATGTGTGTGTGTGTGTGTGTGTGTGTGTGTGTGTGTGTGTGTGTGTGAAAGGATAAAGTACAAAAAATCGGAAACGCATGTCCATCTCAAATATTGCATTATTATTAAGGACAATGGAGGATAAAGAAGAGAGAAAGTCTGCTATTTTTGTGTGGTTTGAATATCAATGGTCAATCAGACTACACGTACCCTTGACTTGTTAAGCAACGTTAACTCTTTGATGAAGCTTTAATAAATGTTAAATTGACAAACGCTTCTTTATCTTCTGGATTTCAAATGTTTTTTTTTTATGCTAAGAGATTGAGTGTGAGAGATTTTACGGCTTACCGGCCCTCTGTGGGTTATTTGAAGTCGAAGCATAATTTGGTTTGGAAGAATAATTCTTTGTTTTTTGTGAATTGAATAAGGTATTAACAATCTTTTTTAGACAATCTTTTTTTCAGTTCTACTCTTTAACTCATAGCTTGGGCAGAAGAGGTGGATTCATGCCTTTTCCTGGATTATTTGTGCGGAAACGAATGTAGCGTTAAAAGTAAAAATAGAGGAAATGTGATACTTTTCATCATTTGGTGGTCTTTTATTTCCGGAAAGGAAAAGAACTGTACAAATAGTAAAAACGCTGGACGCTGTTAATGAGCGGATAGTAGATCGTTAATTGCTTAGCTTGGTTCAGAAATGGAGAATTTGAGCCGAAGAACCAAGAACATTCCGGTGGGTCTGCAGTCGTTGATGACGACAACCAAATCCGAATGCTGCTTAAAATTTTCATGACACGATACATGACGAAAACATTCAGCTTATGAGCGTTGAAAGGTCTTCGAAAAATCCTACATGCGTAAATTTCTACGATGGCTGTGCGCCTGACGATCTAATGAAAAAAAATGCCATTTTCTGCTAAAGAATCCGTCGGTTTCCTTACATTCACTTACGTCCTACTTAATATCCATCTCTTCGCTCTCAGCTATGGGTAAAATAGTAGAATAGATATCTTTGGTTGGCAACCAGTTTAGGAGAAAAAAAACTCTGAATTCAAACCAGTTTAGAAAGAGATGTGTTCTGTCAGGCCGTCTTATCCATGAAACCCCACTGATATTATGGCCGCAATGCGTGTGCTATGTCTATAAGGGGATGCGTAATCGTGTAATATTATTTGAAATTCACTTAAAAAACATACAACATTTTTTTGTTTCGACACAATACAAAGACTCTCCTAAGCATTAAAGAAAGTAAACGAACCTTTTAACATTAAACTAAATTTCACTGCTTTTGCCTTTAATTATAAGCTGATTTCTCCTGTTCATCTTTTTAAGATACTGAAATGGTTACTTTCAAACTTTAAGGTTAAAATTGCTTACTCGTTCTTCTTTGTCGTCTAGTTTGAGTAGATAGGCGTTGCTGGCTTCGCAGGCCAACTTTGCCTCTAGCCATGGCCGACGTACACTTGTTGTGATAAGGTAGCAGGAATTACTATCCGGTCGGGCGATCCAGTTTTTCGGGCAGAAACGGCAAGATGTCACTGCAATAAAGAACAAGAAAAGAGGATACAATCTGAAAAATGTTGTTGTTTATTTTCTATATTATAAAAAAAAATGTCATGGGGATCTTTTTGTGAAGACAAGGAACTGATTATTCAGTAGAATAGCAATTTAAAAAAAAAAAAAGAAACATTTACGCGTAGATTTCAAATCCTTAGTTGTTGGATTTATTTTAATAAATCAAAAAAATATTTATAGTGGGTAATGATAAAGCGATAAACGTCTGCTGGATTAATGGCCACAATTCGACGAGTGAATTGAACACCTGAACAATCAGCGATCCTTATGTAAAAATGTAATATTTTTAAGGAATATTCCGTAGTGAATCTTCCTGTAATGAAGTGTTAGAAATTCCAAATTTCTTGCGGGATTAAATCCAGCAGAGCTCAACTATAAGTAATAGGAGCAAATAATATAAGGATTTAATTATCTTCTTACGCTGATGAGACGGGTGGTAAATTCACTCATCGAGATGGCCATCAGATCTTGGAAAATTTGAACTTTATATATATATATATATATATATATATATATATATATATATATATGTGTGGGGGGGGGGGGTTAGTCTGTCGTCAACGGTTAACGTATATAGTAGTGAGTTAACACAAAAGTATTCCGCTTAACAATGGCAGAATATTCATATCGTAAGTATGCTGATATCATTTTTGCATACGGCCGGGCTAATGGTAAAGAATACGAGGCTGCACAGGTGTATCACATTGCATTTACAGACCGAAGGCAGACGAGTTTTCGAATATTTGCTATTGTTTATCGTTGCATCGTTGCGATTGGATCCGTGGTACGACAAATTATGGAGGGTGAAAGACCAGGATCCGCTTGTATGCCTCACCACGAAGAACACATTCTGCAGGTTGTGAGTGACGATCCAGCTGTCAGCACACGTCGTGGCCTTAGCATGTCATACATTCCATAGTACCGCATGGAGGAGTTCTTGTATCCGTATCATATGCAACGTGTGCAGGGTATTTCGCCCTCTGCTCACTCAAGACGGTAGAACATTTGCTGATAGTTTATTGTTCAAACTACCTATCCGTTGTTTGTTTTTTGTTTTGTTTTTTTTTGGGGGGGGGTTCTTGTTGACGAATGAGACAACAAGTGAAAGACATGGAATAACACATTTACACAACTAACATTTGTGGGCGGGACCGAATCCCCATGATACCATACTGGCTAGATACCAGCATCAGTTTACGATTAATGTGTGGGCTAGAAATGTGGGTGTCTGTCTTGTAGGTATATTCTCCCAGCACGTCTTACAGGAAATGTTTAGAGGAACTTTATTTCGAACACACTTCCAGACCTGCTAGAGGATGTACCCCTACTAATACGAAGACACATTTTAATCACATTGTTCGCAATGCACTGGCTGAAATCTACCATGAAAAATGAATAGGTAGGGGAGGAGCGGTTCACACGTTCCCCCGACCAAAATCCTTTTGATTTTTATCTGTGGAGCTACCTAAAAACAGTTTATACTGCAGACATTGATAATGTAAAGCCACTTCATCAACATGCCATTGGGGCTGTGAAATATTCCATATTGTGTGGGAATATTTGAAAAGGTCCACGAGTCAATGATTCGACAATAACACGCATGTGCTGAAGAAAACGGAAGGCATTTGAAATATTTGTATTAAGTTTTTGTATTGAGGTACAACTATCGTCTTTTGGACCTATGATTATATAAACATTTTACTGTCTCTTGTTGTCAGCAACACGCCCCAAAGTTTGTAAAATTATTTTAGATTTTATCTTGGATTGTATATTAAGCAGCGTAAAAATATTCTTATACAACCTGTATATGCTGTATACGCATATATATATAGTCATCCGCATACAGGCATGTTTTGTAGCTCAGCAGAGCGGCTTGACATCTGATTGCTTCAAACCGATATTGAAACTCGAGCGATATGACATTATATATATATATATATATATATATATATATATATATATATATATTTGTAAACGAGCTATTACGCAACCTAGGATCCTACCATGAGTGGTGCCTTCAGGCGATTTGCAACTGCAAATCGCCTGAAGAGACCACTCATGGTAGAAAACTAATTCGTGTAATAACTCGTTTACAAATGAAAAATGGAAAGGATCTACAATATAATTGTATTGAACACTTTTTAATTTTATGATGACCAAAAACTAAGTAATTAAGCAATAGATAGATAGATAGATAGATAGATAGATAGATAGATAGATAGATAGATAATGTTAAATTGTAATTGTAATTAGTTTGTTTTACTTTCAAGAAAAAAACACATGACCATGAAGAGTGGATACATTACAATAATGCCATCACCAATCTTTGAAATCGGTATAACTAAAATAACATCGTTCAGCTAAGTGACAAGTTTCTCGACATTAATTATATATATATATAATATAATATAGCATTTTCTCCAACTACTACTCCCAAATATTTTCTAAATAACCATTCATCTTACAGTTTTACAAATAAATCATCTTCATTTATTTTAACATATCACCTGAAGAAGAATAGTATTGTTCTGAAAATAAAAATCTTTGTGTCGTGATATTATGCTTTTTATAAAAGATTGTAATAACAAAATTACAATATATATTGTAACAAAGTTGTGGAACTCGTAGGTTTTTTTACCTGGTGTTTACACATTTACTTTTATAAAGAGTGCTCAATACAACGGAGAGGATTATATTATAATCGTTGTTACAATGGTTTATAAATTCATAGTATCACTACACAAAGATTTTCGCGTTTCGAAGCCGCTTTACATGCTTCTAATTGGGTGACAAAGTTGGAATGAAAATTAAATGGTGAAAACAGTTTATTTGTGGTGATATGATGTTTAAGTGAAAGTGGGATTGAAAGCTTATTCTGATTCTGTCGGTCGTATTGTAGTCTTAGATATATGGGTTAGGAGAGGTGGCTTAGTTTAAGACAGATTCCTTTATTATTTTATCTGGATTTTGATGGAAGTGGCGTCGCTGTTAATGAGAGCGATGTAAATTTATGTGGTATAGGGAGTTTTAGAATGGTCTAGTCGTCCGTTCGTGGTTCTAGTGATACTGCTATTGAGTTAGATAAGGGTGTGGGGTAGCTTACTTTTTGGGCAGGTCGCTTTTTCGTTTAGTTTAGGTATTTTGTATTGGAATATATGTTTTTTTTGTCTTTGTTTTTGTTTTTGTTTTTATGCAGTGCCGATAGTTTTCATTTTCCTACTATTTACAGGTAGATGGAATTATTGTTGGTGTGGTGTGGGATTTATTTTCTTTTATTTTTACGTTTTTTGTTCTATTTTTTTAGAGGGTTGATTATGTGTATTTATTGCATTGGGGGTTGTGTGGATGGGATGTTTTATTTGTTTTATTTAAATTTTAACGAGAAATATTTGCGATGTTTGCATAATACTGCTAGTTCGTCTCTACGGTTTAATAGTTCGCTACTGTTGGGGTACTTTAGAATGTGTAGCTTTTCACTTAAACATAAATGGCAGATGTCGTTAAGTGAGTTGCAAGGTCTAGTTTTTTCTAGGATTTTCCATTTTACTTTGGGTTTCTGTTTTGAGTCCTTTAGTTTTCCAAAGTATGCGGAAAGGGATATTTGGTTTCGGTATCAGTTGTTTTGGAATGAAGTCAAGTGCATGTACCAGCGCTGCTTAAAATTGTTCTTAGTAGATCCGATATACACTTTATTTATAGTGGGATTTATAAATTGAATTTTGAACTTTATATATATATATATATATATATATATATATATAGAGAGAGAGAGAGAGAGAGAGAGAGAGAGAGAGAATGAGTAGGTAGATGCTGTCTTCAGTGTTTGTTTTTTTTTTGTTCGGAATTTTTCTTGTCTCAGGTGTTAAGTCTACTAGCAAGTTGTCAGTCACACCAACATAGTTGATTTTTTTCGTAGTCAATATAGACAACATTAACAGTAAGCAAAACAGCAGTAATCAGGTTAAAAGTTCACAAAGTAAGAATGATGTTAATAAACAAATGAGATACAGACAGATGAATGCAATGTTCTGATTTCAAGACAAAAAAGAACATAACTATTGCGGACGATACCGAGACACGGTCATAACTCCCAGTAGTCTAGAAATATCGTGTCGACGTCCGGCGTGGAACAGTCGTGTCTCATGGGCACGAAGTCTTTAGTTTTGGTCGACTAAAGATGGCATCTGAAACAAAATTACCCTTTGATGTTTACGGATAAAACGCAAAGAAGAAAAAATTCTCAGTATTTACAAACAAAAACTCATAGTGGATTGGTCAACAGGGTCTACGTCCTTCAAAGAGGAACCAAACTATAACTGAAAAACCTCTTTTACTAACAGTGAGATACCTGATCACCAAAACAAGATTACATCCAACCCTGGCCCTGGTGACTTAATCCCAAATCAATTAATGAAAAAAAAGCGGACAAAATAAAATTATGAAGAATATAAATAAGTCATATAATTTTTTTACACTGCACTCGTAAATCCTCAAAAGAACATAATCGATCAGACATATCAAGTACAGGGACATATAAGTAGGAATCGAAATAAAACGTATCTTGACCTAAATATGCTTGCCACTGTCTGCAGAATCATCATGCGAAATAAAAGACTCTCAAATAGATATGATAAAACTAAATATGAATCAAAATACAAGAAGCCATCATTCAAACAAAAATAAGGCAAACTTAGAAATACATAAAATGACAGAAGAGAAGGCAGTAGAAGCAAAAAATAATTGAGATAGGAAATAATGATCTGTCATCAAGTGAAACTGAAGAATATGTCTCCGATATTAACAATTTCAGATTCTGTCACTGATGAAAGATGAATTAAACGACATTGAAAATAGCAGGGTTGAAATCACTGAAGCAAGAAACCACATCATTCAAATAATTAGCAAAGTAACTCACACTAATGTCAGAAAGAGAGCGGCTTCCAAAAATCCACATGACTAAGACCAATAAATATAATGTGCAAATATACAACGCTGTATTGCAAACAGGCCGTTAGAAAACATTACAGAAGCAAGTAATGTCATATATGCAACTACTTTGGCAGCTACTGAAAAACGTAATCTTAAATCAAAGAAAAGATCAAAAAACAGACAAAAGGAACTCGCTTGGGATGCAAAATTAAAGCGGGAAATTGAGGAAATCACGTGAGCTAACGATACTAGACGAGATTTCAAATATGAATTATCGATACTAGGTGAGATTTCAAATGTGAATAAGCGATACTAGATGAGATTTCAAGAAATTCAAATATTTCCAAATGGAAAAGCAGAAAGATCAAGCGAACATATAAAATGAAATTCCACCAATCAAGAAAATATTTTAACAGAAACTGCAATTAAAGACACAAAGAACAAGGCGATATAAAAGGCGTTAAAGGTTCTATCAGAAAAATAAGATATTTGATACAAGCAAATAAATTGCCATTTATTGAAGACGTGCCAAAATTTGGGTAGAATATTTGAAGCAGCCCAAAGGAAGCTGAAAGCAGGGTGGATAAATATAGAACAAGAAAGAATGAAGGTTGAAAAAATAAAACATCCAAGAAGATAAGCTGTAACAATATACCCACAAAATTGAAATTGTAGCAAATAACAAGTACCCAGCTTTTGACCCTATCATTTGTCATCAATCCTTAAAACCCTTGCGCAAACTTTATCAATGTCATTCAATAATCTCAATGAAATTCCACAATGGATCACTGACAGTATTACATATTTCCTACCAAAAACTAGTGAAACAGATGTTCCAAAAATTTATATTAGGTTGTTACAAAAATAATGGCCACTCTAAGTGTAGTATTTTGAAAAGCCATTTTAACATAGTATTCACGGCATATATTAGGTGAATTTTGGTATAAATAATAATTAATGTGTTACTTTTGATAACTTTTAACTTATTTTCAGATAGAAATATTCTTCAAGCATAGAAGCTCTTAATTATGAACATGACATGACAAAACATGATCTTCGTTTACTTTTAGTACATGAGTTTAAACTTGGGCCTAGTGCTTCCCAAACTTCTGCCAATATCAACAGAGCATGAGGAGATGGGTCTACTAGTGATCAGACAGAACGAAGGTAGTTCCGGAAATTCTGTACTAGTGATGAGAGTCTTGAAGATGAAGAAGGTAGAGGACGGCCATACAGTCTTGAAAACGAACGATTGCAAGCAGTTGTTGAACAAAGCCCACGTCAAAGTGTCAGAGAAATGTCTCAGACGCTTGGTGTCAGCACTGCAACAGTCTCACGTCATTTGCAGAGTATCGGCAAGTTGAAAAAGTTCGATAAATGGGTTCCTCATGATCTCAACGTAAATAAAATCTTTAGGGGTTTTGAAGTGTGCTTGATGCTCTTTTTGTGTTACACTAATAACCCCTTTCTTGGCCAAATAGTTACTTGTGATGAAAAGTGGATCCATTATGATAACCGTAAACGATCAGGTCAATGGTTTGATCAAGATAAGTTCCCAAAACATTTTCCAAAGCCAAAGTTGAATCAGCAAAAGATTGTAATGACTGTCGGGTGGTCGAAAATTGGTGTTATCCACTACATCTTTCAAGAATGACGTTGCAAAATCTCATAGACTTGGATTACGAGAGTTTACAACATTCTCCATAATGTCCTGATCTTTCACCCACTGATTATCATTTATTAAGCACTTAAGCACACTTTTAAATGGTACAACTTTTAGGTTCAAACTCAGTTATGACATCCAAATGGACTGCAGATTGATAACTACCCGAAAGTAACGTTCAAAAAAGTAGAATTACCGAAACACACTCAATCGATTTACACTTTGTCACAAGGATGACGGACACGAACAAGAAGCCTGTAAATACTAAGGAATTAGCGAATGAAATTAAATACAGTCCGACCAAATCAAGAAGAATGTAAAAAAAAAGAATACTTCAAGCGTGTACATCTGGTGTTAAATACTGGGTTGAATTAACAAAACAGAATATCAGCCTTAAACATTTTGGCGGCACCTGTCGTCCAATACAGTTTCAACATCTTTAACTGAACAATGACTGACATTAAGCAAATGAATGTCAAAACGAGAAAGTTTCTCATCTACCACCGCAGGCATCAACCTAAGACCGATGTTGATCATTGGTACGTGTCCAGATCTAAAAGAGGCAAAGAATTAGTTCCATAACTGTCTGACAAATCTAAAATCATTGGTTTTCAAAGATAAATTTCTCTTCATGCAGTGACACTAATTACTTTTTTCTAATGATTACCTGGCTTCTTATCAGTTTACACCTTTTTATTACTTGGCCTCTCATCAGTTTGTATCATCTGATTACCTGACATCTTATAAGTTTGCATCATCTGATTACCTGGCATCTCATCAGTTTACATCTTTTCATTACCTGTTATATCATCAGTTTATATCTACTGTTGTATTTTCCTTTTTTAATCTAGGTTTTTTTTTCTGACCCATGTGTAGGTGCTCAGACTCCCCACATTAAACTGACCTTGTGTCACATCTTACTAGCGTGGGGTGGTAAGTAAATACGAAGCCTGGCATTAACTGTTATTTGCTTAATCCGATTTTCTCTTTTCACTTCTATTTTTACTTGTTTCATTCATTTTCTCACTGAAACCAATTAGTGACTTTTCCCATTTTTCCACTTTATCAAATCAGAATTATCCATTATTTATGTGGCATTGGCAGGGCGTAACGGTCGTGAAAACTGACGGAGGCGGGAGACAAGCACAGTTATAATAGGATGATAGTAACTAGTAGTAAATGCGAAAATGTCACTGTTTTCCTATTTTAGTTATCTGACGAATCATAATTCTTTAGTTAATGATTCAATAAGTTCATGATTAGTTCTATAATTATAAAATATCAGTAGAAATCTATCTTTTTCCCATAAATATTTTCATAACAATTGTTTTTATAAAGTCTTCACTTTAATAAAATTGTAATCTTTGTAAATATTCATTGAGGTTTCATGAGGTATTACGGTGGGTGTAGCAAAAATGGTAAGTAAGAAAGTGTAAGAAATTCTGGGTTTATGCTTGGTTCAGTAATTGTAGCTAGATAAGTTTAAGATAAGACAAAATGAAGACCGACCTTCACCTATCCCTCCTTTTGCCCTTGTGCCACATTTTTGTATTTTTAAAATAAATATTGTCTTTCTCTGTGGTACCTAGACTTCATAAATTTAAGCGTGGTACTAGACTGACAGTTAGGTCTCATCATTTTGCAGCTGAAATTGTCAGATGTTACAGTATTCTGATAATTTCTTCTTGTATGTGGGACTGTGTTCAGGCTTCTTGTTAGGGAGTGAGGGAGAAGAGATGGATTCAAACCTTTCCCAAGGGTGTTAGCACGTAAATGGATGTAACGAATTCGACTGGAATTCGAACTCGGCACTCCAGTTCCTCAGTCCGAGCCGTTATCCATTACTCCAACATATCAGTATGTGTCTTAGTGTCTTTATCGCATTTGTTTGGGGTGCATAAAATAATCAGTCTTTTGAATTCATATTGCATTCGCTCAATCTGCCCACATACTAAACGTTCCACAGACGTTCTGGCACCTGCTTACTTCCTATATGGGCTTTTAAGATTTTTAGGCATCTCATCGTGAAATAATAGGCTATTTTAGTTGATCATTACTACTGTTCATGGCCGGTGTGTACTATATCTGAACCAACTTACTGGGCGGGGATCTCATTGGAGGTCCGGGTAGTGTTTTATCTTACAACTGACTGTTAAGGAATGTTAAAAAATTCCAGATTTTTTTAATTCGTGAATGTTTTCCTCATGCTAAAACTCGAAAAAGAACTATATAAAATCTCAATTTGATGTTAAAAATTACTGCAAAAGATTGTTGATTTATTTAAATGGAATGATCTTTATTATAACATGTCCCTAATTTGTATTTAGATACATCGTATTTATTTTCAATTTTTCTAGTTGAATTATTCACCTATATTGCATATGAACCGTTATTGTTTAGGTACCTCCACTCATTTTCGATACCTACGTTTTAAAGTGAATTTTCAAAAATAAAAAAAAGCTTTCTCAAAGCTTTCATCTTAACTTTAATTGAAAGCTAAGTGGTTAAATTTACTATTTTCAGCAAGCAAAATATTCTGGTGTATTTCAAATAGAAATTATGTTGATCGGAATTTCAGCTTTTTGGGTTTTCAAAAGTTATGATTTTTTCGTCTATTTTTTAAAGATTGACAGGTTTGTGAACAAAATTTAATTCATAGTTTTAAAAATCTTGCATGAAAAATATAAAACAGTAGCGTGTTATTTTTTTAAATTAAATTACTCTAATTTGAAACAAATATTACTTGTTTATAGCATGAAATTTAGAATAAAAACAATTCATCATCACGGAGGTCATATGTTTCTGACGCTGAAGTGATTGATGGCAGCCAGATGTCGTAACAAACTAAGTATAGTTGACCAGAATTGAAATGTAATTATGAAACCTAAGTGAATGTTTCGTAAGAGAAACAATCTTTGAAACACATGACCTTTTAAATGATATGTCTCTTATGAAAATTCATAGTTAAAAAAAATGAACAATTCTACATACAAAACAAATTAAAAATTACTTTAAAAAACTTAATACAAATTATTTGTATTAAACTTTTCAATTTTCGATTAATGTAGTTTTTACTTAACCTAATAACCGAATACAGACAGTGACTGGAAGAAATTTAAATGATGCTTGAAATTTTATTAATCATCATAATTAAGAAATAAAAAATGAAAACAGCTGTTGTAAAAATTCATTACTCATTGATTTTTTCTTCAGAATATGATATCCTTAATACATATTATTTATAAAAGTAATTAAAAGCTTATCTAAGTAAAATTTTTAAAAAATGGCGTCGTTTTATTGCATTTTTTATTTTCCTATTAGGAGCAGATTTTCGGCAAAACAGCTTCGTTTAAAAGAAAATTGATGATTTAAATTACCCAAGGAGTTCTGCATTTGATAAAACAAAGTTTGCGGACTGTATTGAATTTCTAGAAATTTCATGAAATTAATTGGAGCAGGTGAGTTACAGATGTAAAATTAAAAACATTCTTATCAAGATTTTTAAAAATAATAATTTTAAAAATAACTTTATTCATTTGTGAATAATTCCTGAAAGTCTCATTAAAATCAGACAAGTATTGGATTTTTACAAGAATTTCCAAATTAATGTGTTTTTCACCAGAAAAAACAGCGCTAAAATATCCAATCATATTTGGTGCAACGAAAAAAATCCTTGACAAAAATTTCGAAAGTGTTGGAAAGGATTAAAAAATTTAATAAAATAATTTAAAATAGTTGGATCTTTTCTCTTAATAATGACATAAACATTTCGACGATAAAACTTTGTTTTTATTAAATTTGGGGTCTTTTTACATAATACTATGCAATTTTTTCAGTGAATTAGTGGAGGTACTATATCATTGGATTACAATAAAAGTTGTATTATATACGAATACTGTCTTATAAAAATTGAGATGTATTAGAATGTGGACCCCGTATCATAGATTCGGGAGGGCATGTGACCCTTGCACCGGTCCTGCTACTGAGCAATGAAATCGGTCTTCAATAGTGGTACCACTACAAAATTCCGATCTAATCACTTCTTCCGGGTGTTCCAACGTGATTCTGTTCTTTTATAGTTCCATTCCTTAATAATGTCTTTCACACTCAGTAAAGCCCCTTGCGTGATAGTGGCTTTGTTGCCTTGCTTGGAGTGTAAGGATTAAAAAACAAAATAGCCTAAGTGTTGATATGTCAGTTTTTCTAGTTGAATTTTTCACCTATATTACATATGATCCATTTTTGTACATCTAAACTTATTTATAAATGGAACTGTGTGTGTGTGTGTGTGTGTGTGTGTGTGTGTGTGTGTGTGTGTGTGTGTGTGCCCCGTTACCTATAGATTCTGAAACGGCTGAACCGATTTTCTTGAAAATTTACACAGTTGTACTATAAGCGTCTGCGAGTGTTCTTAGCTAGGTTTTGTGTCGAGGTACCCCTGACAAATATCGAAAATCGAAAAAATCGGGTTATAGAAGGAGTGGTCTGATTTTAATCAAATTTGATACACTCATAAACAAAGACATAAGAAACGATATTCAGAAGTTTCAAGGTTGCAGTTCTTACAGTAGTGCAGAAAATCGATAATATATATATATATATATATATATATATATATATATATATATATAAGGCAAGATGTTTGTATGTGCGTGTGTGTGTCTGTTTATCTGCCTGTATGTCTGTATTTTTTCAGCCCTTTTATTTTAGCTTTTGCTTCGGGTTTGGCTCTAAGTAGGTATAACTCTAGTTCTTAGTCTCAGCCATGATACCATTTACTCAGAGGACTTATTTAGCCTTCAAAATTCAGTTTACGACGAAAAAAACTTATTTGATATCGATACCAGGAAATCAAAATTTGACTTACATCCATTCATTTTTCTTTCAGTTTACAGTTTTGCTTTAACTGGAAACAACTATTGCTTTTTAGTGTTTCGTGCCAACGTCCAAAGAGTCTGAGCTCCAGGACCATGGATTAGTTTTAAAGCTTTCATTACACCCGAGCAATGCTGGGCTATACTGCTAGTAAGTAAAATAAAGGAAAGTTTAGAAAGTGTTGGGTATTACTTATTTATTATTCTTTAATATTTCGAGATCAGAATCTCATCTTCAGAATGGTAGGAGAGCTTTCTGAAGACGAGATTTTGATCACGAAATATTAATGTATAATAACTAGATAATACCCAACACCTCCTTTACCTTCCTTTAGTTTACGAAACGCATTGTGACAACCTTCAAGACCTAACCATACACCTAATAAACACAATGCTTCAATCAAATTGCAAAACTCTCCTACATAATTAAGTTATAATAAAATGTGTATTTCATATGAATATTGCAATATAAAAATGAAAATGTATTAGAGTGGGTTAGAGTACCATAGATTCAGTGTGTGTGTGTGGGGGGGCACGTGATCCTTGCACCGGCCCTGCTACTTAAAATTGAAATTGTTCTTTAATGATGGTAACTCCACTATTGGTCTTCAATGTTGGTATCCTATAATATCCAACATTATCACTTCTTCCGGGTGTTCAAACTTAATCCTGTTTTATGATTCTCGCTCCTTAATATTTTTTCTTATATACTTTCACACTCAGTAACGACCTTACGTGCTAGAGGCTTTCTTGCCTTTAACAAAAGATATAGCCCAAGTGTTGACATATCGTAAAAACAGCAAACGAACTTTTAACATTTACGTTGTTACTAAATACGCTATCATTTCATCGGCTGAATGTTTTAGCATATTTTTACAATATTTCTAAATCTGTAATATCACAGATTCTAAATGTCTATAAATAATTAAGCGCTCGATAAAATCTGCAATTAATTGGATTGTATACAAAAGAGCAAAATTGGGAAACCTAAACAGCAAATTACTCAGCTGTATGAGAAATAAAGTTGAATTGCTAGTGTAATTTTAGGAGTGGCAAGTAATTTTAATAAAGTGATTAAATAAACATGAACAGCAGTGCAACATAGTGGGTGTCGAATCTGAAGTAAAGAGAGAGATTTCGAAGAAATTGCTGTAAAGGAAAGGAATCTAGGATAGTGTAAAATTCCACCGACTATTTTGACTAAACTTTCATTTGGACGAGACTGTTAACTTGAACTCTGCGTTAGTCTCGTGAGGTATTTTGTTACCCACCAGAAAAAAATTTTAAAGTGCTCGTCCTTCCTAGTTAGCAATTTGTTTCTTTTGCTCCCTCCCACTACTCTCACGACTCAGTAAGCGTATATAGCACGCAATGTGGCGCAGTTGTAGCTAAGTTGTCGTGAGAGTTAGACGCCAGAGGACTATCCATTTTTAAACTAGACTTTATGAATTTAATCGCAGTACTAGATTAGAGTCGAGATCTCATCAATTTACAGTTGAGCTGGTTAGGTCTAACCGTAAATTATATGCTAACAGTTTCTTTTTCTCGCACTTCTCGATGGTAGAACTCCCTTCTGGCTCCATGCTTTCCAGTTAATCTGCAAAAATTTAAATGCAATGTCAATCGCTATTTGCAGTCCTCATGATTAATCTTTTCTCTTCCTGCTCATTATTAATGTTCTTGTTCCTAATTCTTTCAACCGTGTAACCCCTTGGGTCTCAGTAGCTTTACTTGCATGGGTTAAAGAATTATTTGCATATAGATCAGCACTTCTGACTCAGATCAGAAGATCTGTGTACTTTACTATTTTCTAAAGTTTTATAACACACTCAGCATGCTTTCCTGCTCGTTGCAGTTTATAACCATCGACAGCGGAAAGAATCAAACCTGCAGTAAAATTTAAATGAAACTTTCCTACCAACAACTGCACTAAATGAGATGAAACCAAATACAACGTTAAGAGGATCAGCTATCAATACACACCTATTTTTCTGAAATATCATGAGAATAGCTTTAGAGAAAGATAAATTATAAAGTGTATTAGACTTTGTATAGTAATCGATCCGAAAGGCATACATAACATAGCGTGTCCTTGCACATAGCGTGTCCTTGCGTACTGTCTACCATTTCAAGAGAACTATAGACATGAATAACGGGATCCAGAGGAAGCCTAACAGCAACGGTGTTAAGTTTGAATCGTGGCTCCCATAACGTCCTCAAGATTGAAAAATGCAACGTTCCAAACCATACACGCTTGAGCGATCTAGTCTTGAAAGAGACATGACTGACTGAATAGAAGATTTTACTGCAGTAAGTTGCCATTACCAAATAGAATGTTTTTTTTGTTAATACTGTACATTAACATGTGCATCAAATGAACTGTTCTGGTGTCCAGTTTTTGTGTTCTCTTTCTCATGCTAGACATTTCTTCGGATTGGCTGGCCGAAGCAAAGGCTTCCTGGCTGCCTTGTAAAATTTTGCAAAGTAATAAGAAAAGAACCATTCTATGTTCATTTAGAATTATCCAATTGGCAATACATACTAAAAATAGTATGAAATACATTATTTCTTTTAAAAAAAACTGGGGTTGCCTAATAATTATAGCCAGTAGTGTAGGTCAGAGAATAGATTAGCTCCCAGTCTCTAAACATTTGAAGCTGTACCCATAAACCATTTTATATATATATATATATATATATATATATATATATATATATATATATATATGATAATGGTTGTAGGCAATTCGTTAATATAAATTAGACAAGAATAGGATGATGAAATAACAAAAATATTGAAAATTCGAAAGAGAGAGAAATCTATCATTTTTCTAACTTTAAATAAGCCAGACAACTTTCTGTTTGAAACTCTGAAATGTCGAGCTATTGCCCTCATTTTTCTTGTTATTTACACAATAATCCAGTGGATTAAAGCATTGACTTAGTAATTGTGAGGGTGGTGCAGAGCAGATTTTTACTCAGTGGAAACAGAACTAAAAAACTGTGGATAAAAACGTTGGTTAGATCCAGTGACTTGACCGAAAGAGTTTTGAGTTCAATACCTGACTACAGCAGAAGTGAACAAATAACTTAGAGAGTTGAGTTAAAGGGAGATAACTAGATGACATCCGAAAGTGTCATGACATATGGAAAGAGAATTACATAACCCAGTGATCGAAATAAAAGTTTCGGTTCGAAATTCCAACCACCCGAAGAAGCCCGGAGCGTACAACGGCCGAAACGTATGGCAATAAAGATGAGGACAACACTTCAAACAATATAAGTAATGTAAATACTACTTCATTTCAGAAGTAGAGACAAATATTTACATTCACCGGTATTATTTTAACTTATAAATTTATGTTACATATTCTTAAAATATTTGGGCAAGCTGCGCCGAAATATCAGGGAAATGATGTCTGCACAAAAAGAAATACGAAATGAATTTTAATTCTCGTAGTTTTTTAATTAAGGTATAGAGTAAATATAGGGGTCGTACTATACATGAAGTAGACTTATACATTAATATAAATGGTAATACCTCATAAATAAAATATCAAGCAAAAAATTAAGGCTTCTCAATTACAAAGTGAATGTTCTCACAGATATATATATATATCTAAAAAAATGTTATAAGAAAACATGTTTAATCGCGTTAACGTAAATTCGGTTCATTTTCTTTTGTTTTACGGCATATCAATATCAATGAATTATTTAATGCCAACAAGATTTTTACATTTTTTTTTTTTTTACCTCCACTCATTTTCGATAATTAATGTTTACATTGAATTTTTAAAAATAAAAGTTTTCTTGAAACTTTTATTTTAGTTTTAACTGAAAACTAAAAACAGTTTTGTAATATTACATTATCCATTTTGAACTCTCGTAACGATTTGATTACTCGCCAAGTAAAATCAAAACATTTTTTTTATTAAAATTTCGAACGTGTTAGAAAGGATTAAATTTTTTTGAAATAATTCAAATTACTTCGCTCTTTCCTCTTAATAATAACATAAATATTTGGATGGAAAAACTTTATTCAGTTTGAGGCCTTTTTTCTTCGTACTATTTTTACAATAGATTCGTATGAATAGAATATATTTTCTTTGTAAGAAATAAATTTGTAGATCAGGTTTCTTTGACGTATTTTTCCAAAGTGTTATAGTCGATAGTCAGATGTATTGCTGATATCTATGTTTTTTCTTCAAAAATGTATTCCTGGAATTTGTACTATAAAATCTATTTTTATACTTTCATAGTATTTTGACCCCAATTTGGAGGTTAACTATTTCCCCATAGCTGGGATCCTGACAGGTGCTACCACTTCAGGTCAGGATTGATCTGAGAACAACGGCAATGAAAAGACGGTTCCACGTTCCTCACAACCTCACAATCTGAAGCGTTGTTGCCGGATGCAGTTTGTTATACCCAGGACCCTGTAATTAATTACTTGACTTTATTTTATAAAGAATTATAACATGCAATATTTATCAATAATAGTTTCCTCAGCCATGTCCTCGACAAGAAATTTAAATTAGCCTTAAAGAATTTTTAAAAAGTTATATGTGCTTTTATCCTGATATAAATAAAAAAGGCAACATTAATTTATTTTATCGTGGCCAGATGCTTCCTAACTATAAACAGAATGAAAAGTCATTAAAAATATAATCTGCCGGTACATTTCACTTAATGATACCAATAAATCACTTTAGATTTATCGTTTATTATTTAAAAAAATTTAAATTATCTTAATGAATTGTTGCTAGGAACTAAAAATATTCCCTTTCATACATTGGTTACACTTGCACTACCCTCTCTCATAGACTGACTTGTCAGATCCAGAAACTTATTGCCATTCGCGAACATGCGGGTTATCACAACGCATTCAGTCAGCAGACAGCTGTCAACACAAGACAAATATTTGATAATAACACGAAAATACTACACAGCACTCACTGGAAGGAAAGATTGAAAATGTTAAAAGATATAGTTATTAAATGAAATATGTTTCTCCACCGGAGGTGTTATCTTGAAATGTTTAATATGTGTACAAAACAGTACTCCTACTATTAGCAACAACAACAGCAATAATAATAATAAATGGAAAAAGCAGTCAAGGATCGCAGACCTCCGACAAGGCAATACCAACCTCAGCTCAGCGATTAGCAGGATGATTGTTAAAATAAGAAAGATTAACTGCAATGAACGTGACTACTCTCAAAATTATAAATACAAAGAATGAACTCAACCGCTCTCAAAAGTAAAATGAAGCAGAAGAGATAATTCAGTATGAAATAATGATCTAGGGGACGTAATTCAATATTTGACATTTAAAAGGTAAAAATTAAATTTTATTAATGAAATCAGAAAAATAACCCAGAAACTTTATCCTGTACCAGACCGAACCCAAAATCTAATCAGTTCGTGCCAGTCATGAGGTTAATCATCCCTGAAAGTTTCATCAAAAACCATCAAGCAGGTCTTGAGATATCTTGACCGTGGTCAGACAGGCAAACGCATAGACAAACGCGACCGAATACAATACCTTCCCCTTAAAGCGAAGGTAACCATTTACAGCTTTTGGTCTGATAAAGAAAGGAACTCAACAAAACAACAAAATAATTGGCTCACCATCTCTCCAGAAAATCCAAGAAATAGTTCTCAAGAGCAGAGCCCATATCTTGCGAAGAACTTTAGTTCATTTAACATTCTTTTCCTTTTTTTTTTTTTTTTTTTTTCGTCAATAGCTGTCTTTTGTTTAAGTGGAAACAACAAAAGATCATATTCTTAGTTTACCCTAGGCCATTAGTTATAACCAGTCATGTGATTATAAAACAAATGAGGTAAAAAATAATAATAATAATGCATAAAGGTATTTGCTACATTCTTTTCCAGTGCGTTATAACCCCGACTAACCACGACACTATTTATACGACACGTTTATATTTGTATAAATTTAAATTCTAACGTTTCAAAAAAATATGAATATGTAGCCAACAAAATCTTGTCTACCATACTGACAACATCCAGTTCTTGATAATGACTGAGACACTCGAAAGTACTTAAACAAAAATAGCTTAACGTCTCTTTCTCGTATCTATACCAAAATCCATCATCAAAGTAAACACCTGACATCTTAGCTCTCTGTGAAACTAAACTTGACCCCTCTATTCTTTCCTCTGATTACTATATCCCTGGTTACCTTCCCCTTTTTAGGAAGGTCTCCAATGTTCATATGCATGGAATCGGCGTTTATATTAGCGAACATTTCCCTTTAGCTAGGGTGAGTTTTCTTGAATCTTTTGATCATGCCTACATGTGTCTCCGTCTCTCTCTACTAAGCTCAGTTAGCTATCTTTTTTTTCTCTACTACTCACCTTCATCTCTGAAAACTCACAGATCTTGCTGGTTTCAATACCATGAACTTTTCAATCATTTATGTTATGTAGCTTTGCCCTCTTGGAAACTCTGATCATGCTGTGGTTTCCGTCAATATCTTCTTTCACATCCACTCCTCCCAGGAATCCCAGACCAGCAGAATATCTTAAGGCTACCAAAGAGCAGACTGGGAGATGTTCCGCGATTTCCTGTGTGACGTCCCTTGGAAAAAGGTTTTTAGTCTTCTCGTTGAAGAATGTGCGTCCGAGATCTCTTAATGGGTTAAAGCTGGTATCGATGATTTCATCCCAGCCAGGAAGTTACGACTTAAACCTCATTCGTCCCCCTGATTCACCCCTGCTTTCTCGGCTGCTATTTCGCACAGGAAGACACGCTTCTGACCATAATAGGCGCCTTTTTGTCACTGCTTGTCATCAGCGTAAGAGGATCCTAAATGATGCTAAGCTGTTGTTTACTGAAAGAATGAAACAGCGTATAGCATCTCGCAAGTTCAGCTCCAAAGACTACTGGCAGCTCTGTAAAAATGTTAAATAGCATCAAGCCCTCAATCCCCGCTTTAATCAATGAATTTGAGGTCCTCACATCTTCAGCGGACAAGGCTGAATGCTTTACTCGCAGATTCTTCGCCAACCCAACATTTGATTCAGCTGGGGTATCTGCACCCGATTTCCCACCTAAAACGAAGGCTCAACTGAGTGACGTTCACATTATTCCCTCACTGGTATTTAACATAATTACAAAGCTTGACCCCCATAAGGTGAGTGGACGTGACGGAATCCCAATCATTGTCCTGAATAAATATGCCCCTGAACTCTCCTCTGTCCTCTCCAAACTCTACAACTACTGCCTCTCTGCTTTTTGCTTCCCTGCCTGCTGGAAGTCCTCCTCTGTGGTTCCTGTATTTAAAAACGCTGGAGAACCTTCAGACCTCTCTAATTATCGCTGTATCAGCCTCCTACCGATTTTTGGCAAAGTGCTCGAGGCTATTATTAATGCTGAAGTTGTTCAACATCTCACAGGCCACGGTCTCTTCGATAAACAGTATGGTTCTCGCTTCACTAGGTCTACTGCTGATATGTTAACGACCATCACAAAGTATATATACCAGGATCTCGATGAAAATGGCAAAGCTCGAGTTATTGTACTGGATATCTCCAAAACATTTGACAGAGTCCATCATGCTGGCCTTCTACGCAAGCTACATAAATATGGTGTAACTGGACGACTGTTTGATCTAATTCAGTTTTTCCTTTCAAATCGCATAATGGTAGTATTGAATGGACATGCTTCCAGATACTATCATACGAAGGTCCTAAGCTTTTTCTGATCTTCATCAACGATCTCCCTGATATCATCAGATTCCAAATAGACATTTATGCTGACGTCACACCCATTTACTCCGCTTCGATAAAAAATCTGCCGAGGCTGACAAAGCAAACTTCGCTGCTGATCTTGAAAAGGACCGCCAATCTGTGGTAGACTGGAGTAAAAAACTTCGTAAATTGTAATGCTTCCAAAACGAAGCTGCTATCCTTTAAGGATCACAGGCAACCGCTCCTACCCTTTAACCCGTCAGAATGGATCAGCCTAGTCTGCCTGAAAGCAAAACACTGCACCTTCTCAGCCTAAATCTATCAGCCGACCTCAAGTTGAATGACTACATTGAATCCATAACTAAATCTACTGCTCGGATGGTCGGTTCACTTTGTAGGGCCAGGAACGTTTTTATCGTCTAAATCTATCTTGCATCTATATAAATCTGCTATCCCCGCGTACATTGAATGCTGCTGTCACATCAGGTCGGATGCCCCTGCTACTCATGTCGGGCTCCTTGATAAAACCAAACGAGGAATCTGTAATGTAAATGAACCAGACCTTGTAACTCAACTCCAGTCACTTTCTCACCGACGTAATGTGGCTTCCCTCTGTCTCTTCTACAAATACTTTCACGGCTTCTGCTCCGATGAGCTTAGCTCTCCGTGAATTTAGTCGAGTTACTAGACTCGCAGTTTTTTATAATGAAACCAATAAAATGTAACCACAACTTCTATTCCTCTGTTTCTTTGCTCACAATTCTCGCCTGTGGAATTCTCTTCCGTATACTTGCTTCCCTGACAGTTACAATTTCCAAGAATTTAAATGCAAAGTCAATTGCCATCTCTTATCTTCTTGACACGCGTCCTTTCCATCACAACCCTTGTATGATGTTCTTCTTCCTTTCCACTCTACTCTCATGCAGCTCTCTTCACACCTCTATTCTCATCCTTTTCTTACTCATTCTTTGACACATCTGTAACTTGTTCCTCTTTCTCATCACTCAATTCTTTTGTAACCACCTACGAACCAGTGGCAGTTCTGCTTTGCTTGAGGTGAAATTATTAGAAAAAAGAAGTTTAAAACAGTCAACTTTGGACAATTTATGTGAAATTTTAATTCCGATGAGCTTATTAGAAAATTTTAAAAATACAATGAAAATTAAACAGACAAACCTTTTCAGTTGAATTCAACAACATTTGTTTAGATGAACTTTTACATATATAATAATAATGATAATAATAGTGAGAGAGAGAGCGATATATATATATATATATCCATACATACATACATACATACATATATATATATATATATATATATATAGAGAGAGAGAGAGAGAGAGGTGAGAGAGAGACAGAGAGAGAGAAAGAGAGAGTATGAAGTTAAAATACCTGTTTTGGTGTTTTTTATCTAAGTTCTTTAAAATTTGAATATTATGGGAATTGCTAAGACTGTCCATATGTATATGCAGGAGTGGCTAATTTTAAGAATATTTCTGTTGAAGATTTTGATTAGTGAATTTTGGTATGAAAATGTTTACTTACTAGTTTCAGAAAATATTTTCCTATATTAATATTATATAGTCTACAGAATGGGGGGTTAAACCATATTACTTTCCTTTTTCTACGCTTATTTTTAGAAATAGATGGTTCAGAATTAATAACTTGTTTTTCATATACTAATTTATTATTGAAGCCGCTTGAGAATTTTGAGGTTGAGCGATAACAGGTTAATTCTAGTGTTAACAATGTTAGATATTTGTTTTCTAATTGTATTAGAGTAGTTGGAATTGATATTAATATAACTGGGAGTATTATTGTCATTGAGATAAGATTGGTGGGAGCCGTCATTCAGGTTAAGAGTAATGTCTAAATAATTAACTATTTTTAGATTAGAGAAAATTTCAGTTTTAAAGCCAAAGAATTTCAGGGCTCTAATGATTTTTTATTGGCTTCTGTTTGTTAAAGGTCCATTGCTATCAGGGATGAACGGTATGGCCATCATTCCGATATAATTCAATTTGCTTATTGTCTGTAATTCTGCTTAAGATATCCAATATATAAATTCCTACAAGAGCAGTAACCTTTGCTGAATCACATGTCCCCATG